>OZ025293.1:62437682-62854245 GCA_964019185.1 Maratus speculifer
AATAAATGGAAAATGTGTTAGATAATATGAACAATCGCGAAAATGAAATTGCAACCATTTATACTGTAGAACAACTGTAACGCACCCCAATTGTACAGAAATCGTGTTGTAGTGCATTTCAGAATTCTATATCAAAGAAAGAAAAATCATGTGTTAAACCTAGGTAATAAAAAAAATATCCAACATTTCCATAATACATAACTTCACCGGCCCATTCTTTTCTGCAGCTGTGCATATGATCTATGTGTTTGTAAATATTCTAAATACAATGTTAAAGTTTTGCTTAGTTAGAAAAAGTATAACGAACATTAAAATTCACCTTTAGTAATTTCTAGTAATAGGCAGAAACGTACTTGAATTCTTTTGTACAGTCCTGTATATTACGAGCAAATGTTTATACAACCGCAAATTTAGCTTAAATTATTCAAGCAAAAAACCCGATTCAAATTATTGAATTCATATTTCCGGGAATCGCTATTGCACAGGCTAAAGTGAATATTTATATTAATTATCATCTGTGATATTGGTACGGAGGGACCTCTGTTGTAATTTTATTTCTATAGTATCAAAAATTATAAAGAGATAAGGTAAAATCGCTTACCTCATTCGTGGTCATCCCAGATCCCAGTAAACACGACTGACGATAAATCCGTTTCAGCTACAGCGTTGGGCTTGCAGCTGTAAGAAATTTAATTATAGCATTAATAACTGTGTTTTTGTAACTTTAGTACACACATCAAAGACGGATGTCATTTCTTTAAATTTTATATTTAATATAATAAAACCACATAATGATTTCTGGATTAAATAATTAAAGGGTAACAATTTTAAGGGAGAGAGAAAAAGAACGTCTCTCCGACTGCATATTTCACAACAGAAGAGAAAGAGAAAGTGCGTAATACAAAAATATGAAGAGTCAAATATGACAATCATATTTCAAAGTTCAATAATCAGTTCTTTTACTGTTCGGAAAAGGGTAGATGGATGTAAACCGCAAAGTGGAGAATTTAAAGCTTGGCTAATTGAAAGAAATAAAGTATTAAAACAAAATCTTGAATAATGTTCTCAGTTCTTGTTTTCTTCGATTCGAATATACAATACCCCCGCTGAATCGGAGGAATAAGTGTTTGTTCATGGGTTCAACAAGCTTTCGCGGTGTAATTCAAATTGAGTTTTTGGAAAAGGCTTTGTTAAAATGTCTGCTGTCATTGCAGCAGATTGTAGATACTGTAGCTTAATTATTCCCTCTTCCACTAAATTTCTGATTAGATGATATCGAATGGAAATATGCTTGGTCCTGGTGTGACCTTTTTCGGATTCAGTTAGCTTAATACATGACTGGTTGTTGTCCTCGAACAATATTATGGGTAGTTTCTGATTAAGATCGAGTTCTTTAAATAATTCGAGAATGTAAACAGTTTCTTGAGCTGCACATGCAGCTGCAACATATTCGGACTCTGCCTATGATAGAGCAATGCAGCTCTGCTTTTTCGACGTCCACAAGATGGTATTTTTTCCTAATTTGAAGAGATTTCCGGATACTGACTTCCTGTCCGATTTATCATTGGCCCAGTCCGAATCGGAATATACTCTCAAGGCAGGTTCCTCTAAATTAGTGTAAGTTAATTTTAAGTCTATTGTTGTCTTAAGGTATTTAATTGTTCTTTTAACTGCTTCCCAGTCTTTAACCCTTGGATTTTCATTTCCGCGGCTCAAAATGTTTACTGCTGCGGAAATGTCTGGTCTAGTCACAGTCGCAATATAAAGTAGAGCCCCTACGGCCTATCTGTAATTTGTGTTATTTGGAAGAAGATTTTCATTATCTTCTAGTTTTACATATCCGGGTTCCATCGGTATGTTGGTTGGAGTCAGGATCTAATAGCACCTGTGCTAAAGAATGTAATGTCTACTCTTTCTCTATTTGAATATCTCATATTGTATGGTTGTGTACAGAATTTCCAAGGTGACATTCCTTCTTCGTGGAAAGGGGAATTGCCAGCTAATCCTTTACAGGTCGGGTGTTAGAGAAAAGAGATAGCTGAGAGGCATGTCCGCCTGTCAGTGAAGTATGCGGATGGTGAGCAGATTAGTAGGATGCCACTAAGCAAGAAAAGAATGGAGTGTCCAATCAGGAGGCTCCAAAGGGGTTTATGTGGGGGAAAGCAGTGACTTGGAGAGGGCAAGTTTGCCTCGGTTCAGTCAGTCCTCACCTAGGTGTCGTACCTAGAGGTTGCTCTGGGTGGAAGAGCGTAAAGTGTGCGTTTTCTGGTGCGCAAAGGACACAGACGTCCTGGTGTTTAGTGTTCTGGGCTAAGAAGTGCAGGCCCAGTATACTTGTGTTGGGAGACTCAAGGTTGAGCTCCAAAAAAAGTGAATTTAACGTGTATGGAGTGTGAGATGGAAAGTGTAATTGGAATAGTACACAACCAATTTTTACGGTATCTAATTTAATGTTGAACCGGATCACCTATATCCGAGTTGTAATTGTATATATTTGTAAATAGCGTATTTAGTGTGTACATATATTCTTAATAAACTGATAATTCAGTTACTTGAAAGCGTAAGTCTTCATTTACATAAACCTCACAGTGGGTGACCGATATCACCTAGTAATATCGGTGGTGGCAGCTATATCTACCACGGACATTCTTCAAAGTTGTGTGGACTGAGAGGAACGTCCGACAAATTGGTGGCAGCGTCGGGATAGAATCGCCTGAAACCAGTGACCAGCGAGCCGTGTTGCAGTCTGTTAATGCCGGAGTATCCAGTGGAATTCTTGTGTGGTCGTGCCATATCGTCGAAGGTGTGTAAAGTGTCGTGCCGTATCGTCGAGTATGTGCTAAAGCATCGTGCCGGGTCGTCGACTGTATGCTAAAGTGTCGTGCCGTATCGTCGAATGTGTCCTAAAGTATCGTGCCGGGTCGTGGACTGTATGCTAAAGTATCGTGCCGGATCGTCGAGTGTGTGATAAAGTGTCGTGCCATATCGTCTAGTGTGGACTAAAGTGTTGTGCGTATCTTTATTAGAAAGAACTAAACTGAACTGTTGTGCCATATTACCGCTACATCGTGGAACTACCTGTGATTAGAAAAGTACCCCAGCAAAGAAAGTATAAGGTAAGGTGTTTTGATCACATCTTTCTACTGACATCTTGAACCAAAATTTGTTGTTGTATAATTAATAGTAATTTAAGTAAATTGTCTATATCATTTATGTGTTTTATCAATACTCCCTGCCTATAAAGTGTTAATAACCATATTGGCTATTGTTTTAAGGAAAGGTCATAATAACTTGAGCTAGTATTGATTGTCTATAATTTTTTTTTTACTAATTGTGGTAATAGTAGTTGGAAGGAATAATTAAATTTACTTAAAGTTAAATTATTGTTAAAGTAATATTTAAATGAAGCAACATTTTTTTTAAGTTTGAATAGTGTATAATAACATTTGTTTAGAATTTTAATTGGCTAGTAGTGAAAAAAAAAAAAAAAGGCTCAAAAGAGAGCCATAGAAAAAAAAGGCCCTAAAGAGAGCCATAGTGAAAAAAAGGCCCAAAAGAGAGCCATAGTGAAAAAAAAAGGCTCAAAAGAGAGCCATAGTGAGGAAAAATAAAAGTAAAGATTTTCAGTATATTTCTTTTAAGTGTAAGAACCAGTATTGAGTTCGGAAATATTTTAGTGAGGATAATTGTAGAAATTTATATAGGCATGTTTTACAATTTTTCTTTATGTGGATTTCTTGATTGACATCAATACTCCTATTCAATTTCAACGTATCAGTATTTTTATGTAAATTGTATGTTGTTATCTAAGTGTATAAATTGGAATCTATATTGCATAGTAGTCAAATTGAATTACTGTTTTATCTTTTGTTTTATTGGAAGTAAATTGTGTGATATCAATTGTTGGGAAAAATTAGAGTATTCAGTAGGTTAATTAGAAATGAAATGTATTGATTATCTGAAGGGTATTAATTAGTATAATAAGTGGAGAAATATCTGTCCTAAGCTAAAAATTTAGGAAATATTGATTTGTTAGGTTTAAATATTATTGTAGGGTGGTAATAAGAATCGGTGAAGGTATGGCTTTCTTATTGAAACTAAAAAAGGTAGATCTTCAGGTGCTAGCTGAAGAGTTGGGGGTTGAATTCGCGGAAGATGATACCAAAATTCAGCTTAAGAAAAAGATAATGGACAGTGATGAATATGACGAGGGGGTTATTAAGGAATTATCTGACGCTATTGTTGCAGAACGATTAGAGAGCGAAGAAAAACAGGAAAAGTTACAAAGGGAAAAATTAAGAATGGAACATGAATTAGAAATGGAAAGGCTAAGAGTTCAAGGATCAGCAAATAATTTCAATGGGTCTAGGGAATCTAATAATGAAAGTAACATAGAAAAATTGATCAAAAGTGTTAAAACTCTATCTATCAAAGTACCAGAAGGGACTGAGGGATGGAATTTATTTTTCAACAGTTTAGAAAGGGCCTTCAAAACTAAAAATGTACCGGAAAACCAGCAGGCCGAAATTCTACTAAATATGTTAGGAGATAAGGCGGATAATTTGTTAATTTATACGACTACGGAACAAATGGAGAATTATGAGGAATTAAAGGAGTTAGTTCTAAGGGAACATGAGCCGACACCGAAGGCGTGTTTGGAAAATTTTAAGAAGGCTAGGAGAAGCCAGAACGAAACTCATGTATTATTTGTATCGCGTTTAATAGCGACGTGGGAAAATTATTGTAGGATTAGAGGTGCTGACTCTTATGAAAAAGTCAACCAGTTAATAGTTACTGATAAATTAGTAAGTACGTTAGATGAGGATACCGCGTCATATATTGGGTTAACTCACCAAGGTAAATGGTTAGAAACTTCTAAAATTGCTAAAGAATGTGACAATTATTTTGACGCTAAACATAAGTCTTACGCCGTTACGTATAAAAGTTTTAAAGATAAAGATAGGCACGTAAACAATGAAAAAATGAGACTGAGGGAGGATAGCAAATTTAGTGGTAGTTGGAGGCAAAATGAGAGTAATGAGACTAATTCTTTTTCGGATAGGAAAATAGATTTTAAGAAGCCTAGTGATGCTTCAGCTCCTAAGTGCTTTAAATGTGGTTTGAGAGGTCATTACCAACGTTTTTGTAATAAAGTGGGTAATGAGGTAAATAATGGTAATAAAGGGCGAGATCCGAAAGCGGGTGTACATAAGGTTGTGGTAAAAGAAAGCAAAGAGTTACCTAATGGAGCTATTGTGGCGAGAATATCGGCAAAGGCCGAACAGAGAACTAACGTCATTGGTGAGAAATTAAATAAACTCGAGAAAATTGAAGTTAGTGTAAATGGGCAAAAAGCAAAGGGATTGGTTGATTCTGGATGTGAAACTAGTGTTGTTCATAAAGATTTGGTACCGGAAGAGAAATTGAAAGGAGCGGGTAGTATTTATTTACAAGGGTTATTCGGTGAAGCAGTTAAATCGCCGTTGGTTAAACTACCGTTAGCTATTCCGCAATTCGGACAAACTAATATAATTCATCAGGAAGTACTTTGCGCAGTGACTGATAATATTAATGAGCAAGTGATTTTACATCCCGAAGTGATTAATGAGTTGTCAGGTGTCAACCGCGAGGAGCCATTGCTAGAGGCCCAAGAATTAGAAAGTTCGGAAATTATTATTGATAATTCGAGTAAAAAGGAAGATACGAGTAACGATAATTGTAATGTTTACGCAATAGAAGCGAAATCAGAAAATGTACAAACTCAGAATACGGAAAAAACGGAAGTGGAGAAAGATAATAAAGCTATTGTTAGCAATTCAGATATGTTTAAGAAATCCCAATTAGAATGTAAGGAATTAGAGAAAGCTTGGGAATTAGCTAAAATGGATAAGGGGGATTATTATGTTGTAAATGGTTTATTGTATCATAAAGAGAAATTATTCGGCGAAATTATAGCGCAATTAGTAGTACCCAAAGTAAGAAGGGAAGAAATCCTAAAATTAGCGCATAGTTCAGTATTTGGAGGGCATCATGCAGCCAAGAAAACTTTACAGAGAATCAGGTATTCATTTTATTGGGAGGGGATGGCGAAAGAAACTAAACAATTTTGTGAGTCATGTTTAGAGTGCCAGTTGACTAGAGGGGTTAAAGTAAATGATAGAGCTCCCATTTCCCCAGTGTCGCGGCCGGAACTCCCATTTCAGGTAGTTAATGTTGACTTAATTGGGCCTATTGATCCGAAAAGTTCACAAGGGCATCAGTATATACTAACTTTAATTGATCAGCATACCAGGTGGGCGGATGCGATCCCTTTAAAAAGTTTAACTGCTAAAACCGCGTGTGATGCGTTACTTCAAATATTTATGAGGACAGGAATTCCAAATATAATTGCCTGTGATAATGGAACCAATTTCACTGCCGACTTAACGAAAGAATTTGAGAAAAGGCTAGGTGCTAGTCCAAGATTTTCGACCCCACAGTATCCACAGTCTAACGGGCTTGTGGAACGATTTAATCAGACCCTTAAACGTATGTTACATCATACTATTAGAGAAGAAGGAAAAAAGTGGCATGAACAAATACCATTTCTATTATGGGCGTATAGGGAAGTCCCAAATTCTACGACGGGAATCGCACCTTTCCAGTTATTATATGGTAGAGCGCCGGAGGGTCCTTTATCGATTCTCAAGTCATCCTGGGCAGGAGAAAATAAGGGGGCGAAGTTAGATACTACGCCGATTCATGAGTATCTGAATAAACTTAGAGGACGTTTAGAAAGAGCCGCAAATGAGGCAAAATTATCGTCAGAGGTACAACAAAATAGAATGGCTTACCAGTATAATTTAAGGTCTAAGGAAAAAACGTTTGAAGTAGGCGATAAAGTAATATTGTTAATCCCCGATTCGACTAATAAGTTATATTCTAGGTGGCAAGGGCCGGCAACTATAGTCGAAAAACGAAATCAGCATTCGTTTATAGTTGAGTTAGCCGACGGGAGTAGGAAGCATGTGCACCAAAATAAAATAAGAGAATTTATTTCTAAATGTAATATAGTTAATATTGTTTTTGAGGGTGATGAGGAATTTGGAGAAGTTGGGGAAATTCCTATTGTGAACCGGGATCAGGAAGTAGAACGAGATATAGAGAGGTTCGAAATAAAAGGGTTATCTAACAATCAAGTTAAAGATATAAAGTGTATTTTGAGGGAGAATAAAGAGGTGTTTATGGGTCCTGTACGACCAGCCGATGTAGGGGAACATCGTATTGATCTTAAACCGGGAGTGGAAAGGAAAATCCAAAGTTATATAGTGTACCGGTAGCTTATAAAGAGGAAGTAGATAGGCAGATTCAGGAGTTATTAGAATTAAATCTAATCGAAGTGTCAAATGCTGAAATTAGTCATCCAATTGTTTGTGTGGCGAAAAAAGACGCAACTGTTAGGCTTTGTATAGACTATAGAGCATTAAATTCGGTAACTCAGGTTCCAACCTTTCCGATGAAAGATTCTCAAGAAATCATGTATACCGCAGGGGCGGCTAAGTACTTATCATCGATTGATTTATTGAGGGGTTATTGGCAGATTAAAATGGCTGAGGAGTGTAAACATTTGACAGCTTTTACAACGCATAATGGAACTTATCAGTGGCGTACCATGCCTTTTGGATTATCAGGGGCAGCTGCCACTTTTCAAAAAGATATGAATGAGGTTCTTCAAGGTCATCGGAGGTATGCGGAAGCATATATTGATGATGTCATCATTTTCTCCGACACCTGGGAAGAACATTGTGAGCATGTTAGGGCTGTCATTGAAGAACTTAAAAGCAGAAATTTTACGATTAGGCTAGACAAATGTAAATTTGGAGAGAAATTAACTAAGTTTTTAGGTCATGTAATTGGGGGTGGAACGCATGCACCTGATGAGGAAAAAATAGGAGCAATAAGGGATCTAAAGAGACCAAAAACTAAAAAGGAAGTTAGATCTGTTTTGGGATTAATGGGATTTTACCGATCTTATATTCCAAATTATGCCGAAATTGCTATACCTTTAACCGAATTGACTAAAGGGAAGGTTAAAAATACCGTACCATGGGATGAAAGGGCAGAAAAAGCATTTAATACTCTTAAAGAGAGTTATGTAAAGTGACGAGTTTGGCTACACCTATCGTAGGCCGGGAATATCAGCTCCACGCAGATGCTTCCGACCTGGCAGTAGGATGTTGCCTCAAAAAGATGAAAAGGGTCAGTATAAACCAATAGCTTTTGCCAGTCAGAAATTGTCAGGGGCTCAGCGTGCTTATCCGAGTATAGAGAAAGAGGCTTGGAGTGTTCTCTTTTGGTTGAGAAAGTTTGAAAAATGGACCTATGGATCTCAAATTGAGATAATTACGGATCATAATCCATTAAAATTTCTCATCGAAACAACCCCAAGATCACCCAAACTCACTAGATGGGCTCTTGCCTTGCAACGCTGGAACCTGAGTATTTCTCATCGTCCAGGAGCTCAACATATAAATGCTGACGCAATTTCCAGACTACATAGAAAGAGCTGGGAAGAACAACCAGTTGTTAGCCTATCAGCATCAACGACCCAATAGTGGACGACCTTAAAGGGATGTCGTCACACATTTAATTTTTTTTTCTGTGTGTGTGTAAATATTTTTTGATTTTTTGTGTTTATAATATTGTATTAACATGTGTATTGTTTATGTAATAATAATATTAGTAACGGTTCAGTAGAGATGTCGGTAGATAGTGTTCAGACACCTGGAAATACCTATGTAATAAGCATAATGAAGAAATCTGTAAAGAGACTATTGAACTCTTCTGCGATATTACTATATGTTTGGGGAAAATTAGCCCCTAAAAGGCATATTTTCCGCTAAGGTGGGGGGTGTCAGGATCTGATAGCACCTGTGCTAAAGAATGTAATGTCTACTCTTTCTCTATTTGAATATCTCATATTGTATGGTTGTGTACAGAATTTCCAAGGTGACATTCCTTCTTCGTGGAAAGGGGAATTGCCAGCTAATCCTTTACAGGTGGGGTGTTAGAGAAAAGAGATAGCTGAGAAGCATGTCCGCCTGTCAGTGAAGTATGCGGATGGTGGGCAGATTAGTAGGATGCCATTAAGCAAGAAAAGAATGGAGTGTCCAATGAGGAGGCTCCAAAGGGGTTTATGTGGGGGAAAGCAGTGACTTGGAGAGGGCAAGTTTGCCTAGGTTCAGTCAGTCCTCACCTAGGTGTCGTACCTAGAGGTTACTCTGGGTGGAAGAGCGTAAAGTGTGCGTTTTCTGGTGCGCAAAGGACACAGAAGTCCTGGTGTTTAGTGTTCTGGGCTAAGAAGTGCAGGCCCAGTATACTTGTGTTGGGAGACTCAAGGTTGAGCTCCAAAAAAAGTGAATTTAACGTGTATGGAGTGTGAGGCGGAAAGTGTAATTGGAATAGTACACAACCAATTTTTACGGTATCTAATTTAATGTTGAACCGGATCACCTATATCCGAGTTGTAATTGTATATATTTGTAAATAGCATATTTAGTGTGTACATATATTCTTAATAAACTGATAATTCAGTTACTTGAAAGCGTAAGTCTTCATTTACATAAACCTCACAGTGGGTGACCGATATCACCTAGTAATATCGGTGGTGGCAGCTATATCTACCACGGACATTCTTCAAAGTTGTGTGGACTGAGAGGAACGTCCGACAGTTGGTTTCGCATTTTCTAAGTTAAATTTATTTGCCAATTCATTGATTTTATTCATTTAGTCGAGTGTCATTGTGTTCTTGTCGGGTTTGTTTATGTTTATCCCCAAATAGTATTTCGCCTCACCTAAATCAGTAACTGGGTATTCTTTATTTAATTTGTTTATGAGTTAGTCAATATTTTCATCTTCCCTAGCTATGAGGAGATCGTCAACATAAACAATTAGTTAGGTAGGTCGTTGAGTTATTGATTGTTTGTTTGTATAGACATTTATCAACCTGACTTTGGTGAAAACCTAATTTTGTTAGTGATTTGTGCAATGTCAGGTTCCACGCCCTGGCTGCCTGCTGTAAACCATAAATGGCCTTTTTAAGTCTGCATACCTTATGTTCCTCTCCCGGAACCACATAACCCTCAGGCTGATGCATAAACACGTCTTCTTGTAATTCCCCGTGTAGGAAAGCAGTCTTGATATCAATATGTCTTAAGCTCAAATTTTTATACAATGCCATTGCTAAGAAACTTCTAATTGTCGTATGAGATGCGACTGGTGCAAAGGTCTCGTCATAATCAACCCCATATTTCTGGGAAAAACCCTTTGCAACTTGTCTAGCCTTAAATTTCTCCAACACACCCTGGCTATTGTATTTAGATTTAAACGCCCACTTACAACCGATTACTTTAGTCCCTGGCGGGGCTTCGACTAATTCCCACGTATCATTCTCGCGAAGAGAGTTCATTTCTTCTAAAGTCGCTTCTATCCATTTTTCCTTTTCAACCGGGTTTTGCATATTTTTTATATCGTCCCAACTTTTCGGGTCTTCTACCTTAACATTATTTGTTAGGAAAGCAAACCTATCAGGATGAACCCCCCTGTTCGATCTGTTTGATCTACGTGGGACGATCTGCGTGGTGTCTGAATTTGCTCTGTTTCTTCGGTACATACATTATCTTCGATCAATTGCAATTTCGGTTGCAGATTATCATTATTAGGCGTTTCAATAGTTTTATTCGACATGTTATTTTGAGTTGTGTTTCGACCTTCATTCTCTAGAAATTTTACAGTTCTACTTATTATTATTTTCCTGCCATCCGTACAAATTCTGTAGCCCTTACTCCTGCTGTCGTAACCTACGAATATTCCTTCTATCGCGGTATTATCCAATTTTCTTCTAAGGGGTTTTTGTATGTAGGCAAATGCGCGACACCCAAAGGTTTTTATGTTCGAAAGGTCTGGTTTACGACCAGTCCATTTTTCGTAGGGTGTACGGTCGTTGGATGAGGTTGGGAGTCGATTCTGTAAGTACGTTGCGGTGCAGATAGCTTCGCCCCAGAGTGAGTTAGGTAAACCACTATCTTTTAGTAGGCAGCGAGCCATTTCCGTCAAGGTAAGGTTTTTACGCTCCGCAACCCCGTTTTGAGACGCAGAGTATGGAACTGTAAGCTGGTGATCGATTCCCTCATTTTTTAAATAACTATCAATTTCCTTTCCTAAATATTCACCTCCGTTATCGGAACAGATAGCTTTTACTTTCCTACCAAATTTATTCGTAGTCATTGCTACATATTCCTTAAATTTCGGAAAAACTTCATCTTTATTTCTCAATAAATACGTGACAGTAAAACGGCTAAAATCGTCTATGAATGTCAGAAAATAGTATTTTCCCCCAACCGTCGCTGTTTGCATGGGCCCGCACAGATCAGAATGCACTAATTCTGTGGGCTCTGTAGCTCGAAAACTAGCGGCTTTGGGGTATGGATCACTAGTGAGTTTAGAGATGATGCAAGTTTCGCATGTATCGCCGTGTTTACATTTGTCGATTTCAATCCCTAACGCCATGTCATCGTTTATTAATTCCTTAATATGGTTAACATTTCTGTGGCCTAATCTTCTATGCCATTTGTGCAAACAATTTTTATTTTCGCATTCATTTATGATATTTATATTGTGAGATGTATTTTGTTTTATTTTATATTCATACAAATTGTTGTTTACATAGCCCTCGAGGGATGTGACACCTTCGTGAGTTATTTTGCAAGATTGTTTTTCAAATATGGCTTTACAACCGTTTTCTGTGGCCCTTTTAATAGAAATCAAGTTCCTTTCTATTTCTGAAACATACAATACATTTTTTAATGTTATCGTACTGTGAGTGTTATCCGACATTACTGTATCTAATTTTATAGTCCCGTAACCCTCAGAGTATAACTCTTGACCATTCGCAATTGTCACACTAGAAATATTGTCATAAAAATTATTAAATTTATTTCTATCATTGCAAACATGAGTGAGGACCCAGAATCAATTGCCCATAAGTTTTTTACATTATCCCCAACAAAAAATGTAACATATTTATTGTTGGGTGTTTCCTTTTAGATATTTTTATTTTTGTTTGTACTCGCACCTGCACTGCCTTGAGAGCATATAGCCGATTTTTGTGACTGGTTTGGAAATCTATTGTTATAGTGTGGTGGTTTTGAACCACTTTTGTTTTTATTTTTTAAGTGCCAGCATTCTTCAATGTTGTGCGAATTCTTTTTGCAGTATCTGCAAAATTTATTTACTTTCGGTTTGGCACTTTTCACTTTGTACTCTGTGTGAGATGGTTCATTTTCACTTTTGTTATCATTCCTTTTTAGATATTCATCAGTAAGTTTGCTGCGTATAAACGCAGCTTAAGATCACGTTCATCCCTAGCTTCTAGTGCAGTTATGAGAACATCGTAGCTGAGTTTCGTCCTTGGAGGCGAAGGAGAAAGACGTGTTCTTTAGTGGCTCTTAGAGCGAAGAACATGATCGGCTAAAGCGGCTTAGACAGCACCATGGACCCGGGATCCCCAGGATAAGGCGTCGCGGGACTGCACCGGCCAGGCCTATAGGTAGGAAGCATGATGTTTGGACAATTTTTATTCATTTAGGTGTCAGCTATTATTTTATTTGGGTATAA
Source organism: Maratus speculifer (assembly GCA_964019185.1). NCBI lineage: Eukaryota > Metazoa > Arthropoda > Arachnida > Araneae > Salticidae > Maratus > Maratus speculifer. Next base: position 62,450,337 of record OZ025293.1, read on the forward strand.
TCTTTTTTAATGACACATGTATCCATGCCCAGTTAATCGTTAATTTACTCTCTTCCAATATTAGCTACCAAAATATTTTATTTATCATTTTTATTTATCATTTTTATCATCATTTATTATTTTTATTATCAATTTTTACTATCTTAACAACTTGTTTTTATTACTCTGTTTTGCTATTCATGGGGTGGTAGTGTAATTGATACTTTAATTACTCAACTAACTATTTCACTATCAACTTTCAGCTGCAATGTAAAATTCCAGTTAATCTACTATTTCCTCAACAGCACTCTTATTATTTTTGAAGTTTTAATACCTCCCCTGCCCAGCCTGTTTAATAAGTTCACTATTTAATTTCCCATGCTTAACTTTTTCCCAGCTATGTCTAACAGCCTATGCTCAATTGCCTAAGTTCAAAAATTGTATTTTAATCCATTTTTATTATCTTACAACTTGTTTTTATTACTCTGTTTTGCTAATCATGGGGCTTTAGCGTATTTGTTATTTTAATTACTCAAACTTTTTGTTATATAATCCTCTTTGTACGGTTATTTTTATTGAATTATTATCTGTATACTTTGGGCATTACTCTATTTGCTTTAGTTCTCATTCAGTTTATTATTGTTGCAATATAATTAGGATGCTTTGGGTATCTTTAGTATTTATTTTTTGCTAACTTGTCTAGATTCTAACTAAGTATTTTCAATCCAATTTTACTTTTGAAACAACTTGTTTTTCCGGCTTTAATCTGCCATTCATGGGGTATCAGCGGAATTGTTATTTTAATTATTTAAACTATTTGTTACAACATCCCCTCCGCTAGGCTATTTTTAGTGTTTTAATATTTGTTTCTTCTGGGTAATACTTTATATGCTTTAGTATTCCAGTCAGCTAACTATTGTTGTAATTTTATAAGGTAGACTTGGGTACTCTTAATATTTATTTTTCAATAGTTCATTCGCAGCTTTACTGTCAATTTATGCTAATTGAGCTCAGTAATTAATCGTGCTAAGCTTTTATCAATAGTAGTTCTAGTATTATTTTTAATTATGCCTCAATCGCAGTTATAATAGTAGTAGGGGGAGGGTTACGGCCTTATTTAGCTTCACATTCCATTGTTTTTATTGTCTTTAAGTATCTGTTTTAATGCTAAGTCTTTTTTATTATTATTATTATTATTATTATTATTATTATCAATTTCTCGAGGTTTTTTTCATTTTTTTTTTTTTTTTTTTTTTTTTTTTTTGCTAGCCTTTAATTGTTAGTTACTTGATATCTATCTCCACTGCTTAACTCTCTCCTAGATTCAACTAGCAGCCTATGCTTAATTGCCCAATAATTATCTCTCCCCCTTTCTTTGTTTTAGTTTAATCTTTTTCTCTTAGCTATTAACAGTTCCTCGTTTAATCTTAGGTTTCCACTAGCTCTATAAGACCTAGTTTCTATCAATAGTAGTACTGGTAATAGCTTTAATCTAAGTGTCTTTCACTGCTATTAATGGTATTAATTAGCTAATCTAAACATAAGCTCTCTAGGTCTTGTCTTATTATATCCCATAGCTATTAATTAACTCTTAGATTATCCTTATTAGCCAGCCAACTCAACTCCCCCCTGGGGGGGAAAGTCTCAATGTCATTTTTCTACTTCCCAATAGCGTTAATTACCATTTTTTTAAGTAACTGTTCTAATGTTAAGCCTTTCTTTTTAAACTCACGTTTTTCGCTAGCCCATAATTGTTTTAATTGTTTTTAATTGTAGTTTTCGTACCCCCCCCCCCCCTGCGCTGCCTAATTTTTAGGTACGGTGTTTAATTTCCCATGATTATTCCATATATTGTTTTTTTAAGTTTAACCAACAGCCTATGCTAAATTGCCTATTAATAATCTCTCCATTATTTCTAGCATTAGCTTAATCTTTTTCTCCTAGCAATAATTATTACCTGTAACCAAGCTCTATATAATAGATTAAAGTTCAGTTCATCTTTTAATTTCAGGTTTTTGCTAGCCCTATATGTTTTAGTTTTCATCATTAGTAGTCTAGTTATATTTTTAATTAAGCCTCTTACAATGTTATAACTGTTATAATTCCGTTATCCTCTTCAACTTTCTTCTTAATTGTCCCGTTTATCTTAACTTGTTTCTTAATCCTGGTTGCCAAGGCTTTTGACAGGCTCCCACAATCACTCATAGCTTTAGTTATTATTAATCCGTTATCTTGGATACGTGTGTCATCAATAGGCGGTTTTTTTTTTTTACAGGTTCCCACATTCCACCAGTTCAATAGTTAATCTGTCATGTCAGTGATATATTGGTTTTATTGTGCTTTCAATTTATTATCAGTGTACTTTATACTCGTTGCTGAGGTGCTCTGAGAGTCCATTGTTATCACTAATGGGATTCTAATCCTCTTATCATTTAAGTCTCCATTTACCTGGTTCATTTTTTTCGAGATCTGTCTGTTATATTTCCACATAATAGCCTGTTATATTTCCACATAATAGCCTGTTATATTTCCACTCCCCTCGGGGCACGCTATAATCCAGCCTGCTGTGTACATCTGTCATTTGTTACATTAATAATTGTGTTTCAGGAGTCTTTATTTATCTCTCAGTCTACGATCTGTTTAGTCTAATCAATCATGGGGGCTGACTTGTCATGAATTCTATTCTCCAAAGGGTAACCTTGGATTTATTGCCTAGGATTTGTTATCTTGGGGGGGGGGTCCCATTCCCTTTTAATCATCGCCAAATTGTTCCTTAACTATTTTTAATTATTTCAGTTGCTCTCCGTTTAATTATAACCATATCCCACTTCCTATTATGCTTCTTTGTCAAGCAACTCAATGCCGCTTCGTAATTTTATTTGACTATGTTATTAATTTGTTAAACTTTTCATTTCTAAATAGCTTAATCGCAGCTCACTGTCTAACTTCTGCTATTTGTACTCAGTAATTAATGCTTTATTAGGGCACTCCTGTTCACTTACTTCATTAACAACATTCATCTGCAATAGTTCAACATGCTCTTTTTTTAGCAATATTTAACTGCCGTGTCTAATTGTCTTTTAATTAACTTCTTCCCCCCCCCCGCGACTTGTCTTAGTTTTTAAACAATCTCTCATAGCAATAATTTTGCCTAGTATCCATAAGCTCCAATAACTGAATCAAATTCCAGTTCTTCTACTATTTCCACATTAGTGCTAGCTCCAATTGTATTTCCCTTTTTTGTAGTAGTTCTTATTTTATTATTAATTATGCATAAATTGCAGCTATAAGTGATTTTTCTCGAGGGGGGGGGGGGTTGAAGCCTTTTTTTTTAATTTCTCGGCTCCTGCAAGGTTCTAACAGTTCATTAATTATTTCTATAGATTTAGTACTGCCCAGCCTAACCAATTTATCTTATCAACTTGACTCTGTTTTGCTAATCTTGGGGCTTCAGTGTAATTGTTATTTTAACAACTATTTGTTATATTATCCTCTTCGTATGGCTTTCTTTATTGGACAATTCTTTGTATATTTTGGGTATTACCCTAGATGCTTTAGTATTCAGTCAACTTATTATTGTTGTAATTTTACTAGGATGCTTTGGGTTCTCTTAGTTTAATCGCAGCTTAATTGTCCAATTCCTGCTGTTCGTCCAAGTTTAGCGCTATTTGCAGTTTTAACCGTTAATCCATGAGGGGGGGGGGGCTCCTCGGTCTTTTTCTGCTTCTCTCTAACGTTAACTTTAATGTTTTTAAAGTATCTGTTCTAATGTCAAGTCTTTATATGAATTTATCGGCTTATGCCAGGTTCTAATAGTTTTTTTTAACTTAATTAATAAGTTCGCTAACTAACTTCCCTTGACTAAAGTCTCTTCTAGCTATGACATCAGCCTTTGCTTAGTTGCCTAGTTTTCAATTATGTACTTTTAATCCATTTTACTACTTTAATAACTTGTTTTGACTATCCTACTTCGCCATTAATGGGGTATCAGCGTAACTGCTATTTTAATTACTTAACTGGTTGTTATGTCAATCTCCCTGCCCGACTATTTTTAATGTTTCAATTTTTGTTTCCCCAGGGTAATACTTTATATGCTTTTGTATTCTAGGCAGCTTTGGGTACTCTTAGTTTTTATTGCTCTACAGTTTAAACGCAGCTTTATTGTCATTTTCCGCTAATTGCTCCCAGTTTTTATCGCCTTAGCTTTTACCATTAGTAGTTCCCGTATCTTGTTTTGTTTGGGGGGTTGGAGGTTACGGCCTTATTTTGCATCCCACCTCCGTTTTTTTTTTTTTTTTTTTTTTGGCCTCTTAGTATCTGTTCTAATGTTAAGTCTTTTTGAGCGTCATTAAGTTACTTTCATTGTACTTTTGCCATAACTACTTCTCTTGGTTTTTAATTTAACTCTTGGCCTCTGGGGAGGGGGGGTAGTATGGTTCTTGGATTATGTAATGCGCTCACCATTTTCCCTCTTTGTTTTTTTTTTGTATCTTCTCAGTTTTTATGTTGCAGTTTAGGCAGCTGTTGTTAGAGTTCGTAGCAGTTTCCCTCTCGGGTTTTTCTAGTTTAGTCAGGCTAACAGCTATAGGTTTTTTTTATCAACCCCTGGACTTACGTACCCGGACGTACATGTTGACCTAATCGACGCAGGGACTCAAGGGACCCTGTGCGGTACGAAGCGCTCTGGGTACACTCTGTAAGTCACTCACTTTCTCTCTTAGAGGGCCACGCACCGGGAACGTTCATGTTGACCTAATTGACGTGGGGACCTACGGGACCCCATGCGGTCCGAAGCCTTTCTGGCGCGTTAATCAGCCCTCAAACACCCCCTAATCCTTTTTTTCCCCGGGAGGGAGGGGGTAGGTATTAGGTCCTTTCAATAGGTCAGCCTCCAAGTTTGATTGCTTTCCTCAAGTTTCTGTTGTTTAACATGTTTTAATATTTTATAACTTTGCTCATTGATGTCACACCTCTTAAATTTTCTATCTTAGTGTACACTGTACACCGCATACGAAACTTTAGGGCATCGGCGTTTTTCTATGGGGATCCCACTCATGACGGGGAACTCTCTTGGGAAACCCTACCGCGGTGCGGGACCGGTGTCCAATACACTCTCCCAGCTTCGGGTCTTAGGTACACTTTACACACGCGGTTTCTGTTTACTTAGTTTTTTTTGGTTTTGTTTTCAGTTGAGTATTCTTTTTAGGGGGTTGTTGTCCACCTATCATGCTTTGGGTTGGTGCGGTCTCGCTGGCTGGCCAGGGGGTCCCACATCCCATGGTCGTCAGCTTTCCAGAAGAGGATCTAACTTAATTTGATAAAAACTTAGTGGCTAGTATTACACACCTCATCATTATCAACACATAACAAACATGAAACGCGGATCAGGCAATGCCAAGAATGGCCTCAATAGTGCCTCCCCACCCTTGCCCACAAAGAATGCAACCAAGCAGAACACACTCAGTGCCAGCCTTCGGAGGGGTAGTTCGTTGGTGAAAGATGCATCCGGGCCATCACAAAGCCAGAAAGAAAAGGACAGCAAAGAAGTAAAGTCGAAGAAATTACAAACAAAGGAAACTATGCGGAAAATTGAAGATAAATTCAAGATGAAGATAGTGAGTCAGACGGCACAATGGAATTAGAAGATGAAGAAAAAGAGACGAGCGAAGGTAATGAAAAGGCACAAAGACCAGAAGAAACGCAACTATTGAAGGAGATGAGGAAAGAGTTACTCAACATCTGTAAGGAACCAGATATCGGCATAAAACGAAGCAAAGAATCAGAAAGAATTCTCAGGGCTCTCAGCTACATTCAAGCGTTGCAACACAAATGCAAAGGTGTATTGAAGACCACAAGTGAAGAAATAGATAAAGCTACAGACATAATCATGACGAACCTAATAGAGCTGGAAATAAAAAGGAATGCAGCGGAAGCCAAGGCAGCAATCTACGAGTGTCAAATCCAGGCGATACCAAGCACAGTGGTCATCAGCAGAGGTGAGACAGAAGTGGCTCAGAGGGAGGAAGCTGTCGCTCCAACACAGACAAAGACCCAAAAAGGGTATTCGGAAGTATTGAAAGCGTCAACCTCCACCTTCATCATCCAGTCAAACTCAGATAGGAATGCAGAGGAAATCGAGAACACTGTGAGAGCTGCAACGATGGAGCACCACCAAGGAGTGAAGAATCTAAAAAGAATAAACAAGGGCATAAAGATAATTTGCGAAAACGCTGAAGAAGCTTCGAAGATCAAAGAAACACTGACTGAAAAAATTGAAGAGAACGAAGATATAACAGTGAAGGCAGCAAGCATAAGGAAGAAGAAAGTAATTATTTTTAACATCGAAGACCATGTGACAGAAGCCCAAATGAAGCAGAAGATTGAGAATAGGATTGAATTTGACCCGCGACGCGCAGACGATGCGGTCACTCTGTCCAGGCACACGCTGGCCCGCGGGGGAAAACACCAACAAGTCCTGCTCCCTGAATCACTGGCAGATCGCCTGCTTAAGGCAAGGACGATCTGCCTGGGGCTCAGGGAATGCCCAATTAGACCTTTCATCAGCATCATCCGCTGCCACAAATGTTTAGAGTTCGATTACGTGGCAAAGGATTGCAACAGGCCCCAGAGGTGTTCCAAGTGTGCGGGAGAGCATGTGCACACAGAGTGCAGTACGGACAGAGTCTGCTGCATCGCGTGCTACAACTATAACATCAACATGAAAGGATACATCCCAGTCGACAAGGATACGAAACATCCGCTGAACTCGGGTGCATGCTGGGTCTGGCGGACTCGCCTCCGTGTCAGGCAAATTCAGACAGAACAGGGCAAGGCACCGTCTAAAGGCGTTGAGGTGCTCACAGGGAGGGTGACGATCAATACCTTTGGTAACCAAGAGAGGCTAGTGACGAGGTCGCGAGCAGACATAGAGAGGAAAAAAAGCTGCATTGCGACACGTCGACACCACAATGGCCATAGATAGTCAGGGATTGACACGCTCAAGGAGCGCGGACATCAAAACCAACTCCACTAACGTCACCCTCCACTTACAAACAGCCACATCTTCATCCTCACACACAACAACAGACACGAACACGGCAGGCCCACACACAAACAGTACACCTAACTCAACAGTTACTCAAGACGACGCTATTAAATGCATTCAAATAAATCTTCATGGTGGAAGTAGGGCAACGGATTGCCTGAGGGGTCTCGCCGAAGCGCGGGGCTTCCAAGTGATACTACTGCAAGACTTCCATCAACACAAAAAAACTGGGAACATCACAGGATTTAACCAAAAGAAGTGGAACATAACGAAAACACCATCCAACAAATCAGCGATAATCACCAAACTAGGAACTAAACTTATGACAATACTCGCGAAAGAATTCACCACTGCCATAACATTAGAAAACAAAGACAACCAATTTACAATAATCAACGTATACGCTCCCCCGTCAGCGCACTTCCCGAACGTACTAACAGAGATCGAAGAAGCTCTGAAAAAAGCGGCGGGCGAAGTGCTGCTGACGGGGGACTTCAACGCACACTCCACAGCCTGGGGATACGAAGACACTGACCAAAGGCGCAGGGAACTCACAGACTTCCTCCTGCTACACTCCTTCTTCGTCCACAACCCACCAGACGCCAAACCCTCATTTAGAGTCTCACGGAGAGCTCCGGACGGGAGGCTGAGGGAATTAAGGGGCTGGCCGGACTTAACCATAGCCACGGTCGCCCTGGGCAACGACATCAGTGATTGGCAAGTCAGCGACGAAACCTCACTTAGTGATCACTGCTACATTACTTACACAATCAAAAATCATAAAAACATGGACTACCAGAGACATGGTCTCCAAACCAAGGTAGGAAAACATGCCAAATTTGATAAATTCATTAGAAAAATAAGAAACAAATACATAAAAGAACTCAACAAAGTGACAACAGAAGACCAACTGGACAACATTACACTGAGACTGCAAAATGAAATCACAACTATAGCTTTCACGTGCTACAAAAAGAAAAAAACACCAGTGATCACTGTTCCACCGTGGTGGACGGACGAAATCAAAACAGCCAGGAACAAGGTTAAGGCTCTCAGGAGGCGGTATCAAAAACAAACTGACGAAAACCTAAAACTACAACAACACACAGCTTTCAAAAAAGAAAGGGCCAAACTCAAAAAACTGATAAATAAGACCAAATCAAAAACATGGAAGGATTATTGCAGTAAAACAACGGACACCTACGAAACGCACTACAAATACGCGAGCAACAAAACCACGGGACCAGTGAAACTCGTTGACATACTAAAACAAGATGGCACAACAATCATAAAACAAACATTAACGCATTTCCTAGACAACCTGTATCTAACAGACAGTTCAACACCACATACTATCAAGGCAGACAAAAATCCATTGGAATATGCAAAACCACCAGTAATAACTAAAGCGGAACTCAATAGAATAATAAGAAACATCAATCAAAACAAGGCGCCAGGGTACGACTACATAGACTATAACCTAATTAAAAGAATACACACAGCAGCTCCACAACTACTACTAACTCTGTTTAACACGTGTCAAAAACTAGAATACTTTCCCAAATCATTTAAGTTAGGCGTAGTCGTACTTTTCGAGAAACCAGGCAAAGACCCAACAAACCCAAAAAATTATCGACCAATCTGCCTACTACCAGCGTTAGGGAAAATGCTAGAGAGAATAATCCATGGGAGAATTAACTACCACCTATACAAAGAAAAATATTGGAGTAACAAACAATACGGATTCAAACAGGGGACCTCAACAGAACATGCACTAGAAAACCTATTAAAAACAGTTAAAGAAAACGGCAATAGTAATTATCAAACACTCCTAATAGCCATGGACATCAAAGAGGCCTTTGACAACATAAGCTGGCCAATTCTAATAAATAATTTAAAACAGTCTCCCTGCCCGGATTACTTAGTGAACTGTGTAGTGAGTTTCCTCCAACAAAGATTTGTTTCATTAGAAGAAAACGGTATCAAGGTGACAAGACAAACTTATGGCGGTTGCCCCGAAGGCAGTTATCTAGGCCCGCTTCTGTGGCTACTAATCGCGGAAACAGCTCTCAAAAAAACGCTGGGGGAAAAATGTAAGAATACAAGCCTTTGCAGATGATTTCATAATAATTCTCAGGGGTAGGTCAAAAGACAAACTAAAAAGACTAGCAAACAGAATATTAAAAGAATTAAACGAATGGATAGAGGAAAACAACCTAACATTAAACAAAGAAAAACTGAATTACTATATCCAAACAGGGGCCACTCATGGAACCTTTCAACAGCAGACCCAAACAGCATAGAGGGAATAGAAATGGTCAGGAACTACATGTCAAGGAACAAATTAAATACCTAGGGGTCATACTCCATAAAAACCTAAACTGGGAACCACATTGTCAAACACAAGCCGACAAGGTTAGAAAAAACTTCAAAAACCTAGCATACATGACAGCTAAAGGATGGGGTCTTAAACCTAACATATTGAAAATTTGGCACAACACAGTAGTTGAGAAGACGCTAACCTACGCGGCCCCGATTTGGGGGCACAGCCTTACGAAGAGGTGTAAAGAAATCCTCTCGAGCTGCCACAGACACTTCGCACTGGCCATCGTCAGGGCCTATAGAACAGCCCCAACCTCGGCCCTATTGGTACTTGCTGGCCTGATTTCAATTCACCTTAAAGTAAACTATGAAGCGGCATACGGCACAGTCTCAAGATTAAGGAAGAATGCAACAATACACAACAAAATCATCTTTCACAGAGAATACACTCAGAAAGTAAACATATGGCATAACCACCCGGCAGAAACAATTGAACCACGTATAGGTCACAACCAGTGTTGGGCAAGTTCACAAAATAAACGAACTAATTCAAACTCACGTTCAATTTCTGAAAAGTGATTTAAGTTCACGTTCAAGTTCAAAAATTTTCAAACGAACTCGTTCAAATCAAACTCATTTGTAAAAGTGAACGAAGTTCACTAAAAAGTTCACTTTTTTTATGTTTGGATATTACCGTCCAAATTTACAAAATTTTGTGAACTAATCATTTGATTATTCGATATGTAAGATAGAGGTATGCACGGACGGAAATTTCCAGGCCCGATCCATAGAAAAAAAAATGTACGACCCGATATTAAAATAAAAATTTCGACCTGAGCCCAGCCCGGCTCGTACAGAAAATTTAGCGGCCCGACCCGGCCCGATATAATAGCTAAAATCAAGGCTCGACCCGGCCCGATATAATAGCTAAAAACAAGGCCCGACCCGGCCCGATATAATAGCTAAAAATAAGGCCCGAGCTTGGCCCGGCCCGGAAAAAAAAGTTGAAATTTCGCACCAAACCCGGCCCGACCCCGAGTACATTTCTACAGGACATTGATATTTACCCTTACGGAAGAGTTCTGGCCAAAAAAACTTACCTTAGTCTGTTTATAATCTCCATTTATGCAGAAGTGCCGTAGGCTGCGATGTTTATGCTTTCTTTTAAATTCTTTCCGATTTAGACATATTTCCGCCTTACACAGTCCACCTTGTACAGAGAGTTTACTGTATATATCTATTTTCGGCGGAATTGTATACAGCCCAGGTCCGGTTCGGTGCGACCCGAGTCTGCAGAAGAAGTAAGACTAAGATACTGCCCAGAGAAGCGATATCCAGACTTAACCCGTCCTGAGGCTCGTGTAGGCCTTTAAATGGCATTTGAAAGAGGGAAAAAATGTACTAAGGTCTGGAAAAATTTTAAATAAATTATCAAAAAATTGAACGTAAATTTCGTTCAAACTCGTCTATTTTTTGAGTTTCCGTTCAGTTCAAACTCGTTTATAAAATAGTGAGCGAAGTTCAGTTCAAAGTTCACAAATAGTGAGCGAAACTCGTGAGTTTTCGTTCAGTGAGCGCGTTCATACCCAACACTGGTCACAACCCAAAAGACACATGCATATATACAGACGGCTCAAAATTGGTATCAGGTGCTACAGGCTCGGCTTTAGTAGCTTTCAAAAATAATAAAAAAATAAAGACTTGGTCAGTGCCTCTAAGAAGTTGTAACAGCGTCTTCCAAGCCGAACTACTGGCTATACATAAAGCAGTGGAATGGGGCAATTCATTGTGTGAGCCATACAGCATTAGGTCGGACTGCCAATCAGCAATAGATTCATTAAGCAAACCATTCAACACCAGTGACACAGTCAACAAAATACACAACCTAATCAGAGATTCAAGAAACAATTTTAAAATCAGCTGGGTCAAGGCGCATGTCGGCATCCAAGGAAACGAAGAGGCCGATGTGTTAGCCAAACACGCAGCACTAAACCGGAACAATGAACGTGCCTACTACCTGAAAAAACCTATTTCAAAACTAAAAAGAACACTAAAAGACGTAACAACTGAACAGTGGCAGTTCGAATGGGACTATGGGGACACAGGCAGGGAAACTTACCCGTACTTTCCAAAAGTAGACAAAAATAGATTAGTTAGTGACTACCTACTCTCACAACTTTACACAGCTCATGGAGCATTCCCAGAATACCTCCACAGATTCAAGAAGGCGCACACACTGGACTGTGAATGCGGTTCGGAAGGTACGCCCAAACACTACCTGCTACACTGCCCACTCACACAAGCAGATCACCTAGCAAACATAACAACAGAAAACGAAAAAATATGGCATAAACAATTAGCAAAAAACAAACACGTACAGAGAAAGGCAAAAATCATAATAAGGTGGCTCCAAGACAACTGCGACAACATCACGTCACTCATACATCAGAACACATAGACAAATGACCACGTTTACAAAAGAAAAAAAAACTCAATCCTCTACTATAGCCACTAATCCTTCATGTACCCGAGCGCATTTTTGTGTTATATGTTATTAAATGTAAAAAAAATATATATATATATATATATATATATATATATAAAATGGCCTAGGATTCCTATCGCCAAAAAAAAATTATAAAATAGTGTATTTTGTCTTATGTCCCAGCAGTGTGCGGTAGTCGTGGGATATCAGCAGTATCCAAGGCCCGAAACAGGTGCCCCGCAGGAACTTCCTGCATGCACGTCGCAAGACATCACGGATTTGCAAGTCGCACACCATGACATAGTAGAAAGCTTCACCCGCCTCCGGCACTGCTTGTCCGTCCTATATGTTATTAAAGGAAAAATAGCCTAGGTCTAAAAACCTACGGTCAACAATAAAAAATCATAAAATGTTAAAATAATGATATATCTTATGATCTCAGCAGTAAGCGGTAGTCGTGCAGTAACAGCAGTATCCACGGCCCGAAACAGGAGCCCCGCAATAATACCATTGCAAGCACGTCGAATGACATCTCGGATCTGCAAGCTGCACATTATGACAAATCAAAAAGCTTCATCCGCCCCCGCCTAACTGCTTGTCCGTCCAGATCTAATCATCATAAGATATATATTTAAAAAAAATCAAAAGGGAATTCACGGGGAGTGCTTGGGTTAAGTAAACTCACTGGTTAATTTAAGGTTAGTACAAAGATTATCCAATCTGAAAGCAGCTTGTGGCAGGAGTGATAATTAGTGTAATACTAGCTTAGCCACTCTTGCCACAAGCTCAGCCATTCCCCCACCTATCAACAGCCAAAAAGTCAACTATCTAATCCTCACCTCCATAAAAGCCAAATAGACAGCAGTTACAACTTAAAAAGCTTAACGTTAACAAGTTTCTCAGGTAAGCAGTACAGTAAACAGCCCATTGTTACTAGCCCATTTACCTTCCAGGATTCCCTCCCCTTGGACCTGGCTCCCGAAATTTTCAAGTTGACCTATTCGACGCAGGGACTTAAGGGACCCTGTGCGGTCCGAAGAGATCCGGGAGCACCAATCATGTCCACTGCACCAGAACCGTACATGTTGACCTCATAGACGCAGAGACTCGAGGGACTCTGCCCGGTCCGACACCGTTCTGGTACCCCCTCCCTAGTGGACTAACGCCTCTCAGGCTTTCAAGTTGACCTCATTAACGCAGGGGCCCACGGAACCCTGCGCGGTCCAATGAGCAATGGGAAGCAACCTACCAGCCCACCTACCCCGAACCGCACACGCACAGAGACTCAAGGGACTCAAGTTCTGTGCGGTCCGAAACGTGTTCGGGTCTTTTTTTTCCCTTGTTTTTTTTTCTAGTGACAGTACGCCTCTTTATTAGGTGCATTTGGACTCTGTCCGCACGAGCTACCGAACCCGCTCCAATGGGACAGCCCATGAAGCATTTTTTTTTCTTTTTTTTACGGTAGAAAGGCGGGATCTCGTCACCACCAGCAGCGATTCGACTGCCTTGCATTTCGGCCCGAAAATTCTCCCTTCTCTGGCACTACTTAGCATTTCAGCCATTTTAGTTTTGGTTATTTATTTTTCTAAATCTCCCTCAAAATTGTCCCCCCTGTTGTCTGCTAAGGACATGCCACCGTCTCGGCTCAAAAAATTTTTGCTCCAGCCCCATTTCACTTGGCACGGCAAGTGGGAGTGATGTGCGGCGCCAAACTCAGTACTTTCAAAAAGGCAATAAACTACTAAGTCCAGCAACCGTTAGCCATAATCAGCCGACCTCGGCACTTGTCTGCGTCGATTGGCCCCACTCTTCCAGCTAAAATTCCATCATGTACGCTAATGGCACCTGGTGCTTGGGGCATGTAAAATCCGTCGTGGGTGCAAAGTCCTCCAAGTTACCTATGAATTATACCTCTGGAGGTGCCTTGCCAGGTGAAGGTCTCGTCATCTGATCAAGGCTCTAAATTACGAGACATCTTGCGGTTGCCATGTGCAGTACATCATTTATTGCCGCTTCGCGGCAATTAGGCGGTCGTCCGCCCCGATACCAGGTATCTAACCCGTTAAGCTGAGATTATTAACTCGGCAGGTAGGGGCCTGGTCATCGGTTAGAAAGAAAGAAAGAGAACATTGTAGCTGAGAGGCAGGGAGCACAGCATTAATGCTGCAAGATGTTGATCATCGATTGTTTTGTATATGGCAGCGAGTCGATCGCGTATTTCATATATATTATTTAAGTGTTGTATGAGGTTGCCATCTTCACTTAATTTTGACGAATACATTTTTCTTAATAAGAAAAGTTTGCTGCTCAAATTGGTCCTTTCATGGACATTTTTCAAGGCAGTCCAAATATCATGCGCACTTTCTAAGTTTTTTACGTGTATAACTTGGTCATCTTCTATTGATAAATTAATAATTGCGCGTGCCTTGCGATTTTTATTGCTAAACGCATCTGTGATGGGATCTGGGGGTTCATTCATCATAACACTATAGAGGTCCTCCTTTTGGAGATACATCTCCATCCTGAATTTCCATATGTGGTAATTATTTGCATTCAGTTTTTCTATAACAGTATTATTTATGATACTCATTTTGTACCGTGATATAGACTTAAAAAGTCTTATATTTTCTATATATGTATATATATTTATTTTTTGTTTTAAAGTTGCTTATGTCTTTTTTTTTTTTTTTTTTTTTTTTTTTTTTTTAAACATAGCAGGGAAGAAAAACATTATATTGTTTGTTTCAATATTTCAATTTCAATATATATATATATTATATAATGCACAAAACAAATATTATAATGATGAAACAATAACAAAAAAGTAATTTCACTATCGTCGGTAGCTGTGCGACAAACTCAGTCGCATAATCTAAAGTGAATATTTATATTAATTATCATCTGTGATATTGGTACGGAGGGACCTCTGCTGTAATTTTATATCTATAGTATCAAAAATTATAAAGAGATAAGGTAAAATCGCTTACCTCATTCGTGGTCATCCCAGATCCCAGTAAACACGACTGACGATAAATCCGTTTCAGCTACAGCGTTGGGCTTGCAGCTGTAAGAAACTTAATTATAGCATTAATAACTGTGTTTTTGTAACTTCAGTACACACATCAAAGACGGGTGTCATTTCTTTAAATTTTATATTTAATATTATAAAACGACATAATGATTTCTGGATTAAATAATTAAAGGGTAACAATTTTAAGGGAGAGAGAAAAAGAACGTCTCTCCGACTGCATATTTCACAACAGAAGAGAAAGAGAAAGTGCGTAATACAGGAATATGAAGAGTCAAAGTGTTTCAAAGTTCAATAATCAGTTCTTTTACTGTTCGGAAAAGGGTAGATGGATGTAAACCGCAAAGTGGAGAATTTAAAGCTTGGCTAATTGAAAGAAATAAAGTATTAAAACAAAATCTTGAATAATGTTCTTAGTTCTTGTTTTCTTCGATTCGAATATACAATACAGGCGACCATATATCCAGTTTATTGTATAGTCCGATACATGATTTATTTAAATTCTACAAACATCTCTTATTATACCAAATGTAGCTGAACTGCAGGATGCATTAGTTTTCCTTAAAATACATACGATAATTGAAAAAGCTCTTCAGCAATCTTTTCTAATAGACCATACTTTGGATATAATATCTGAGATCTAGACACAGGTCCAAAATCTTTTATGCGTCTCTGTGAATGAACAACAAATGTGAAGCAAATCATACTTAACTGCAAGCATATTGTAGTAAATTTCAGTATTTATCATTGTACTGATTATCTCAGTATATTAATTTCATCATGTTTAAAATAGTGCAACGCAATTAAAATACGCTGGGATTTTTTTTTCCCGTAGACTATTATATTACCGAACATTTTTCTGTGATCTTGTAAATGAATGTTAAACCTTTTCACCCCATTTTCTACAGACATCCTGTTTTAGTGCACTTCAGAAACTGATATCAATTTCAATATTACTAAAATAACCTTAATAAAATAACATTACTAAAATACGCCGCAAATGGCTTTTCTTCACAGAGTATGATATATTGAAATACTTTTGAGCTCACTGTACTCACACTATAAGTGCTATACTTAACATATTCGATAGTAACCATGTTCTTGTGAACCTTAAAAATGCATGTAAATTTCATTACATTTAAAATTATGTAACATTATCAAAATACACCACAAATGATTTTTTCTCCGTAGACCATAACGTAAAGTCTCCTTTTGAGTGCTCCTGTGATTCAGCTATAAATGCTACCTGGTTCATTTTCAATGCCGCACATGCTATGGCAAATCTCAATAACGTATGTTATTTTCGTATGAATCCCAGTATATTTACTCAAGTTGAAACACGGACAAACAGACGGCAGACCCCAGCACTCGGCATCCGGTATACAGACAGGTTGAAATCGTAAACACTTTTAGACCATGTTAGAAAGTGTCAAAAAGAGGGTAATTTCCGTAAAACGAAAAAAAAAAAAACAGAATTTTTGAAAATTTGAAAACTTATACTTTGTTCCAGTTATGACGTTACACTAATATTTTTAAAATTCTTAATGGAAAGTATTCCTGTGACGTGACAATTGGTAAAAAGTTGAATTTTATAGTCTCGAACCGAAAGAAAGAAAAAGGTTCATTTTTATTACGGATTAATATCTGGAATAAAAAGAATATTGCCCAGTTAAACTGATGGCATTGAGCTCACAGGCTACGCATACTAATTGTACATTACAGCCTTGTATTTTTGTTAATTCCGTTCGAAAAAAAATTAGGAAGGGGAAACAGCTCTCCCCTTTCTCCTTTTTTATACTTAATCATTAAATCTCCTAAACTATCAAGGACATGCTTTATCATATAAAAAATCTATATACAAAATTCAGAGCAAATCGGATAATTCTTAATAAAAACCCATTTAGCATTTATATAATTTAAGAGGAGTTATTCCCCTCTTTTATACTCAACCATTAAACTTCCAAAACTATTCAGAGATTTGAACGAAATCTGACAATTCTGCTTGAAAAATCCATTTATACAAGTTAAGGGGAGGGGCATTAGAACCCCCGTTCCCCCTGTTTACACTTATTCAATGAACACCTAATAACAGTCACGGAATCGCCTCATCAGAATGATCCTATATCTAAATTTTGAACGAAAACTGTTAATTCTGCATGAAAATCCCGTTTATATCAATTAAGGTGAAGGCATGAGCCCCCCGTCCCCTCTCTTATACATATCGAATGAACTCCAAAAACTAATCAGGGAAGCGCCTTATCAGGATATACCTATATGCAAAATTTCAAGTGGATCCGATATTTTTATCATGAGTTATCGCGTTACGCACGAACGTACATACAGATCGGACGGGCACATAAGCTCTCAGGCTATGATAGCCTGTGAGCTAAAAACTACAAAAATATTTACATTCTTGTAAAGTGTGAAATTATATTCTTGTGAAGTCTTCTAAGTGTAAAAGAAATTTTATATAATCGTCTGCGTAATATAAGAAGAAAAACAGAATTCCTCTGACGTCACAATTGGTAAAATCGCGGTTTTTAACCTCGAACCGAAAAACAAAATAGGGTCCATTTATTTATTTCATTTTGTTTTATCACATGAAAATCTTTCAGTTGAAAATTAATTACAGTAGAGAAATAATTATTCCGGTTTTTTATTTTTTGGCAACGAAAAAAGAATGATGATTAAATATTATGGAAAATTTTTCAATTTATTTTGTATGAAAAATAGTGAAATGTTGAATTATTAAAAAAAATATTTGAATAAAATAAATAAAAATTAGCCTATGTTCATTTAAGAAGAAGAATCTATCTGTATATAAAAATTCAAAGACATTAATCCATCCGTTTTGAAGCCAATTTCATTCCAATTTTTCGGACACACTTTCACATCTATACTAATAAAATCCGCGCGCCTCTGTCTGTCTGTCTGTCTGCTTGAAGCCGATTACAGTTCGCAACGCGGGCGAGTTGGAAGTCGCGAGAGGTGTCTTTCGATTCGAAAAATTCCGGGAAAGTCATTTCGAGACCGTGGGACCAAAATTAAAAAAGTTATGAATTAAAAACCGGTCGGGAATCGGAACGGAAAACGTCTTATTTCCCAAACAAGTCTCAAACGGAGCTCTGAGGCAGAACACTGCGCTACCTTGCGGTGAAGAACAGGAACTTTTCCCCTTTGGCTAAAAGAAGAAGCAGCCGAAAACCTATTTTTCTCCCGTCAATTTGTCAAAGAATGTATAAGAGAAAAAGAAGTAATTTGTAAAAAATATTAAACACTGTTTAATTAATATAATAAGTACAACTATTTAAGCACAGCAAGATATGTTCACTAAGAGGTAATAGTGTTGCTAATTAATATTTTGAGGATCTCAGATGTAACTGGCTATTCATATATTTATTCTGTATGTGAGTATTAATCGTTGTAGCTCATTTTCATACTTTTTCTTTTTGGTAGTATACACGAATATTGTGTAACCTAAGATTTACGCGATTAATACTAATTTCTGTTAGTACAAACGGAAAACGAGCTGCCAAAATTATTTGTTAGTTATGTTCTTTGTGATATTAATGAAATTACTTATTTTTTTAATAGCAGTCTTTTGCAGTTTTTAATAAACAAACTTTTTTTGCGCGTTTTTTCTTAAACCATCATGCAGACAGTTTTTAAAGTAGAAAAAAACTGATTACATATTCAGAATCTGCGTAAAAGTCTGCTTCTGATGATCTAAAAAATACGAGAAAATGTATTATGGACGCGCAGCGCCAACCGTGCAAAACCAAATATTTTTAACGGGATAATGGCAACCATGGCGCTTAGCGCCGGTTTGCCGGCTTCGCACGATGGGCCCGTACCGCCCACTGTGCGAAATCACATATTTTAACGGGATAATGGGCGCATAACAACCATAGCTCTTTAATTTACTTTTTTTGTGCTGAGGATTCGAACACCAAGACTTGCTTATTAAATGAATTTTTTTGTTTATTATATATTGCTTAATATCGAGGTTCGTTTGGAAAAAGTGGCCCAGCTAGCGGGCGTAGCTCGCTAGTTTATAATATATATAAGGATGTGTATTTTAGTATGTTATAAGGAGCTAAATGTTGTAATTTTAGGCCTAATGCCTTGCAAAATTGGATGAAAATACATATCTTCACTCTAAATGAAACCTGAAGCGTCTCTGGTAATGCTGTAGGTTATTTATAGTGTTTTACTATACGCTTCTGGTTTCCACTGTTCATATTTCGTTCATTTTTAGAATTTTTCCAACTTGTTCATACATTTGTGATTTCATTTAAATTACATGTGTTGTATATATGCATGCAATACTGTTATATTTCATGGGATGTGACAATTTTTTTAGATCATTTTCAGAAATGTCGAGTTGACAAAAATTAGTTCCATTTTTATAGAATATAAGAATGAAAATTAACCAATCAGATCACTATAACTAATGTTATTTGTAACGTGTTTTCTGTTGTTACTTACTAATTCCTATTAATATTCATGAATTTTTTCTCGAAGTTGCGGTCGTGTAGAATTCTACTAGTTTTTACACACACACACACACAAAATGCCGAACTATACTTAACGAAATGCTGAGCAATTTTTTTAAAAGCGATCAGAAGTGTTGAAAATCCAACGGAACTAATGCAAAAAATATGGAGAAATCGATGGGACTTACCAATTCAGCGTTTTTACTTGCAGAGTTTGTTTTATCTTACATAGCATATGCAGACGACATTCTGTTGCTAGCTCGGGATGCCGGCTGTTTGCAGTAAGTAGTTACTTAACATCTTGGCCCAGTTCTTACCATCCACGGTCCTCTATATTATAAGTCCTTTGCTTTTCATGGTTTGCAATAAAAAAGAAAAAGAAAGTTATTTTTGACTATGATGTCATCTTTTACGCCAATAATCATAGATGCCAACACTCTTAATTATTCCGTAATCTGATCGTAGACAAACGTGTTTCCAACCGGAAATTTTATTTAATAAACGGTTTTAAAATGAAAGTTAATAACTATCATGTTGAAAGAAGACACATTTTCTTATAAACACTATCTGGTATTAAACTTGTTTACTTTTTATCAGACTCCGGAATAATTAAGAGATGTCGGCATCTAAACAATAATATTTCACTTCATTCTCTGAATTTCAATGATGATTTCTCTTACCTTGGCGTGTGTCTGATTCCTTCTGGTCGCATTTTTAAATCTCTGCCAGTGGGTGAAGACCTTACCTTGTTCAAGTCTGTTCACAGAAGAGATTCTTCTTTTTGAGAAATATGCTTCTTCCGAAATATTATTACTCTTTGGTTCTTAAAAATGTTTACGCAGGTAATCTGAGGAAGTCAGACCTGAAGATGCGGCGATTCGTCCGGGACCTCCTCTATCTTTCTTAGGATATGCCATCAAGTGCTTTTCACGCTCTAGTGAAGTATGGGTATGGGAGTTCAGAGTCTGAGGTGGACGATTCCTCTGATGGCTCTGCGACGTCTTTCAGCATATCGCAAAAGAATCCTTCGACTGACTGTCCCTGATGGCAGCCGTTTAACATCTACAGCTTGGGTCGACACTTTCTTTAAGAAACACATGCATGGCCGTTGTGATGGTGTCCAACGGCGTCATTGCAGCTCTGCCCCATCTACTTCAGCTTTTCTCGTGGATGAGTCTTCTCTCATATCTGGCTCTGACTACATTTCTGCAGTACGTTAATTATAATTGCTTCTTTTATAAATTTCGTGCATCCGCTCAGCTAATAAGTTTAATTCCCATGGCTGCCGGGTTCCGGAAACATTTAGCCATAGCTCTCAACAATGCTTCTCTAATCACAGGTTAAGAATTCATCGACATAGTGCAATAACTAATTACCTCGCTCGCATGGCTGGCAATCACTCACAATTACTCAAATTCACTGACGACTGAAGTCTGGCATTGTGCCGCTTCCTCTGACTCTGAAAAAATTCTTAAAGGTGCTGGTCAATCAGCTTCAGAATGGAGAAATTGCACGTTTTTCAATTTAACTTGCATTTTGTAGAGCACAAACGTACGGGCATTTTGATACCAATTTTACGTTTTTTTGAAACTTGGAAAATCCAATAAATTAACTTTAAAAATGCAGTTTTTGTTTTGGCGGGAAAAAGCCGCGTCACGTGACGAAAGCAGCTTTGACATCACTGCACATGTAAACGAATCTTTGCCGTATTTTCTCCTATGAAGATAGCTTGGGTTGCGCTGAATGATTTCTTTCTTTTCTTAAAAACAGTTTGTAGAACAAACTAAAAGCATTGTAAATTGTTGTAATGAATAAATAATATTGTGAATTCGAGTGAATGCTAGTATGTTCACAAATCCAATGTTTGAGATTTATTACATAATTGCCAATCAACATAACTCGCTTAATACGTAAGTCAGGGGATGCTTGAGATTGAAAGAATGAAACATGTTTCAATTTTTATCATGATCAATAAACGCTTTCTTTATTCTTTGGCCTTATGTTAATTTTTATTTCTAAATTAATACTCAATCCATACCAATTGCGTATAATGAGACGTCCGCTTCCAAAAGTGAAAAGAGTGTCCTCCTCCACCTCAACAATGTGCTCGAATTCTGTAGTTTTCTATAGTACAATCCGTGGCGTAGCAAGGGGGCGGAGGGGGAGGTCCACCACGGGTGACACCTCTAAGGGATGACACCCAATCTCTTTTTGCAAATCTATATAATCTTATAAGATTTTGGGGGGGAAAAATTCTGAAATAAAATGAAAATTCCAGAGCACGACGCGCGACGCAACAGAGTTAATTTTCTTTTCTTTGACAATGTGAAATTTTTCTAAATAAGATATACACCAGAGAACAAAAAACAACCATTTCAACGAATGGGTAGCGAAAGAAAACTTTAAAATAAAGACTTGGCTTCTATACATAGACACCGCATTGACTTATGCGGATTATGGGTTGAGTGTTGTGCCACTCCTGTGTTTTTTTATACAAGCGGACAAAAGGAATTTGTTGGACATTTGTTGTAGGAACATAGAATTGTGATTGAAAAAATATGACGGATGGGGGGGTGACACCATTTACATCCCCCCCGGGTGTCACCCATTCTAGCTACGCCGCTGAGCACAATGTTTATTTTCAAAATGAAAATACAGTTTTCTTTAACAAGTTATTCAAAACATTTTCATTATTATTATTTTTATTTAATGAAAGTTAGAACATTGAGAAAAATAATTATGTGTTTAGAGTCCGATAAATGTTCAGTAGGACATTCTACTTGAAAAACTACATTTCAAACAAATTAAAAGTACTATTTGGATTCAAAAGTTATTCATAAGCAAATAATATTAAAACTGTAATTAAATCATTTGTACACTTTTTTATTTAACATACCGTAATTTCTTGCGTATAATCCGCGGATCAAACAATTATTTTTAGACCCAGAATTTTTTTAAACGAAATGTAACTTACAAGATCGCCGTAAATATTTGTCTTCAATCACTAAATAATATTTCTAGGTCCAAAAAGAATTCTTTGATCCGCGGATTATACGCAGGAAATTACGGTAACTTCGCTTTCGCATGTAAGGATAAAATTGTGCATTTGATTTTTGAATAAACATAAAAATTATGCACTAAGGTATGCTTCCAGTGACATTACATCGTTTTAATATTTTTAGAAGTTAATTATAAATCAATATATTAATTTTAACGAGTTTTTCCGTTAGCTCATCACAGTTGATAAATTGTTGGCATTACAAGTTGCAACAATATTGTAAACCACGGTCACCATAAAGCCAACTGACAGTGATGCTGCAAATAGTTTATAGAGTAAAAAGGAGAAAATATATGTGAAAAATAAAATGTCCCTTTTTTATAATCCCTTTTTTACATACCATATGTATCAACGATTTCAATTGACAAAGGTGTGAGTATTCCTTGATAAAGATCAAAGCATATTCTTTGCTTAAATATTGCTATCTTTGGCTATTCGGCTGCATTTGGATGGACTCCCCCACCCCACCCCCATTGCTCCTCCACATTACACATTTCATTTAAAAAATGAAACATTAACATGTGAAAACAAAATTTTACATGTATACATTAGAATGGTATCTGAATCTGAGTAATACATATCTGTATTATATGCAGTGTTGAATTCATGGGATGGCCCGGGGAAGGACATATTTAAGAAATATGTTTGAATAAAGTAACACTTTCGTAATGAATGAGCAATGATTATAAGTTGAAAATTCAATTCAGAAATTCTAAATGATAGTTTCAATAATGCCTTTCTTTTCTTTCTTCTTTCCATATATTAAAACAGAAAAAGAACAAACATCATTTAAAAAAAAAAAAAATCACAAGCCTACATTTTCTACAAAATTTAAAAAAAAAAAATGGTGAATTTTTCATAGTCAGGTTCGATAACCATGCCAAATTATAGTATTATATTGGACATTTTATGAAAATAAAAAATATAAAATGAACTGCAATCATAGAAATAAGGTGTAATTATTAAGATAAACATTGAATATTTATAAAAAAGTATTTTAAAGATTTTGATTTAATATTCATTTTTAAATAAGCACATAAAAAATAAAAGACAATATTTATAAATTTAGTCACGTATGTTGTAGTAATTTGTTTCTGATCTATGAATACGCAATTATTATTGACAATAGTTAATTTAAAATTTTATTCCATAAGTCAGTATTAAATTTTTTCTTGTTTTTTGTGCTATTGTTCAAAATTTTATTTTCTCATAATAAATTAGAGTTAATTTTTTATTTGTAATATAAATTGCACAATACGAAATTTTATTCATAACAAAAGAATTATTAAACATTTCGCAATAAGGAACAATAACGGCAATAAATTACGCAATAACATTAAGCAATAAGGAAATAATACATTTCAAAAACGAAATAAAGACGATTTATTTTTTAATTAAACTATCATTCTTTATTCTTTTAAGTAAATCAGAGTAAGTAAAAATAAATACCTTTTAGCTTTAGCTCCTTGTATCTTTACCCACATGAAATGCATTTTTTATGCCTTTAAAATAAATTTGAGAAAAAAAAAAAAAAAACTATTTCCAGAAGGCATAATTTTGTATTTCAAAACCCAACTACCTGCAGAACTTTTCTAAATGGAAATTAATACAAATGTATAAATTAATAGTACATTATGTTTGGATATGTTAAATAAAATAATGTTTTGATTCTAACTTCATTTTGTTTTTGAGGAAATGAGTCTTTAAAAGATTCGGAATTATTTCTTTTAAACAATGAATGTAACATAAATTAATGTAACATAAAATACATTTAAATTTTATTTTGCAATTGAAAAGCATTTTTTAAAGTTTACACATGTTTTATTTTCATATTTTACACTATGCTATTATGCATATCCATGATGGGAAAGCATTACGGTGGTCCCCAACGACTAGTTACACCATGGAACGACCTTACGTGGAAAAACAAGAAAAGGTTTTCTTACAGGAGCTTTTATCACTGAAAACCGATATTTTTTCGTTAAAAATATAAATTCAGACAAAATCGCCTGAAAGAGATAAAATCATACAAAACTGAGTTTCGTTTAAGGTTATTATCACGAGCCTGGGCAATGCCGAGTGAGTCAGCAATGCAATAATTGTATTACATTATTTTATGATAGTGTTAAATATGCAATACTTAATTAACTATTCTTTCTCTAAAAGATAATTATATTACTGCAATAATGAAAATGAAATCCATGAATTAAGAAAGTTTTCAATTATGGGAGCTTATTCATGAGCATCCTCATCTTCTTCATAATTAAACATGTTCCCTTACCAAAGCGTTTAATTTGGGAGAAAATTGATATTGTTTTATTGTTATTCATAACTCGTATAGAATTACATATTGATAAATCCAAACATGCTAAAAATGTAGATGCATTAATCTTTATTAAGTTCTTTCTGAGAGTTTTATTACTTATTTAATTAAAATTGACTTAATATCTGGTCGACAGTTTAGTTAATATCAATATGGTAATTTTCTTCGGAAAAAAAAAAAAAAAAAAAAAAAAAAAAAAAAAAAAAAAACCCTTTAAGATGTTTTACTATAGCGAATAGAATATATAGTATGCAAATCCGCTATTCAAACAATACTTAAAATGTTGGATCCCAATGTCAAAAGATACTGAAAACCAAAGATTCGACCGCAGCGGCATCTTCAGAAGCTTTTCTAAAACTCCAAGACGATTTGGTCTAGACCTTGTAATAATACAATGTTTTCATTGAAATTTGAAAATATACCACAGATGCCGCTGCGATCGGCTCATTGAATTTCAGCATCATTCCACATTTAAGGGATACAATTTTTTAGCGTTATTTGTATAGCAGATTTCCACACTATTTCTTCTAGACGTTGTATTACATAGTTGCCAACCACCCATTTATTATTAGTAGTATTATTATTTATTTATTTATACCAGTAAATTCTCACAAAATTGCTCACTTTATTTAATTTCAGAAATTGTGCTATAATATAAAACAATTGTCTCTGCATAAAAAAAAATAAAAGAAATCGGAGTTTACTAAATATTTTTTTAGCATACATGTAATTCAATTCAAGGTTAGCACACTCCTTGGAATTTCCAAGGACTCTGGCACCACTATAAAAAATAAGAAAATTTACATTTAATTTTTAAACCACAACATTCGTAATCCCCACCTTCATTCACAGATTTTAGAATATTTTTCTGCAATGAAAACTTTGAAAATATTCTTAAAATTTAGTGGTAGAACTGTGCAAACCCTGAATTCCGAACCAGGGGCGTAAATCCCGGGGGGGGGGTATGGGGGTACCGCACCCCCCCCCCCCTGAGAAAATCAGTCGGGAAATTTCGCGTTCGGTCGGTAAACAATACACTTAATTGGAAAAAAAATGGTACTTATCTATAAAAAACCTATAAATTGGAAAAACGAAAAAAAATCTGTCGCAAAAATGTACGTTTAGTCGGGAAAATGTTATTTACTGTAAGAACTTACAAATTGGAGAAACGAAAAAATCAGTCGGAAAAATTCCCATTCGATAGGGGAAATGCACGTTTAGTCGGAAAAATGGTATTTATCTATAAGGACTTATACAAATTGGAAAAATGAAAAAATCAATCGGAAAAATGTACGTTTAGTCGGAAAAATGTTATTTACTATAAGAACTTACAAATTGAAAAAACAAAAAAATTAATGAGAAAAAGTCTCGTTGATAGGAAAAATGTACGTTTAGTCAGGAAAATGGTATTTACCTAAAAGAACTTACAAATTGGAAAAATGAAAAAATCAGTCGGAAAAATTCCCGTTCGATCGGGAAAATGTGCGTTTAGTCAAAAGCAATACATATATATTAAATTATAATAACTTGCGAATTGGAGAATTTTTTTATTGTAGTTTTTAATTAGAAGAAAAAGAAAAGAAAACAATTTTGAACAAAGAAAATTTACGTAAATTTGTTATTAGTCGGAAATATTTCCGATTTTCTTCTTTTGATAAAATCTATACCGATGAACTTTGATTTGTCGAATATTGTGAACTTAAAAACCTCGGTATGACGAAAAAGTACTTATATACATATTCCAGCGATGTAAATTTTATATGAAACCTTGATATTCCGAATTTTTTTCGTGCACTTTGACTTCGAGCTATCGAGATTCTGTTGTATTGTCGAAAAATTTTTACTTTGGTGTGGAAATTTTAAGACATGCTGATTGAAGTGATGAAACTTCTTCGTTTTCCCTAACTTTAAATTTAGTTAGAAATGTGTATCACTGAATTTAGGTGATATCCAATGAAAATTCAAAAATGAATTGCAAATGTTTAGTGCTTTTCCTTATCAGTCTGGATATTTTCCAAGCTACACGAATTTAACTTTTATTCAAAAATAATTATGGTTTTATTTTTTCTATTAACTACTTTTTTAATGTGAATTTTGTTTACGTATTTTTAATGAAAATTGATGGATGAAAATTGAAATCATCCAAGTACTTTGATTTTTTACATCAAATTAAACTGGATATTTTACAATCTATATGACTTTACTTCTATCAGAAATAATTCGTTCGTTTTCTTTTTCCTTAATCAGTTGTATTCTATTATTTTTTCATATTATTATAACTACATTTTGTTTAGTCGGAAAAAACGTAGTTGACATCAATTTTTTACGCAGATTTAAAGTATGTCATTAGAAGGATTTATAAACTTAAATAAAAAAAAAAAAAAAAAATCTGTATTTTTGACAAGCTTCTGGTTTTTAAAATAGTACTTGAGCAATCATATTTCAATTTTACTCATAAAAGAAACGCTAAAAAGATTTTAACTGATTGCTGAAAATTAAAGAGATAAGACGTTGTTTCCACTTCCAGGTAATGCTTTGGCACACCCAGACAACTCTAACCCTTCCCATGTGTCAGTTATAAAACAAAACTATGATTGCGCCACGATGGGCATTTCTACGAATCCCTTATAACCAATCTTCTTAATATCTAATTCTATTGTGCTTGAACCGTTAATATTCTAGCTCAAGATCATATAGCACGAAATCGTTAAGGCCGTTAATCGTTATATGTTGCTATTCATGAGAATATTTTTGTATATATTTAATAATTCAATATTTTTTGTATCAATTATGCCACCTCCTAAATGAAAACAACGAAAAATGCAATGCAAGTCGTGTAATTCGGTTTTGTTGAGACATCGTTTTATTGATCAACTGGCCATATTTCTGCAGTCATTTTAGGTAGAAACGTGAAATTCAAGAAAAAATATCTGATAAACAAATAATTAATAACATATTTTAGTATATTAGAAATTTTTCCTTTAAAGAGGTAAATGAGGTCGAAATTTTTTGAATATTTGGTATACCTCATCAGTCGTTTTAGATAGAAGTGTGGAATTAATGAAAATAAAACTACTAAAAAATAACACAACCCTGCAAAATTGAATTTTTTGAAAAATAGAAAAGAAGTTTCAATTGGCTTTTATGTTATTTGGTGTGCTGATTTTGTAAATGACCTCCATTTTCCCCCATGGTGTCAAGATTTTTAAAAAAATTGATATCAATACTTTTGCTGAAATCTTATTTAAAGAGGTATTGTCTCGAACAATTTTACTATCTGCAACAGTGGTTTTATCCATTTAAATCTATGTAAAATAATCGTTTCTTAGTGAGGCAAATTGGTTTTTCAGAAAGCGATTTTTTTATAAGTTTAAAAAGATGAAAATCACTGCTGCCAGACCGCATTTATTTTTGACCTAATGTTGAGTCTTATCACGACTGTCCAACTCACCAATGAAGCATGGGTATTTTGTGTATTCGCCTTGTTCACCAAGATAACTTTCAAAACACTTCAAATAGTCCAACCGAGGTCGGCATATTTTATTTTGTTGAGAACGAGAGCCAAGTTTACTTAGCGTTCTTTTAAATGCACCTATTTACCAACTGGTACGAATACATACTGGACGCCGTGATAAAAGACAACTTTAAGATGAATCTATTAACAGCCTCCATTCATTTTTACCGTAAGTGATATTAAAATTGCTGTCAAGTCCCCGAACAGCAGAACAATAGATCAACTTCTCCTCTTCCTCAAAGTACTTAACACATTCCTTTTCTATTTTTATTTTTTTTTCGATTCCTTTTTTTTTTTTTTTTTCTAATAGAAACAGACTTCTTTGGTCAATAAGTTTCTTTTTCTTTCAATTTGAAGCTTAAATTTAAACGGCCTCTTTCGAAATACTCAGATCTCTAGCTAGATCATTAAGTTCAAATGGAGAGAAGGACTGAGGAAAAGAAACTTCTTAATATTCGGCATCAGATCCTTAAATTCTGGATATTCCTAGTCCGAAGACTGATGAGATAACTGACAATTCAATTGAAGGTACTAGCATTTCAAGTCCATGAGAAATGGGATATATGGTTGATGGAATGTTCATAAAAATCTAAGTAAAACTGATATTTTCAAGAAAACGTGACATGATAGAACTTTTCCATTATTATTCATTAAATTAGCACCAAAAAATACACAAGGTTCAGCTGTCAGTTCTTTTATATATTTTTTCATCGCAGGCCAGTGTAATTAAGCACGTATTTCAGGACTTGAGAAATTGCCTTCTAAGTGAGTTAAAGGGAGTAAAAAATTCTAAAATATTTGGCCATATTCTGGGGACAGTTTTAGGTAGGGGCATGAAATTCAAGATAGCAAGCTGATTTAAAAGTAATTTTACATGCATTTGAGAAATTTTAGAAATTTTCCCGCCTTTAAGAGGATTAAAGGGAGGATATTGAAACTCTTAGATCATTTCGCAATATACTAAAACATACTTAAACATATATTTTGTTGGCTTTGGAAATTCTCAGGTAGGTAGGTTTAATGGGATGATGGTAAGTTTAAGGTCGTTTCATTATATCTAAACACAAATTTCGGTAGGAGCGTAAAATTCACTATAACAAACCTACCAAAAATCGTTAATTACAGTTAATTCAGTGGTTTTAGAGCTATTTTGTCTATTCTATTGCCAGCATCGACTTTGAAGGGGATAATGTAAAACTATACGAATAAGATAACAATAATGGTTAATTTATTAGATGTTAAGAAAATATAGTTTTATTTTAATTTTATATGTGATAATTTTTTTATTCAATAATCTTTTAGAAAAACCGACTAGCGTATCGGGCGAAGGCTGGCAGTATATATATGTGTATGCATGTGTGTGTTATATAAACATTTGATTTCGCAATATTCATCTAAATTATTCTAAATTTCCGGCATATTCTGCGTCTCCCCATTTTTTAATAATACCTGTTATTTGTTTCTATTTAATTTCCCTTTAATTTTAAAACGCGCTAGCGTTTTAATAGTAAAATAAATAATATAAATTTAATAGTAAAATAAATAGTAAAATAAATATTAATCGTAAAATAAATAGCTCATTCAAACTCTTAATCTAGAGTTTTTAGTCCTTTATAAATTTTATCAGCTATCCAATCTATAATATTCTGAGAGAAGCTAGTTACTATTTTCGAATGTTTAAAAAGCCATTTTGTTATTTTTATTTCCGATCTTAATTCCTGTAATCTATGTTCCCACGCATTTTCGATGCTAGGCTTTTTACCTCTAAAAAACCACGCTACGAGAAATGGGCTCCTGAAACCACTCCCCCTCTTGAGCTTTCCATCTCTAGATGTATACTCCTTTCACTGATTGGCTCATTCCTGTACTACGTCAATATCTGTCGTCCTCTGCGAATCTAACAAAAAGCAGATGCAGTGACTTCGGAGCTTAGATTTCTGTCTTATTTGAAGTGTTTCGACATACATTATCTCCTGTCTACGACAATTATAGTTTTCTAAATTTTTTTTTTAAATCATACAGGGTGTCCACTCTCAACGGTGGTCAATGGCTAATTTCTAAACCGTTAGTCATAGACATATAGTTCCAATTGCAAAAATGCTTTAAAAAATCTAAAGAATTGTTTTTCAAGTGATTAAGGTAAAAAAACTTTTTTATTGGAAAATTACGAAAATTAACTTTTTATATGGTCCCACGGTCCTATTACTGATATTTAGTAAAAATTTTCCATCACCCTATCAAGCAATACAAAAAGGTCCCATTCATCTAACATTAAAATTGACCGAGTTATAAAACTTTAAATTTCATGACTTAAACCACTTTTCTGTAACTGAAAGCGAATGAATTGGACTGAGCTTTAAGGGAACGTACACTAAGTACTTAAAGTATTATAAAGAGGTCCATTTCCAACGCTGTCCAATAGCTAATTCCTAAACCATTTGTCACAGACGTTTAGTTCCAATTACAAAAATGTTTTAAACAAGATAAAAAAAATATTTTTAAAGCAATTTAACTGAAGGGTTAATGAAGGAAAATAAATTTAACTGAAGGTTAACCACTGTATAAGTTTTACGGTGGTGTTAATTTTTATTAATTAACTTTTAGATTGGTTAAAATAGTTGAAGACGTGAGTTTTAAAATTCTCTTTATCGAGAAAATAAAATTTTCGGAAATCGCGATTTTATTTTTAAAAAGTGTGTTATTTTGATAAGCTTATTTTTTGCTCAAAAGGTTCATATATAAGTTTCCCTAGTTTAAAATTTCTATTCAAATTTTAACTCACTTCCAAATATCCGATCGAGGTTCAGTTTGCACACTTATTTATATCCAATGACGTTGTAATATTAATACAATTTTCGGTGCATACTATTTATTTATTTTATTGGACTACACCAAATTCTGTTAGGTTAAGTAATCTAATAGAATTTTAAATCTATATCATTTTGTAACTGTTGCTTTTCATAATTTATTTGAACAAACTTTCTGCTATTTTTTTACTTATATTTTTAGTACAAATTTTGCTTTAATATGTAATCATCAACATAAAATTAAAAAAAAATATTGTAAAAATAATTTTACTCTCAATGTTTAATGTTAAATTTTATATCTTGAGTTTATTTTTATTTTCAGTAAATTTGTGGCTGACCCCTAATTTGCAGCAAAAAATATGCTTCAACTTTAACACTAGAACGCCGGGAAGGTGTCAATTCGACACCGATCGCTGGACTAATTTTCGATTCAAACCAGAAAAATCTTCAAGAAATGAGTTATATATCAATTGCAATGAAATTAGCTAAATAAATAAACTAAATTATTTTAAATTATTTTTCTGGTTTTAAATATATTTTATGAAACTCGCGTAAAATTTTCCGGCGTTCTAGTGTTAAACAGCTATTACTCGGTTTGTTTTAATCGCAGAGGAATGGGACATTTTTTGTATTACTTGTTAGAGTAGTCGTAAAAATTTACTAAATATCACTTATAGGACCGGAGGACCGTATAATTTTTTTTCGTATTTTTTAATAAAAAGGTTTTTTGACCTAAATCGCTTGAAAAACAATTCTTTACCTTTTTTAAAGCATTTTTGCAATTGGAACTATATGTCTATGACTAACGCTTTAGAAATTAGCCATTGGCCACCGTTGAGAGTGGACACCCTGTATAGTATGACATAATGATTCGTGTCAAAAAATGAAAAGCTTACGAATTTTGTCATATGTTAGAATCATTTTAATTCTTCATGTTTGATGAATAAACAACTTAGAAAACAAACTAACGCCGTTTCTGGTGGAGAAATCACCGGATTATGGCTTCCATTGCCTTGCTATACTTACGCTCTGACCGTATAGATTAGTAGTACGGCTGCAAAACAACCACCTTGTATTCTCAATTTAAATTCTCTGATATCAGCTATTATCAAGAATTTCACACAAGTTGACTAGCTTTGTCGACTGCAAAATAACAATCTTTCATAAATCGCCAGGATTCCATGAAATTAATACATGACATTATATATATATATGCAGGTAAATACAGATACATAGATATATGTATGTATATTATAGTCGGTATTTTATTTTTCTTACTACACGGAAATTTTCCTTTTTGGAGTCGGAAATTTATGATTCTACACCCCCCTTACGCAACAAGGGTGCTTTACGCCCCTGTTCCGAACCACAGAAGAGTAAATCAAGCGAATTTAATAAAGAATATAATTTACAGAAAATACACAATGTCAAAAACAGCTCTATTAATTTTATTCCTTGCAATATTCAAACAGGAGATTCGTTCTATAAAGCTTTATTCCTGCAACGGAAATATTCAGAGACACTTTGAACACATATAATTAAAAATTCATTTTTTGTGACACAGCAAATTTTACATATTCTCCAGATCTAAGTATGTATTTTTAACTATGCCGATTGCGAATATTTATTTTTAAAATCATATATTAAAAACAAAATAAACACTTGTAAGCATCAGCTTTATTTAAGGAATCACATTTTTTGCATTCTTAATCTTTTGAATGCATTTTGGTATTAGGATTTGAGCTTGGATAATATCTTGTTTTGTGTGTTACCAATACAGAAATGTTTAAATTTCAAGCTAATTTGATAAATGTTTAAATTCCAAGAAATATTACTTTTATAAAAGTAGTATATTATTAATTCAAAAAGTTTATTTTCCAGTAATTAAGGACCTGACTCAGTTTCTTAATTCCCCTAATAATAATGATAATGTTAAGTCTATGGAAATTTTATGAATTCTTGTATTTAAAACAATCCCCTCAGGAAATTATTATTTTTAATTCCATTTTCAGGTGTATTTTTCTTAAAGGATACTCTTCTTAAAGGATGTCTCTTTTTTTTTCTTAGTTCTTAAAATATTTCTAAAACCAATGCTGAATTTCATATGAAGTGTTAAAATTTTACTCAAAGTTCGCTTTTAACACATAAAATATTAAATTAATCATAGATTTTAGATTCGCAGTATATCGAAGTTTTAAAAATACTCAGAACTTGGTGTAATAGTATACAATATTCGGATACAGTACAGAGGCCGAAATCTTTTGTGTGTCCCTGCCCTGCAAATACTATCTGCTTTTTATATACAGAAAGTAATTTGTAGTAAACCTTAGCAACGTATATAAATTTCATAAAATATGAAATAATTTAATATAATTACCCCCAAACAATGTTTCTCTTTTGCGTGGCCCAATGTAAATTAAAAACAAACATACTTTACCCTGCAGATTGTACAGAATATATATTTTAATATATACTGGATGTATTCATATCAATTACATTATTTTCGAAAGAGCATAACACCATTAAAATGCACTTGAAACTATTTTTCCCCATTCCGCGTAATATAACTGAATAAACGTATTGTCCCGTAATTAAACTACACATCCAATCTTCGTGAAATTAAAAAAAAACTCGACAAAATTTTGCAATAATTGTATATTTTAAATTTTAAACGATTTGGTTGGGTATTTTCTGCTCTGTTACATGCGGACAGACTAGAACACCTATACAGAAGCCTTAAGACAGACTAATGGACGAACTGAATGACGATTATAGATGCTACGTATTTACATAATTACGAACGCACCTAAAAAGAAACACCCTTTAACTCTATAGCGGGTGGTAGAAAAAGACACCTTATTTTAAAAGTACTGGCAACCAGAATGTTTAGTAAAAAATTTCTTCTTTATAAAGTACAGGGGGAAAAAAAGTTTTTATTTTCTACAAAATTCGTTTGTGTATTCCGGTATCAGTTCATCCTTTCATCATTTTAAAAACAGAATTACTCCGTGCAGGAAACAGTTAAGAGGAACACGCAAAAAATAGAAATAATAAATTTTACCGTATATACAGTCAGAGAAAATAAAATGACACAAGCGATTTTAGACGTTTTGTTAATTATCTAAAAATATACATAAGGAATAACTCCGAAACTCCAGATGTATAAACAAAAGAGTACAGATCATATATTTTCGAGATGATTTTTTTCCAAAATCCAACAGGGGACCGTCAACAAATTGAAAAAGAACGAATATCTTTTGAAAAACCCTATCAAAACTAATGCAGTAAAAACGTTCAAACTGCAGATTATGATTAAGCGGCTTATGGTAACTGTGTTCATTTTTATGCTGATAGCATGCATTCTCGCAGAGTAATTAAGGTTTTTATAAAAATGGCCCCAAATTTTGTCAAGTTTTCTGCTTATAGTTTGCAGAGTTCTTAATAAAAAACAATGTTCGTTTTAAAGAATATGAGAAACGACATTGTACATAATACCCTGTAATCAAAATTAAAACATATTAATAATTGTATGAAAAATGAGCAGATTTACTAAATAAATTTTCACTGCGCATGCGTCAACTCTATTGAAATTTCATTTGCATATTGTGTAAGCTAAATATATAGAACAAATTTTGTTAAAGTTTCAAAATCATAGCTTGAAAATTCTGAAAGTTATCGTTGATAGAAGAAGAACAAAATCCGTTGTTCCCAAAATGAAGCAAAAAGATGAGAAGCTCTATCCAAATATAGTAGTTCGTGCAATACTGTGTAGACAGTAATCACTGGAATATGGATACAGCCCCTGATTTTTTTTGTTTCATTTTGGGAATATCTGATTTTGATCTTATTCTTCAGACGAAAAATCAAAAAGTCGGTCCGAACTTTTTGCTTCAATTTTGCTCAAAATCAAACAAAGGATGTCACCTGCCAATACGAAAAAGTAGTAAAATAAACAAAAAAAAAATCATTGAAAATTTTTAATGACAAGTTATTATTATTTGCATATTTTATATATTACACTGCTCAAAACAATTAAAGGATATTTGAAGTTTTATATAAAATAAACATATAAACGAAATTTTTTTGCCGAAAATAGAAGAAGAGAATCACAAATCCAAATTTTTCTGGTTTTCAAACTGTGGAGTATGCAAATTTTGAGTTCGGCGTCAAAAACGTCGCTTCAGCGGCAGCGAATGAAATTTGACTTTCAACTGGATAAAAGAGAATGAAGACAAGAATGATCGGCATTCAGTGATTGCTCTGTTTCGATGAGTACGATGTCTCAGCGAAGTCATTTGACAGATTCAGAAGCTTGGAGAATTGTTGGTAGGTTAGAAGGGGGCCAAACTCAAGCCGAAGTAGCGCAAGCCATTGGAGTGTCACAAAGTGTCATTTCCAGGATCTGGAACCGTTTTTTGGAGAGTGGATGCGCAGGCCGAAGACCAGGGCAAGGTCGTAGACGGGCAACAACGCCCAATGAAGATCTGTATTTAACGTTAACAACTCGGAGACACCGAAACATGAACGCTACTCTTCTCCAACAACACCTTCGCTCGGCTACATGCACCACGATTTCAACTCAGACTGTCCGAAACCGGCTCCATGCTGTAGGTCTGTATGCTCGCCAACCGATGGTATGTGTTAGATTAACATCAAGGCATCGTCGCGACCGCAGGGAGTGGGCAACCGAGCATGTCAACTGGAGGAGAAATGAATGGAGCAATATTCTGTTTTCTGACGAGTCCCGTTTTTCTGTGCATCCGGATAACAGGCGTATTTTCATCTGGAGGGACCGTGGCAATAGGAATAATCCTGCATTCGTGCACGAAAGTGTCAGATTTGGCGGTGGAGGAGTGTTGGTGTATGGTGGCATCTCCATTGACGGACGCACTGACATCTACATCATTCGAGATGGAGCTCTGACTGGTCGCCGATATAGGGATGAGATCCTCAGACCTATTGTAGTCCCTTACGCTGCAGCAATCGGAGATAACTTCATTTTAATGGACGATAACTGCAGGCCACATGGTGCAAACCTGGTAGAGGATTTCCTTTTCGAGGAAGGAATCGTTCGAATGGAATGGCCAGCGTGTTCTCCAGACATGAATCCAATCGAGCACGTTTGGGACGCTCTAGGAAGACGAGTTTCTGGCCACCAACAACCCCCCACAAACTCTCCAAGAACTGGAAAGAGCTCTTCTGGAAGAGTGGGGCAGAATACGCCAACTCGTCATTAATAGCCTCATTGAGTCCATGCCTCAAAGGTTTTCAACGTTGCTGGCCGCCCGTGGAAACCATACCCCTACTGAAAAGGATTTTCTTTGAAGAAAACACCTTTTCTTATTCTTTTTTTCTCATATGCACAAATTGTGTTTTTTTCCTTTTGTACACAAATGCGCAATAAAATACATTTTTTTCTGCCAAACATGTGCAATTTATTCTCATATAACCTATTATGTCTGTCGACCATGTATCAATCAGCTAAAAAGTTTCCCAGATACAAAATCCACCTAAAACTGCAATATCCTTTAATTGTTTTGAGCAGTGTATTTTATTTTATATACACCTAAAGAACCAGAATTTTGCAATATTTGAAAGGTTTTTTTTTTTTTTTTAATTAATTTACTCGTGTGTATTTCTACCTCTCCAAGTTGCTTGCCGAAGACTGTCAGAAATTTCTCGACTTAAACACGAGTATATACGGTAATATCCTGAGGAGATACTTTAAATGTAAGAATGCATCAAAGGCTGATAGACTTAACATTACCGAGGAGAATTCGGAAATTAAGCAACAAGCAGCCTTAACCCTTTAAGGGATGTCGTTTGCAGTCTGCAAACGGTTAATTTTCATGGCCAAACTGATAAATGGCACCAGTAATTTTTAGTACAATTTCGATCGCATAATATAGAATGAAGAAAAGCTTTTTATTATCTATTTATATATTACGTTAATGTGACGACTTCAGTTTTCACTCATCTTCGAGAAGGAACTATTACGGCTGCCATGTTAGGCATAAGTATTAGGAAGATATAAATATGCCGACTGTTCAACATATGGAAATATACACATAATCTGCAATGCATCACATCTATTCTACTTCTTTTTCTCCAAAATATTCAAAAGCTATCCACTAATAATGTAGTTAAATTCTAAATTAAAAATAACGGATAACAAGTTATTTCAAATAATGGATAACCTGATATAAACTAAACCAACACTGGTTTGGGGCCATCTATTAGCAATCGATACAAATAAAAGAACTTAATAAAAATGCAGTATGTAATGACATTATTCGATATCTATTTTTTAAATTTCGGTTATATAATTTTTGAATTTGTTCAATGTAAATAAAACGAATGTTATAATTTAAATTTAGTTTTATTAATTTTTAAGAGCTTAACATTTATCCACTTTTTAAAAAAAATCTATCATTATAAGTAAAAAGAGTTTCTTTTTTCTTCTCTTTTTTTTTCTTTTTTTATATTTTCATATGTAATTTAAATATGAGAGTGCATCTGTATGACTGGAAATTATTTTTTCACATCCTATTATTAAATGACAATTTTATTTTCACTTCAAAGTTATGCTCGAATGTTACTGCGTTAAAAATTTAAATGCTATGTGCATTGATATAATTTTAAAATTAATATAAATATTAATATATGTAGTACATGATGTTATGTATTTCATACATTTTAATTACTTTTTTTTAAGAAATATGAAATTTATTCACATTGCAATCAAATTTCAGGTTGACGTAAGCTAATCTCTTTGTTGAACTATTTCATAAATATCCACATTTAAGTTATCCTCGGCATTTGTATTTGTAGAATGCATTTGTCACTCTTAAAACGTATTTTTCTACACTGTTAAAAAAAAATCTGAAATTTACGAATATTTTTTTTTCCTGAATTTCACAGAAAAGGTCCCTTTTCACAACAAAAGGGCATTTTCCATTAAAAATCAGAAAATTCCACCATATTTCCTAAAAATAACGAAACGGATGGAAATAGAAACAAAAAATGGAGACACTCTGTTGTGTGTGGGGGGGGAGGGGGGCTCCATGGCTTTGTGGTCAAGGCACCACACCGCCAATCTCCTGCGAGTGCAGATTGTGGGTTCCCTTTTAAATTAAATTTTTTCTGTATATTTTCCTCTTATTTCTAATTAAAAAAATCTTTTAATTAATTAGCCAAAAAATAAATAAATAAATAAATAGTGTACGACAATTTCAAAAAAAATGTCTATAACATTATTTTTGTAAAAAATGAATAAAAAGTGATTTTCATTCATTCATTCATTCATTCATTCAAAAAAAAAAACGGTGATTTTCAATAGTGATTTTTTTTCAATTTAAACTATTTAAAAAATTAAAATTGATTTTTAAAAATAATAAGTATTATGCATCAGTCTAAAATAAAATAAAATAAACCGTTTACAAATATTCTAAGGAATATATTTGAAAGGGAATCTTTAAAAAGCACAACAGATTTTCCCACTAACTCATAAAAGACATACTTTGTACAATCCGGCATCAGCAGCTTTGGCTCAGTTAATAAGGATTTGTTTCACTATTAAAAAGTCCCAAGTTCGATCCTCTGGACGGCGTGAAATAAATTATACAAAATAGTAATAATAATAATAATTAAGTAAAATAATATAGCAACTTAAAATCACTCGGTATTTTGAACTCTTTGACGATTCATTAATTTTAAAAATAATATTAAATTATCATTAAAAATCAAACTTTGTAACAGAAAGTTACTGCTTCTTCAAACGGAGTTTTCTTTTCTTGTATTTCCCACAACGGAAAATCTACTAATGGAACGGTAAAAGTTTGGCTACTTTGCTTCCAGTAGTTTCACCGTGAATTCACAGATTTATTTTTAACAGTGTACAATACAAACTCTTCAATAATACAAGCTTCATTTGTATGAAGTCTTATGTAAATTAAACGAAGATCAACATTCTACCATTTTTGACGGAGAGTTCTATACTAGTTTTCAAATAAATTTATTCGTAAATTGTGGTATGCATTAATTATTTCGACGTTCCCTGCACTGAGAAAAAAAAATATACCGCCTTCACCTAGAATGAATAGTTAGTCACTTTCTGAATATCTAAACTAGAATTATAGATGACCGAAATATGCAAATAGGTTAAACTACAAATCTGAATAGCCGAAATGACCTAACATTTCTAGTCTCTTGTTTTCAAGATGACGAAACGATATTGACTCGTCTCAGTAACGGGAAATTATAGCTTGATTTCGGAAATAGTTTCAAAATCTAGAATTATAGTTACTAAATCAAACCTCTTGTGTTCGCATCTATTTGCTGAGATTTTTAAATAAGTATTACAACGAGAATAAAGGAAAGCTCTCTTGAATTCCTGTAGTAGATTCTAGAACTCTCATATAATGGCAACTAGAATTTATAAGGATGACATGAAACTATTTTTTCTAGAGCCACAATTTAGATTCTAGATTCCAGAACTGTATTTTTTTCTCAGTGGGAGCAGAAATACCTCTCCCCTCAAAGGTTTAAGCAGAAAAGCAAAAAGAAAAGTGAAGAGCAGACGCTGAGGTTCACATTCAATTCTCTACCTGGACCAGCAGTCTCTCTCTGTGGTCCTGAGTAACTGTAAATTGTGGCATTCATAGATGTGACAGAAGAGCCAAATCATTATTACACTCTAAAAAATAAAAGTGTAAATTAGACAAATTTATGCATATATGTGTGTAAATTCCTAAAATTACACACCTGACATGAAAATTACCCATTTTTTGCAAAATTTTACCTGTTTTTATGTGCATTTTAGCTTATAAAACTAAGTATGTATTTTGTTATCATTTGAAAATCAAACAAGAATGTGTAAATGCTGAAAAATGCCTGAATTTACACAAATTGGTATGTTATTGTAATTTATACATAATAATATATACATAGGTAAGTGTGTAAATTTGTAAAATCACCCACTTGTCATAAAAAATACACTTTTCCTACAAAAAGTAATTATTTTAATGTGTGTTTAGTTTATGGCATTAAGTTTATAAGTTGTTATCAGTTCATAAACTCAGAAAAATGTGTAAATGTAGATAACATCTGAAATTACACTAATTAGTGTGTTACAAAAATTATAAATGCGTAAATTTTAAAGTAGACGTTACGAAAGGGATGGGAGGCTTACATATTATTCAGAGTTACACTTTTTATTTCAGTAATCTCATTCCATAAACAACATGATGTCATTACATTGCTGTAACAACATTTTTAAATAATAAACTAATATATTTATTTATTTTTATAAGATACTCTGACCATCTCTCTCATTTTCCCCGTTTCAGCAGCATATGAACATTTAAAAGAAGCTAAAAAAAATAATCTCGACAAATGTAACAATATTTCGTTACATGTAACGTAAAATTTTATTCATTTAAGTAATTAATTATAATTTCTTTTTCCGAATTACCTTTTGAAATTTGTACATCAAATATAAGAATGCTTGTTTTCTAATTCTAGTTTTTGATTAAATCGTAATTTCTTTCTGCCGTCTGGCAAACCGCTGTTTTTTCACAATTTTACTTGTAATTTTCATTAATAGTGTTAGATTTCATTCTTAAAGCAAAATTAGGAATGCTTCCTAAAGAGGCATTATAACAGAGATATAATCCCTCTTTATGCTTATTCACAAATTTTATTTTATTTTTTTACTTTTGATAATTTTTCTGCTGCCCTCCCCCTCCCCTTAATTTAAAGAACAGTAGTTTAACCTTCAATAGAATCTAAAAACTATTTCGAATTCATTTAATATGTAACATAAAATATAATACATGTAATTAAAATAATTCTAAATTCGTATCCTGAGTTCTTCCTACATTTTGCACATCGAATTTAAGTATGCTTGATTTTACCCTAAATTATTTTAGCCGTCTCATATCTTGTAACCTTTTTCCCATTACAAAGCTTAACTTGTAATTTTAGTTTAACTTCAGTTCGCAGTACAATTTATGGTCTTATTAGCAAACTACTTCGACCCCGAGATAGACGCGAATCTAGCATCCAAACCTAAAATCATAATCATCTTTGACTTGGCTTCATCAGGTTTAAGTTAAAAACCAATGGTGGGTCCAGTTGAATTCTAGTGCTTGCTTTGAGAAAAATATAGAAGTTCTTCTCCTATAAAATATAAGGTATTTAATCTCATACGTTCGTATTACCTTTAATTCTTTTTATCTGATTTGTTTATATATATGTATAAATGTATATGCTATATGCTGGATTGTTTTTTTACATGTAAGAATTTTTTCATGAATAATTTATTTGCCTTAAAAAAAGTCAACATTACCTAACTCCTGATAAATGTCTATTAGAATAACAACTGTTGTATCTAAGGTTATTTATTTCTAGAAAAAATTTCATCTTAAAAGACTTTATGAATATATTTTAACAGTACCAAAATAAATGTTAACACCTTTTTTTGGGTGGGAAGGGGGGTTGCGGTATTAAATTTTGAGTCGGTTGTGTGAAAGATATTATAGTTTATTTATAAACTATTAAACAAATGTATATCATATCTATAAATTATATATTCTGATTTATAAGTTAAACAGTTCATCTGAGTTTTATTTATTTACTGAAATTTATTTGTAAGTCTTTTTTTTTAATTATGAAACTTATAATGTAAAATAAGTTTATCATCAATTAAAACTATAGCGTTCTTTTTGATTTTCTACGCTACATTTTCCAATTTTGAGAAATTTGGAATATTTATCTTTATTAGATTTAATTTTCAACTATGTTTTAATTCGAAAATATTACATCAGAAGAACTATGTTCTACTAAAATAATCATAGTAAAGAACACACAATTTTTGCTTGTTAATTATAGATTTAATAAAAATACACAGAAGTAAATTGCAAAAGAACACAAATACGTTGATTTAAAATAACCTTAGACCAAAAATTCTGAAGAAAATTTATATAAAGTAATGCTTTTTCTTCAAACATTTTTCCATTGCAATTTTGCCTATTATTACAGAATTTATATGACCTAAAATATATGATTGTATGTATAGATAAAAAATTATAACAGTTGTTTAATAATGGATATTCAAAATGGAACTTATAAGTCCCCCCTCCTACATAAATATCCCCCGCCGGGTGAGTTTTAAACACTTAAGACACAAATGTAATTGTCAAACAAATTCTACCAGCATTAATTTCGAAAATTTATAAGAGTCAATTGATATTTGGATATAATCAAAGTATTTCTTATTTTATTTTTTACTATAGCTGATAAATAAAAATACTCATTAGTTTGATATCAAAAATTTTAATTAGAATATCTGAAGTTTTCATTTATGAAAATACGAGTCATTTCACTAATGTTAAAATATATTTTTATTTTATTTTATTTATTATTATTTTTTTTTTTTAAGAAACAAATTTCTTAATAGATGTTGTTTTAATGATTCAACAGCCTTTTTGACAGGGTTGGAAAAAAAAACCAGGTTTTTTTTAAAAAAACCCCCAAAAAACCGGTTTTTTGGTTTAAACCAGGTTTTTTTTTGGTTTAAACCGGGTTTTTTTTTAAACATCCTTTTTTATTACATATACATGCATATTTTTTGATAAAAATAGACATTGTTGAATTATAAGTAGTATAAAATCATTTAAAAATAATTTAAATTAAATAATTATAGTTAATTATGTAGAAAATTTTAAAAAATCATATTTTAATTTAAATAGATATTAGTAAAGTTCAAACAATAAGCTACTCTACACAGTGAAACATTGATGTTTTGAAAATGTTTATATATAATCTTTTTATTACTTATAATAAACATTTGATGTAGTTTGATGAATATAATTCTTTTCTACAATTAAAAAAAAAATAAAAAAATAAATTTGAGATTGTTCTTGAGGGTTTTGTGTTTTGAGAGACAATTTGAAATCAACATTTATGGTCATTGGATTTAGCAGATAACTGAGGGGAAAAAATAATTTGTTATTATTAAAATACTATAACTAGCCCCCAATTTTTGAATACTCATTCAACTTCATATTTTGATTTTAATTCTTAAAAATAATCTGCCCGATAGAAAAAAAAATTTCTTTTATACTTTCACCAAAATCTTAAAGATTATCCAGTTATGTAGCTCCATACTCAAAAGCATTGTGCATGTTATGATAGATTGCTTTAAATAATCTGCATTTTTTAATGAAAATATTTTATACTAAATATGGAATATTTTTAATCCATTTTATCTTTGATCAGTTCACATATTCTAAGATTTTTCTTTAGAGCAATGGAATATGTTCACCAATGCATACTGAATTTCATCCTATACATAAAAAATAACCTAGAATCACTATATTTAATACTTTTTGCTGAAATAAAGTGTTAAACGTAGAAAATATTTATATCCAATAATTTGTAAGTCTTAAATTGCGAAGAAAAATGAGAAAATATCATTAAATTTTTTTGAAAAAAACCAATTGGTTTAAACCGTGGTTTAAACCATGGTTAAAACCAATTGGTTTAAACCGTGCCAACCCTACTTTTTGATAATCTTGATAATTTTTTAA
The DNA here is from genome assembly GCA_964019185.1 of Maratus speculifer. Classification (NCBI taxonomy): domain Eukaryota; kingdom Metazoa; phylum Arthropoda; class Arachnida; order Araneae; family Salticidae; genus Maratus; species Maratus speculifer. The sequence goes on from OZ025293.1 coordinate 62,493,984, forward strand.
GGTAAATTTTTTCTAGTGATGAATACTTATAAAAAGAAAACAATTCAATACATAACATAGGTGATTTATGTATATATAAACAAATCAGCTAAAATTTTTGCAGGTAATATGTGTATGTGGGTGTGAGATGAAAATTACATACCTTTTTCTATTTTTTATAGTATTTTAAATTTTACTTTTATAACTGTATGTAACACAGTATCTTGAGTATAATTACTTTGTATCTTGAGTCTGAAAAATAAAAAATGAAAAATCGAGTCTGAACTCTGAAAATAAAAAGTGTAGAAATTGCAAGTTTACCAACTATCATTATTCCATCTAACTTGTCTAAAATCTATCATCAATTAATTGTTGTTTTTCCTTTATCTTAATTTTTAATTGCATATCTAAATGAGGGGAAAATATAAAATTAAGAAGCAAGGAAGAATATAGAAAATATAACAGCAGTTTTTATGTGTATATTTAGATGACAGTGGGGAGGAATGGGACACTTTTTACAAAAATGATAAAATCAACTTTATTTGACACAAATACGAAAGTTTTGATTTATAGAATACAAAATGAAACACTTTCTAATGTCCTTGAACAATATAGAGACATAATTTGAAGAATCAATTTTATAATTAAAGAAATTGTAAATTTCAAAATGTGTCCCATATTTCCCCATTAACAGAGAAGTAATATTTGTACAATGATGGTTGAAGAGGAATATTGAAAACTAATGTCTTAAATGGCAATATGCTGAATTTTAGAACCGTAGCTGCTATAGTAACATAGTTTTAGAGGGAGGGGTGAAGTTCTAAAAACCTATTTAGAGGGAGTTTTTAAGAAGGGGGGGGGGGTGAGTGTGATAGGCTGATTTAAAGTTTATGAGACTACACTTGTGACATTGGGTGAGAAGTGGGTACATCACTATGATCCCGAGTCCAAAAAATAGTACTTTTATCTCATCCACTGTCACAAAACTAGCCCCATAAGATAAAAATCAGGCTTTCAACTACACCCCCCTCGTTATTTCACTCCTTCATCTAAAACTATATGAATATTGCAGCTACGGTACTGAAACTAAGCATAAAATCAACTAAGACATTAGACTTCGATATTATACATCAACCCATTGCAGTACAGATATTCTATATACACTAGACACAATAGTTATTGAACCTCCATCGAATATGCGTATTTTACATATTACGCAAAGAACTGTGTAAATTACAATAACACAATAATGTGTGTTTTTTGCATAATACACATTTATCCGTGTAATAACAGAAGATTACACTATTAAATGAGTAAGAATATTACACAGATATATGTGTATTCTTGTGCAATTTACACATTAATGTGGGTATTTCATGAGTGATCATTATAACTTTTACACACTTAGTGTTATCACCAAATCACGCACTGAAATGTGTATTTTGAAATTTACACATTAGGTGTGTATTTTGGCAATTTACACACAAATTTACACATATAAACAAATCGTTTTTGTATCATCGATTTACACATTTTTGTATGTAAATTTACACTTTTATTTTTTAGAGTGTACAGTCAAACCTCCAAATGAGGGACACATCTATTTAAGGGACAAAACTTCTGGTCCTAGTCCTTGGTATAGGACGTGTAATGTATTTACCTCTGAATAAAGGACACTCGATTTAAGGGACACTTGAAAATGAGATTAAAGAGATTTGCTTTTGCATTTCAGATAATGAAATAGTCTATAATGAAAATGAGAATATAGATTTTTGTGAACCTTTCAAACAGACAGACAATCGCGTTGATAGAGAAGCATAAGACACAATTGATGAGCGTTTATTTACCTGTTTAATTCCGATTCGACTTGAGTGCGTTTATCCCCATTGAAAGTAATGCTGAAAATTGTGAGGATGATTTTGAAAATGCAGAATAAAAGAAAACTGTGAAAAAAAGAACTTTACAGATGTTTTAAGGCTGTTCTCAATTCCAAAAGGGAAACTTTTATTTCAGACATAAGTTTACATAAGTAGCCATAACAAGTTAAGTTGACATAAGTTTTATTTTTTTTTATTAAGATATTGCATTAGCTTTTATCGCGGGCTTTGAGCGCGGCGACAGAATCCAAAAATTCCGTAACGAGAAATATCCTAACACATCCGTAACGAAAAAACCTAACACTCGGCTACCGTCGTTTCACTTCGGCAGACTTCGGCGTGGTATCCTTCGGTAGACTTCGGCAGACATTGACGCGATATTTTTCAGATATTTATAAGGGATATCAAGTCTCAAACTTATATATGTTATTTCAGTTACTACAAATCTATAGTTTCAATAATAAAAATTCCTGATAGAATATGTATAGAAAAGAATCGTCTTAAGATAAAACAAGGTAGGATAATGTAGCTTTTGGTGAGGGGAGACCCGCCCAATGGTGAGGATCGAAAAATATAAATGCTTATAACTCGCAAACTAATTTTCGTAGCGCGGCCAAATTTTTTTTGGTAATTTATTATGAGACAGTGTTAATTTTTGATGAAAGGAGACCCCCCCCATGGTGAGGGTCGAAAAATTTAAAATGCTTATAACTCGCGATCTAATTTTCGTATCGCGGCGAAATTTTGTTTGTTAATTTATTATGAGACAATGTTAATTTTTGGTGAAAGGAGACCCCCCCCCCATGCTGAGGGTCGAAAATTTTAAAATGCTTATAAATCGCGATCTAATTTTCGTAGCGCGGCCAAATTTTGTTTGGTAATTTACTATGAGACAGTGTTATTTTTGGTGACAGGAGACCCCCCACGGTGAGGGTCAAAAATTTAAAATGCTTATAACTCGCGATCTAATTTTCGTAGTGCGGCCAAATTTTGTTTCGTAATTTATTATCAGACAGTGTTACTTTTGGTGACAGCAGATCCCTCATGGTTAGGGTCGAAAAATTTAAAGTGCTTATAACTCGCGATCTAATTTTCGTAGCGCAGCCAAATTTTGTTTGGTAATTTATTATGAGACTGTGTTACTTTTGGTAACAGGAGATCCCCCATGGTGAGGGTCGAAAAATTTAAAATGCTTATAACTCGCGATCTAATTTTCGTAGCGCGGCCAAATTTTGTTTGGTAATTTATTATGAGACAGTGTTACTTTTGGTAACAGGAGATCCCCCATGGTGAGGGTCGAAAAATTTAAAATGTTTATAACTCGCGATCTAATTTTCGTAGTGCGGCAAAATTTTGTTTGGTAATTTATTATGAGACAGTGTTACTTTTGGTGACAGGAGACCCCCCCACGGTGAGGGTCGAAAAATTTAAAATGCTTATAACTCGCGATCTAAGTTTCGTAGCGCGGCCAAATTTTGTTTGGTAATTTATTATGAGACAGTGTTAATTTTTGTTGACAGGAGATCCCCCATGGTGAGGGTCGAAAAATTTAAAATGGCTATAACTCGCGATCTAATTTTCGTAGCGCGGCCAAATTTTGTTTGTAATTTATTAAGGTGTTGCATAGCTTTTATCACGGGCTTTGAGCGCGGCGAAAGAATCAAGAAATTCTGTAACGAGAAAAAAAAACCTAACACTCCGGTAACGTCGCTTCAGTTTGGCAGACTTCGGCACGGTATCCCTCCGTAGACTTCGGCAGACATTGACGCGGTATTTTTCAGATATTTTGAGAATATCAAGTCTTAAACTTATGTTTTTTTATTTCAGCTACCATAAACGTATAGTTTCAATGATAAAAATTCCTGATTAACCTACATGTATTGCAAGATAATAAAAATATTTTAAACGATATTAACTTCTCATTTGTTCAATACAAGAAAAAAAAATATTATCGGTCATCACGCTCAAAATGTTTAACTTGAATTAATATCAAAGACAAAAAAAACTGCATAAATAAAAAATAAATAAATAATTATAATTGCATAAGTTGATAAAAAATGCTATGCAATAGCTTTACCGCGGCCGTTCCCGAGTGCCACACGTATTATTATTATTATTATTATTATTATTATTATTTTTATTATTATTATTCAGAAAAACCTGAAAATGGCAGGCGTTGTAGTTCAAAAACTATGTAATCATTTTTTTTTCAAACGCAATAGATTTTTTAGAAAATATTGCCAACGTGGGCATTTTAAACCGAATTTCTACACGAAGAATAACTACTTAAGAAAGGGTGAAAAACGTCTTTGTCACATGATCATAATCGCTTATAACTTAATAGGTAATTTATTAAAAACTTGAAAACACAATTTGATTCAAAATCACTTCAATAATCAGGCGTTCCAATTTTATACCTTTCCGTTAAAAATTGAATTTTTAAATGTGTCAAAACGCTTTCTGCTTGCTGAACAGAGCAGTTGAAAGATTTGTTAGACAATTGCTTCTTTTTGTACTAAAATCTACCGCCAGATGGCAGCACCAGACATTATTCTGTTTTCACTGGAAGAGAACTTTAGAACAGTTAGTTGATGTAGTGACTGAGCTGGGTTAGGCAGCAAAATGCTGTCAAGGATTAACAATCCATTATCATACATTATGATTCCAAAGGAATAATTACTGTTCATCAAGAACTGCTTCAAACTGAAGCTAATATATGTTTCAAAGTTATTTTTTTTATTTTTTGTGTTCTGTAAATATTGTGAAGACTGTGCATCTGTTCTTTTGTGTTGTGAAGTGTTTCCAAGTATTTGTTCATCATTATTCTACTTTATTTCTTCAAATAAATGTGTGTCAACTAAAAGGTAAAGCTTTTAACTCTTTTCTTATTATTGAGGAACTCACTTATTCACGCCTTATGGAATAACATTCCAACATTGTTGATTATGAGACTGAGAAATGAGTCTCAAAATTTAAATATAATAATATCAAAACAGAAAATGTAATATATAAATTCAAAAGAAATACTTTGAAATGATTATTTTCTGAATATTATATTTTTTAGAAGTGAATGATAGAAAAGAAAATTCAAAGAATTGTTCTTGTTTTGAAACCAAAACTATTATTTGTTGATATGAAAAGAAATTATTTTGCTTGTTTTTTATTGAAATTTATTATTTATTAGTTGAAAATACAAATATATGTTTTAAACAAAGAATTTTAAATATTTAAGAAAAAAAAATTTCTGAAACCAGAAGTAACTTTTAAAATTGTTCTCAAGAATTCTATTATGTTCTTATTTCATCTTTAGCATTATATATGAATTTATAATATTTTATTGTTGTAAATTAATAAGATAAACACTTTTTTATTTTCTGTGAAATAAGCAAATATTATTATATAACAATGTCTAGTCTTAAAGAATCTCATTATATTGATAAGTTAACTGATGATAATTATTCAGTATGGAAGTTTAAAATTGAACAATTGTTAATCAAAGAAGGTTTATATGATGTTGTGTTTGAACCTAAAAAAGAAAATGATGACAATTGGGTGAAAAATGATAGAAATGCTAGAGCATTAATTTGTTTAAATATCTCAGATTCTCAAATTGTGCATGTTAGACATGCTAAAAGTGCTAAAGAAACATATGATCAATTGAAATCTGTTCATGAAAGGGTAAATCTTACAAATAAACTTTATCTTCTTAGGAAGTTGTATTCCATTAAATATAATGAAAGTATTAAAATGCAGGAACATATAAATTCCGTCTTAGAATTGGCAGAAAAATTAAGAAGTATAGATGAAGTAATACAAGATGATAATTTAATAGCTATTTTGCTTTGTTCTTTGCCGAATTCTTATAGTACCTTTATAACTGCTATTGAAAGCAAATATGACACAGATTTATCATTAAAATATGTTCAAAACAAATTAATTGATGAATATCTTAGAAGAGTTGAAACTAAACAAATTTCAACAAAATTTGAATCTATTGCTTTAAAGGGTAATAGGGATAAACCAAAACATTTGAATAAACAAAAATTTTGTTCTCATTGTAAAAGAACCAATCACAACCGTGAAGATTGTTTTCACTTAAAGAATAACAACAATAACAAAACAAAACCAATTTTTACACAAGATAGATCACGTCAACAGTTTAAAAAACAAAATTTCTCTGCTTCTACTGCTAGTCAAAATGAAAATCCACCAAATTCTCAAAACTATCATGAATTAATAAAAGAATCAAATTCTTCAGGTTTTCTTATGAAATCTCAACAAAATGGAAATCAAAACAAAAAGTTAACGTTTGTTATTGATTCAGGCGCGTCTGTTCATTTAGCTAATTCTTTAGAATTGTTCTCAGAATTAAAGAATTCAAGTAAAGATACAATTACAATTGCTAATGGAACTAAATTAACTGCAAAAGGAAAGGGTAAATGTACTTTTAATATTGAAACAGTTAATGGTCAAACAAATAAAGTTACACTAGATCATGTGCTTTATGTTCCCGAGTTAGACAGTAATTTGTTGTCTGTACAGTCTTGCACTGAGAAAGGTTTTGTTGTAACATTTAAAGATGATATGTGTTTAATTAAAAAGGGTAACATATTAGTTGCAGATGCAAAAGCTGATGAGGGGTTATACAGATTAAAAATAAAACCCACAAATGAAAAAGTATACAGCGCTTCAGAAATATTACCTGTATGTTCTAATGTCAATTGCATTCTAAAATGGCACCAAAGACTGGGTCATAGAAATTTGGAATCCATCAAGAAAATTCAAAAGAATGATTTAGCTTTAGGTATTACTCTGAATAATTGTTCTCATAATACTGAATGTTCAAGTTGTATAAAAGCTAAGCTAACAGAAAAATCATTTCCAAAAGAAACGCAATACAGAAGTAGAAAACCACTTGATCTGATATATAGCGACGTTTGCGGTCCTGCTGAAACAAATAGTATGGGATCAAAAAGATATTTCGTTACGTTTATCGATGATTATTCTCGTTATACACAGGTATATTTTATTTCCTCAAAAGATGAAGTATTTGATAAATTAAAGGAGTATGTTGCATCAACAACAAACAAATTTAGATTGAAGATTAAATCCTTGCGTTCTGACAATGGAGCAGAATATTGCAACGAATATGTTAGTAACTACTTAAAGAACTTAGGAATACATCATGAAACAACAACGCCATATTCGCCATCTCAAAATGGAGTCGCAGAAAGAAAGAATCGCTCTCTAATTGAAATATGTAAAGCCATGCTTATAAATGCTAAATTACCAAAAACATTCTGGGCAGAAGCCATAGCTACAGCAGCTTATTTGCAAAATCGATTACCCACAAAATCAACTGAAAAGACACCATATGAACTGTGGAATGGGCATAAGCCGAATTTGAGTCACCTTAAAGTATTTGGATGCAAAGCATATGTGTATGTTCATAAACAGAAGAGGCAAAAATTTGATGAAAAAGCCACTGAAGGAATCTTTGTTGGTTATGATTTAAGAAGCAAGGGATATCGAATTTATACAGGTGGAAGAAAAATTGTGATAAGCAGAACAGTAAAGTTTTTTGAAAATATGAACGGTGAAAATTTTTTCCCAGAAAATGTAGAAGAGCTAACTTCTGATTTAATTCATTTCAATTTTTCAGAAGAAAATCTTGAAAATGATTGTGAATCTATTTCAATAGAAAATGTTGCAGAAGAAATAGAAACTGATGGCGAATCAGTAGATATCCCAACCACAGAAAAAAGTGAAGAAAATTCACAGAGAAGAATTTCTAACAGAGAAACAAAAGGAATTCCACCAGAAAGGTTTTCTTACAAAACTGAAGACAGTTATTCGAAAAATCAAGATCCTGAAACTTTTAAAGATGTTCTAAAATTACCACTAAAAGATCAACAGAAATGGTTACAGGCTATGAAAGAAGAATTTAACTCTTTAAAGGAAAATGAAGTATTTGAGCTTGTTATTTTACCAAAAGGTAAGCGCGCAATTGGCTGTAAATGGGTTTATAAAACAAAATGCGATGAAAATGGAGAAGAAATAAAATGCAAAGCACGATTAGTTGCCAAGGGTTTCACTCAACAACTAGGCACTGATTATGATGAAACCTTCTCTCCTGTCGTCAAGCATACAACTATTAGAGCTTTTCTGACCTGTGCAGCTTATCGTAAAGCCAAAGTATTCCAAGTAGATGTTAAAACAGCCTTTCTACATGGTAAATTAGATAATGAAGAATTATACATGCTTCAACCAGAAGGCTTTCAAGATCAAGAAAACAAAGACAAAGTCTATAAATTAAAAAAGGCTATATATGGTCTCAAGCAAGCCGCCAAGTGCTGGAATGAAGAAATAGAAAATACTCTAAAGGCATATGGATTTAAACAAAGTGAAGCAGATCCATGTTTGTTTACAAAAGAGAAATCAAAGAAGACAATTCATCTCATACTATATGTAGATGATATGTTGATAAGCTCAGAAGATGAAGATGAAGTCAATGAAGTAATAAACTATTTAAAGAAGTCTTATCCCATAACATCATTAGGAGAAGCAAAATACTTCTTAGGTATAGAAATTCACAGAAAAGAAGATGGAAGTTATCTTCTGTCACAAACAAATAAAATAAATCAATTAGTTAAAGATTTTCAGCTTGAAGAAGCCAAACCAACTTATACCCCAATGGAAACGAACTATTATAGTTTAGACAAAGAAGAAAATCTTTTATCATCAAATGATAACTATAGACAAGCTATTGGAAGTCTTTTATATATTTCTTCATGCACAAGACCAGACATTACAGCTCCTACGCACATACTAAGTCGAAGATGCAATAATCCAAGACAAAAGGACTGGAATGCTGTTAAGAGGGTAATAAGGTACCTAAAAACCACAAAAGATCTTGCACTTCATATATCTTCAAAAGATTATCCTAATATAGTTACATACTCAGATGCTGACTGGGGTCAAGATATTACAGATAGAAAATCTACCTCAGGAAATGTAATCTTCTTAGGCAATAGCTGCATTTCTTGGTTTTCGAGAAAACAAACATGTGTGACATTATCGTCAGCCGAGTCGGAATATGTGGCACTGTCACAAGGAACTCAAGAAGTGTTGTGGATTTTAAAACTATGTAAAGATCTCAAATTACAACAACATTACCAATTAAAATTTTTGAAGATAATCAATCAACAATTAAATTGGTTGAAAGTGAAAAGTTCAAGTCGCGAACTAAACACATCGATACAAAGTATCACTACATACGAGATTTGAAAATGAAAAATGTAATAGATGTCAAATATCTGTCAACAAATGAAATGATAGCAGACATAATGACAAAGCCATTGCCAAAGGTCAAATTTGAACATTTCAGAAACCTTATCCATCTGGTGTCAGATTCTATCACAAAACGGGAGAGAAGTTAGACAATTGCTTCTTTTTGTACTAAAATCTACCGCCAGATGGCAGCACCAGACATTATTCTGTTTTCACTGGAAGAGAACTTTAGAACAGTTAGTTGATGTAGTGACTGAGCTGGGTTAGGCAGCAAAATGCTGTCAAGGATTAACAATCCATTATCATACATTATGATTCCAAAGGAATAATTACTGTTCATCAAGAACTGCTTCAAACTGAAGCTAATATATGTTTCAAAGTTATTTTTTTTTATTTTTTGTGTTCTGTAAATATTGTGAAGACTGTGCATCTGTTCTTTTGTGTTGTGAAGTGTTTCCAAGTATTTGTTCATCATTATTCTACTTTATTTCTTCAAATAAATGTGTGTCAACTAAAAGGTAAAGCTTTTAACTCTTTTTTTTTTTATTGAGGAACTCACTTATTCACGCCTTATGGAATAACATTCCAACAAGATTTGTTGCTTTAAAACACGCAAAGCAATTGAATACTTTTTTTGTTAATACTGCTGATAATGAAGAACTGAAATTTATAAGTATGTTAAATGAACACTTGGAAAGTTTATAGTGAAAAATTTAAATTTGAAAAATAATCACTTTTGATTAATTACTTAAAGTAAAATTATTTTAAATGATTTTAGACTTTTTGCATGTACACAGTTTGCATAAAAAATACAAATTAATAATTCAACACATTATTTAATGATTTAATAATCAATTAAAATTTTTAATTCTCTATTCCTTTTATGGCTGCTTAACAAAATTTATACACATCGAATACATTTTAACTTCACCTTTAATGTTTTGTTATTTTTATCTATTTCTGGACGATTTATTAAAAATATTAATAAAAACTCCGAATACGAGACACCTCTATTTAAGGGACAAAAGTTCCGGTCCCACATATGTCCCTTATTTGGAGGTTTCACTGTATTTCAATGACATTGAAATTAACAAATTTGAAAAAAAACTTCGTACAATGATTCATAAATGATGAATGTCACCTAATTTATGATTAAAATAGGAGAGATTACGATGCAATGCTGTTTCAATACGCCCACACACACATACAAATGGTTTACATTGGATGACTCAGCTCTTTTTAAAATAATTTTGACAGAACAAGAAAAGCTTACTTTTGCCAAAATCATAATTCTATAAACGTGGAAACGCTTCGAATGAAAAAAGTCTTTCAATTAAAGTGATTTATGCAATAAAAAGCAGATTATTAATAATAACTATTATTTTTTATTAATGGGTTATTCTTTCATTGACACCGGGCATCCAAATTAGAATTGCATGTTACCAATTTCTTTTTCTTAATTGAGAAAAAATATTTATTATTATTATTTCATTTTATTATTATTCTTGCATTTAGTACAAATACTTCAATAATATTATCCATTTTACACTCTATTTAAAAAGAAACCGATAAAAAGAGAGCAAAAATCCCTTTATTTATTTTTATCGTATTTTTTATCTCTTTGATTAGGGAGTTCGTACAGAGGATATAATGAAAACGAAATGTAATGAACTTTTAAATGAAATAAAGACGAATATGTAATGAAAAATATTTTTTTATTATAATTTTCATTTATTAAGAAAATTCTTCCACTCATAAAGGAAAAACCCCAACTCAGAAATTTGAAAAATTAAGGTATGCATGGATCAAGGAATTTGTAATACGCATTATTGTAGAAGTGGGGCGGACGAAAATCGGGGATTTGAAATAAATCACAGTTCCAATATTTCACTGAGTGAATATTTAATTAAAAATAAGTTTCTTGGTTAGATGACTATTACACATAAATACACAATTCTGGACTAAATACAGTATAAAATAAAAAGGACATAATAACTGATATTAAAGTTAATATGGGTATCAATCGATCCCTTTCACACAGTTCTAAAACGGAAATCTCGTTCCGTTAAAAACACGGGCGTGCAGAAAACCCATCTGCTCTGCACCGCAGATCAAGGGCATCTCTCCCAAAATCTTCGAGCTTTCACACTTTTCCATATTGCACTTAGCTTGCAAATATTTTCCTGGGATGGGCTTTGAACTTCGCTCAGCTATCGAAACTATGCACATGCATTGTCAGTCGAAGTCTTGTGGTTTCTGGGGCTAAATTACCTCTACATCTCGTCCATCCTGACCTATCTGTGCCCTCACAGAGCTTAATACCAACTGTAAGCTCCAGATCAGACTCCATACGACTTTCATAAAAATAGTGAAATTACAAAACACAAACACTAAAATTCCATATTAAATCGCTGAAAAACTAATAATAATAATAAAAAGTCTGGTGCTAATCCAAGTGTTCATAAACTATTAAAAGTTTTTTTTTTCTTCAGTCACAGTTCAGTTTTCTTTTCTTGCATAAAATAATGTCTAAAAAATAACGTTAAATGGATGTACTGGGAGTCATAAAACACTATATGGCGATACATAAACAAATAAACAACAACAAAAAAACACATAAAAGAAATACTTGAAAAACATCATATTTTAGGGTGTAGAAACCCATGGTTTCATGCAGTCAGCTGCAGTCGATGTCACTCTTGGACCCTCTTGTAGAGGTCTGCACGGGCCGGGCCACGGCCCGAAGCCCGAGCCCGGCCCGGCCCGCGGGCCGGGCTCGGGCCGATTTCCAATAATGGCATTCGGGCCGGGCCGGACTCGGGCCTTACTTCTGAAGACTCGGGCCGGGCCGGGTCTAGTCATTAATCTTTTCGGGCCGGGCTGGGCTCGGGCCTTAATTTTTTTTCTGGAGTATCGGGCCGGGCCTAACTTTTTTTTTCCGTACGAAGCCGAGACTGATTCCATTCTTCCTAGTTTTCATGGACCAAAATAATCAGTTCCTATTGAATCTTCCCATATGAAAATCCTTTTCTCAACTTTTTATAAATCAGTAATATTTGGCTTTGTCCAAAAATTTCTGCAAAAAAAAGCATACACTTTTAAGCCGTCATTATTCTACAATTAAACATTAGAATTTATTCCTTTTAAAGAATCGTAGATTACTAGGTGTTTTAAAATAGAATTAAACACACACACACACACACACACACACACACACAAAAGAAAAAAAAATCATGATTATGACGGAATTTTTTTTTTTTAACTGAAAACTGAAAGTTTCTTTTAAAATGTTCATCCATGCAAAATGAATACAACGATACGGGAGAAAAAAATATATTAAACATTTATATCTGTTAAGAAGGGAATGCATTTTTTTTCGTTCCAAAGCGATTTCGTCTTTGGAAATTTTACCATATACCACTTTTTCGATTTTTTGTCTCCATTACAGGGAATATGGATTAATAATACTAGTGATAACTGAAACATTTACATACAACAAACAAAGATTCATTTAAAAGCATAAATATCGCAACAAACGGCACTTCTGCATAAATGGAGATTATAAACATGGAAAAAAAGACTAATATAATTTTTTTTGGTCAGAACTTCTTCCATAAGATTAAAGATCAATGTTCTGTAGAAATTCCCTCGAGCCGGGCCGGGTTTGGACCGAATTTTAAACTTTTTTCAAGACCGGGCCGAGCTCGGGCCCGGGCCGAAATTTTAACTTTCGGGCCGGGCCCGGGCCTTCAAATTTCGGCCCGTGCAGACCTCTACCCTCTTGGAAGCCCACTTTTTCGACATCGTATCTGTCAATGCTTTTGATTTTGATCACTTTGTAAGGACCAAAATATTTAATTCGTAATTTCATGCCGACCCCAAATTGGGTTCTTTTTATGGCAACTAGATCACCAATTTTATAACACCTTGCTTTTTTCCGCTTACGATTAAAACTTTTACTATTTTCTTCCTGGATTTTTAGAATGTTTTGCTCAGCAAAATTTCTATTGTTAAGTCTTTCTTCCATGAACGCGTTTTCATGTTCCTCATCAATAATTCGTTTAATATTTAAATCCTCCTTATCCCTTAATTTTACTCCTGTTAATAACTCAAAAGGGGTATACTGAGTGCTACGCGAAATCGTACTGTTCATTATTCGTTGTACGGTTGGCACATATTTATACCATTTCGTCGGATCATCGATGGATAATTTACTCAGGATATTTATGAGCGTTTTCTGTGATCGCTCTACCTGGCCGTTTCCCCTGGGTATACCTGTCGTAATTAAAACGTGTTCTATCTTTTCATCTTCGAGATACTCCTTAAATTCATTTGAAGTGAAAGCGGCTCCACGATCACTAATTATGCGTTCTGGATTTCCAAATACGGCTTGTTGAATTTTTAATTTCGAAAGCACCTCCTTAGCGGAAGTTGTTTTGACAGGATAAAACCAGACAAATTTCGTGAAAGCGTCCACTACAGAAAAAATAAAATTATAATTTTTGTTTGTCGAAGGTAGCGGACCTAAATGATCGATATGGTAAGTTTGAAGTGGCGAATCTTGTTTAGGGATGGGATTTAGCAGTCCTTCACCTTTACCTTGCTTCCTGTTGCATAGTATGCACTCAATACAATTTCCTATCACGTTTTCGATCTGTTTTCGAAGGTTAGGGATATAATAATCTGTTTCACGATCGCTTCAGTTTTAGCAACAGCATAATGTCCCTTATTATGAATTTCACGAATAATTTCCCTTTGCATGCTTTCTGGTACCATAATTAATTCTCGTTAATAATCGTTTTCACATTTATACACAATATTTCGCCTAACAAAATAATCTTTACTTTCGTTTTTTTCAACTAATGTTTTTATAGTTTGAATGTAATCATCTTCGTTTTGCGCTTTAGTCAATTTTGCCGTAAGTTCATCCTGTGAACGCGTTAAAGTTAAAACCGTGTTACGACTCAATGCATCGACATGTTTCATTTGATTTCCGGCTCTGTGAACAATTTGGTAGTCGAATTCTTGAAGAAATAATGCCCATCTCGCAACTTTAGGTGTAAGATCTTTTTTCTCTAAGGTTTTTTGAAAAGCAGAACAATCGGTTATTATTTTAAATTTATTTCCTAACAAATAAGTTCGAAATTTCTTTAATGCTTCGATGACAGCAAGTGCTTCGAGCTCATAACTACTATATTTCGCTTGAGCGGGCGTTGTTTTCTTGCTCATGAAATGAACTGGATGTAAATTTCCGTAATCATCTTTTTGTAACAAGATTGCTCCGAAACCTAAACTACTAGCATCCGTATGTAATTCTGTTTCCGCCCCCTTTCTAAATATGTGTAATACTGGTTTACTAGACAGTTTATTTTTTAAAATTTGGAAAGCTTCTTTTTGACTTGGTCCGAAATTGAATTCATTTTCCATTTTTAAAAGATCACTCAAAGGTCTAGCAATTCTAGCATAATCAGCGATATACTTCCTGAAATATCCGGTAAGTCCCAAAAAACTCTGGAGTTGTTTTTTATCTTTTGGTTCAGGAAATTTTGTAACAGTTATAACATGTGTTTCGGAAGGTCGAATTGTTCCATTCTCAATTACGTATCCTAAGAATTCGATTTTTCTCTTCAAAAACTGACATTTAGGAAAGTTAAACTCGAGGCCATACTCTGATGCTACCTGAAACACACGTTTCAATTTAGAAAGCGCCTCTTCCTCAGTCTGCGCAGGGACAATTATATCGTCTAAGTACACGGAAATCGTTCTATCTCTTATTAATTCTTTAAGGCATGCATATATGTAACGTTGGAAAAATTGTGGAGCGACATTTACACCGAATGGCATTACATTGTACTCGAATTGTTGATTATTCGTAACAAACGAAGTAAACTTTTTACTATCCTCATCAACCTCTACGTGAAAAAATCCATTTTTCAAATCTAATGTACTGAACACCTTACTCTGTCCAATCTCATCTAAAATATCGTCAATCAAGGGGATAATTATCTCTAATTATCTTTTTGTTAAGTTTCCTATAATCTACGCATAATCGGTAATCTCCATTTTTCTTTCTCGCTAAAACAATTGGCGCAGCATAATTTGAACAACTTTCTCTTATAATACCCTTATCAAGCCAATCTCCTATTTGTGTATCAACATATGCTTGTTCAGCAATCACTAATCGCCTTGGCCTTTGTACTACTGGTATGTCATCGCTTAACACTATCTTAACTTTCAAGTCAACACTTTTCGTTTGCTCAGGCTTATAATTCGTAATCAAATTAATTAATTCTTCCCTTAAACCGCAGTCGGAAATATGCGTCACATCGATTTCATTTACATTAACCGCATTAGCTATTTCTGCTAAGCAAACAGATTCGAGTTCATGAGAATCATCTAAAGAATTTTCAGTCATGGGTGTGTTTGAAGAATTCAACCGCAAGTCTGGGTCGGGCCTGGGAACCTCTTCAACATCTAACCGCAAGTCAGATTTAACCGTGAGAATGTTTTTAACATCTTTGACCGAGCCTATCTTTGGAATTCCTATGGGTATCTTCGTAACAACATTTACACTGTAACTTTTTTCATCGTTCCGCTTACCTGTTACTTTTAAGCCATTGTTTGATATTTCGAAATTTAATTTATTCAAACAGTTATTTCCGAGAAGCATTTCATATTTTAAATCCTGCAAAACGTACACATCGCAATTTACACAAACATCATCAATTTTTATATCAGTATTGAAAAAACCTGAAGGAATTACTCCATCACCACTAATACCTGTC
Source organism: Maratus speculifer (assembly GCA_964019185.1). Lineage (NCBI taxonomy): Eukaryota > Metazoa > Arthropoda > Arachnida > Araneae > Salticidae > Maratus > Maratus speculifer. The sequence goes on from OZ025293.1 coordinate 62,509,915, forward strand.
AATTTCACATCATTCTTACTTAAATTAGGCCTTCCCAAAATTCTATAAAGTTCATTGTTTATCATTGTCACATCTGACCCACTATCAACAAAACAATTTACGCGTTTCCCTTTAATTTCAATACTTTTAACAATTTTATCCGACGGACAAAATTTATTACTCATGGCGTTCACCGCTTTCGTGTTATTTAAACCGTAGTGATTACTTTTATTTCCATCCATTCTGCGAGGACACTGATTCGATTTATGAGAGACAAATTCATTGCAATAAAAACATTTAGTTTTGAAAGGGTTATAATTATTCCTTACTCCGTTCTTGTTGTTTTGGGAAAAATTGTTCTTCCGGCCAAAACTTTTGTTCTCTATGTTCTGAGAAAAACGTTTACTATCGCTATTTTTTACTTCCGAATTCTTCTTAACGATATTACGGGCCGCCTCATAATCATCAAGTTTACTTATAAAATCTGAGACCTTTGTAAACTTAGGCAAGTCATCAATAAAATGCTCCCTTACTTCCAATGGTAATTTTTTCTTTATTTGGTCAATAACTAGAAGGTTTTTTAAATCTTCAAAAGACGAAATGTTCAGACCTGTCAACCATTGTTCTAAAAAATTCGTAAGTTCAAATGAGTAATCGCGCCACGATTCCGAACTTTCTTTTCTGTGAGCAAAGAATTTCTGTCGAAATTGTTCCGCACTAAGCTTGAATCTTTTCAATAATAACTGTTTAACATAATCATAATCATTCGAGAGTTCCTCATTTTCGCGACCTATTATGTTAACTATTTCTAATGGTAACAGACCTAGCAAATAAGTCACCCAATTCTCCTTTTCTACCCCTAATCTTTTTATTTGTCTTTCGAACAACGTGAGATATATACTTATTTCTTCATTGGTATCATACCTCGCGATTAATTTTAAAACATCAGGAGTTTTCACTCCGGCGTTAAGCATCATTTCGGATTTGTTTTTTGCGCTAAGTTCTAACTCTAATTTTTTTAATTCATATGCTTTTTTTCGTTTTCCTCGATTTCTTTATTTTTTTCTTGTTCTAACCGTTCGCTAAAGGTGCGTTTTCACGGGCCGCTCTAACTACCTAAAAAACCTTAGCTTACCTAAAACCTAACCTAAGAGCGTTTTCACTGGTTACAGATAAATCCTTATGCCAACCAATCAAAGGCAAGTCTTCACTGCGCAAGCGTCTACTTTAGGGCTTTAACAGTCTACAGACCGATCAGCTGATATAAAATTATAAACAAATAACTTTTGTTTACGTTCATCGAGATAATCGTAAATATGTCGTATAAAAAATAATAAAAAGTTTTGACTGTTTTTTCTTACTAAAACAGCTTTAAATAATGCTCCAAATATCACTTTTTATCCAAGTTTCAAAATGAAAATACATAAAAGCACACAGTTACTATGATTAATGTATTAAAAAACACATAAGTAAATTTTCACTTATGAAAAAGTGGTGTGTTACACACTTTGATCAGGTTATTTCATGTGCGCAAATGACATGAATTTGTCGAAGATGTTGGGAAAATTGTTCAATTTGTACAAATGGCATAATAATGATTACACTAATTAATATATCTCTATCCATAACATGTCAATAAAACACATTGTGTTAGGTATTTCTTTTCAGTTTGTTTAAAAATTAAACGTTATTACTAAATAAGTATAGAAGTAGAAAAATATGTATTTTTTTAACCATTCTTTTATAAACTTAAAATATTTATAAATATAATGCCTAATTTCAAAACAGAAATTCATGATGGATGAAATAACTTCTCTTCATTAATTTGGCATGACTCTAATTATGAAAAATTCACCATAATGCCCTGGTAGAAAGCATAAACTGCTGAATTTATTAAATGAATTATTTTTTCTTTCTTTTTTCTGATATGACAACAGAAAAGGTAAAAAACTAAAAACCATTTTTTAAACTATGAATTCAGAATTTTTAAATTATTTTTTCAAAGTTTAATTATAATTTACTTAATGCTAAATTATTAGTTGATAAAAACAGATACAAAAATTATTTCTTTATTTTTGTAAATAAAAATTATTTTATTATTTTTATTTATGTTTCCTTTCTTGCCTTCAAATTATTTAAAATATTTTGTTGTTACAGTTTCACTGCCAGTTGGCATATTTTAATGGCACGGTTTGATGCACAATTAACTCTGCTTGTTGTTATTGTAACCTTAAAAATTATTTGGTTCTTTATAACAAGTGGTTAACAGAAAAATGTTTTAAAATTCATTTATTACTTAAAATAAATTCCTAAAAATAGAATTGCCGAGAGAAGCACACAGGTGTAGTTTTTTTTTTTTTTTTTAGCATGTTTTTAGAACAGTCAAGACACTTGATTTTGGTGATTTTTTTAACATGCGTCAAGCACCCACAAGGACCAACGGAGTTTTCAGCAACTCTGAAATTCTTCCCAATCACAACGCGCATGTTTTGGCTGACAATTAGCGATATGCACAGCTTCAGAGATGACTGCTTTAATAAAATAAACTTTCACAAATAATTTACAATTAGTTAACTTCTTTTACCATGAATTTTCTCTATGCAAACAGTTTTCTCGATAGTTTTCAACTTTTAAAAATTTGCAGATCTCCATTTTCTGATTTTAAGAATTTTTTTCATGTTTAATCTACAGAACTTTATATACACCAGTTTCTAAAACCAAAAAAATACAATAACCATAAAATAAAATCAATTAAAATTCACCTACCTTTGCTTCTTCATTAACATTAAAGAATCTTACAAAAAGAATCTTTTATTTATTCTATTTATTACTTTTATTCAAGAAAACAAATCACATGTTCCAAACTAAAAATCTAGCAAACAAACAAAAAATTTCTTCAGCTTCCAGATACCGTGTCATGCAGCAGATGATTCAGTAATTAAAAAATTTGAAGCTTTTCTCTAAATAAGCTAACATCAATGCGTTGTTTTCATCTCATGTCCAGCATTCTCGTGGAATTTGCAAATAAAAAGATAATAAAACATCAATAAACAATCAGAATTCGGCATTTTTAGAAAGCTTTCCATTTTCTAAAATGATAAAATTTTCTGACAGGTCAATCTTGTTTTGCCAACAACACAAATTCTATCTAGATCCCGGCCATGAAAACTACTTTTGTTCCTTAAAAAACAATCAGGATAAAAGAACCATTTAAGCACAATAAAAATTAAAAGAAGTGAATTTTAAAAGCACACTGCGTACATTCATAGGAATTTGTTTAAAATGGGGAAATTTTTATTTATGTAATTGTAATTTACAGATATTGTTTATTACAATAAACAGTCACCAAAAATAACTGAACTTATTGTCAGCATTTGCTAAAAGGAGTGTCAAGTTAAGGAAAAGGTGGTGGAGGCGAATTTCCAGGTGCAGCTTTCTCTTAGTTTTCTTCGCCCCTGCTTATGGCTAATGAATAGATATAGTTGTAACGTATTTTGCAAAGTAAACAATCAACGATTGAAAGTAACAATCAATAATTTTTAAATATTGTTCTTATATCATAATGTTATTTAAACTGCCTTCCTACATCAGAAATAAAGTTCAATACCTTTTAAGGAAAACACTATACTAATAAAAATCACAGAAAAGGAATTTTTAAATTTTGCCGCATACATTTGCATAAAGTTATATAGATTTTATGACTTCTGTTCATGAATTTAATGAAAATATTTTATTTCTAAAACTTATTTGGGATATTTATCAAGCATATCAATTTCTATAATTTTAAACTAAAGCACTTATGAGTGTTACATGCCCATTAAAATGAAATAAAAAATAATCACTGGATGCACGAAATTTGCTGTCCAGCAGTCTCTAAAATGCACGAAATTCATCAAACTCTCATTGACTAACGAAACTAAAATTTAAAAATTCATCTCTGAGTGCACAAAAGTCGCATTGAAGAAGTTTCTAGAATGAGCAAAACTGCAGTTATTAATCACAGCAGGTATCAAACTATTAAAATGTTTATAAATTTGTACAAAAATTGCGATAAAATTTTGAAATATTTTTTCTAATATTTATGGTACATAAATATTATGCAGATTTTTAAGTAAGGAAAAAAGTATTTCTGATATAGGAATTCACTTTCAATAACATCAACACGTCATCTCAATCTTTTAATGTTACGTATTGACAAATCATAATTTAAAACATTGAATATTTAATTTATTTTGAGGAAAGCGTACACTCAGTAGATTTGTCTGCCCTACCGCACATATATTACCAAATTTATATTACTATTTATTGAAATAAGCAATGTATTTAAACTGCATGAATAAAAAACTGGAAAATATAGTCATACACATATAATGCAATCTCGTTTTTAAATATAAATAATACAAGACTGACATGGCATTTCATAAAAGCAAAAGACAAGAAACTGTGCAATCCGATTAAATTGATCCAAATTCCTGATCGTATAAATGTAGGCATGTAAAGAACTTAAGAAACAAACCAGTAACAAGAAAAGGCCATTTATCATCTCGCCAAATTCAACGATGCTAAGTGTCTCGGCTGTCTTAGGATTCAGCCATTTTTTTTAAGTTATAAAGTATTCAATAATAAACCAATTATAAAATCGTATCTTTACATACTTAAAGCAAGTTAATTAAAAGAAAGTAAAAAGAAAACAAATTCAAAGGATTAATAAAAATACAAATCACACTGATTTTTTTGAAATAACAAAATGAAAGCGATAGTGGGGGGGGGGGGAGGTTCAGTATCATACAATCAATATTAAAAAAAATGTGAAAAACATACAATAACAATAAACACATACTTTTCCTAAGCTAGATTACTTGCTGGTTAACACAGCTTTTCCCATTTTACAGAAAAAAAAATATTGCTTGTATTTAGCGATGCACCGAATATTTGGTATTTGACTATACTATCAAATATCAGACTATTCAACATGTGAAATACTTGGCATGGCTAAATTTAACACACTTCAGTATACCAAATATGGTATATCAGCCAAACCGTATTCTAAGAAAATATTTTTAAAAACCTTAAAGCAACTTTTAACAACAAATTTAAAAATAGAATTATATTTACATAAAAGAGAATGCTTCTTATTTACTATTCGAAAAGTAACTCCAAAGACAATTAACTAATAATGATTTTAGTTTTTCCTAACAAATAAACAGTATATGACTGTATTTTTTTTTTTTTTTTCAAATTTCTTTAAAATTTCACTTTGATGTCAAAATATTTGTTTCAGAATATGAGAAAATTATATTCATTTGTTTTAATTCACAGAGGAAACTATCCTCTTCTTAAGTAACAATTCAAAGCATAGTTTTTTTTTCTTGTAAAATTTACTTGTAAAAAGATCTTGTTTATCAATATGGAAGTTTTTATGTTAAATATTATGTAAAATTATTTTAACTTTTTATTATTTTCAAACTCTGAAATTTAAGAGCATTCGGATAAGCCAAACATTCGGTGTTTAGTTTATCTGTTGGCTGAATATTTGGCATTTGGCTAAAATCATAATTCGGTGCATCTTTTCTTGTGTATATGATTCAAATGATAAAAGGCAAAACTGGGAAATTTCATCACTGGCAAGTAAAAGCAGTTTTATAAACAGACACTTTTTAAATTTAAAAATACTAAACAATAAATTTTTGTTAAAACTTTATTAATATTAAACCAAAAATTGAATAGTACAAATGATTATTAGTAATATCAGTAATATCGTGAATATTTTTAGAAATAAATTTATTCTTCCTTCATGAAAAAACATGAATTCAGTAATATTAAATAAAATTACAAATTAAAATACATATGGAATTGATATAAAGCTAAAAAGTCTAATTTTGTCCCTATATTTGAACTGAATATTTCATTGTTTACATCTAAGTTGCAGTGGAGCATCGTTTATACGACACCGAAAGACGTCGTATAAACGATAACGATGTATAATCAATTTTCACATCTAAAACTAGAATTAATGTTGTTTTCACTTAATTTTAATGTTTAACGTGCTGATTTGCATACATTTGTAAATTTAAAAAAAAAAAAAAAAAAAAAAAAAAAAAAAAACGGGGGGGGGGGGAGTTAGTAAGCAAATTAAATTTGCGTACCTTTATTTATGTTTCACCAAAAGGTTCCTCATTTGCAGTGCATCATTTCCTTTCCATTTAAAGTCAAAGACAAAAACCCCGCGTAGCCAACTAAAAGTCGCTAATACTGATAACAGTTAGAAGGATAGTCTATTTGCAATTTAAAACAGGTCGGGAATGGTGACCATCCTCGAAAAAAAGAATGACCCCTCCCAGTGTAATCTGTTTCACATAAGCTGATTTTTCAGACTAATCGAACAGCAGCCCACATTTTTATAATGTGGAGTGCATTTAAATACGCTCTTTGGTGTCATTCATAGCTGCAAAATTCCACTCGTTCTTAAAATATACAAGAAAAATGAACAACAACAAAAGAAAACCTATACAAAATCAAAAAATCGATGTATAAACGATTTTGGGCGTCGTATAAAAGATATATTTTTACATTGAAATGAATAGGAATGAATTGGGACCACATTAAAATGTCGTTTAAATGTAAACGTTGTATAAGTGATCATCGTATAAACGATGCTTTACTGTATGTGCAGATTTGAGGAAGTCTATTGTATTTGCATTTCAATATACATTTTTTTATTGGATAGCTGTTCAATATTGACTTTCAATTTTGCTTGTAGTTTTTACTTTTTCTTATAAGGACATTGCTTTTCAAACCGGTTCCTAAAATGAAAGTAAATTAAAAAATCTGTAATCTAAACCAAAAAATTCTGAATGCATGATATATTATTATATACGTACAGCCATATATTTCTGCAAACTGTGTGCTGACATTTACATTCAATGGAAAGTGGTCAATTAAAAGAAAAGAACCAAATATTTCTGTCGCTGCCACATGTTTTTGTAATATGTTTTCACATATTCTGTGCTATGTGACTATGCTAATAAAAATGTGCTTTATTTTATTTAATGCTTATCGTTTGTATGTTTTCTTAAACAATAATTCAATTTGATATTAAAATTTTTATTTTAATCCAAGTAATTGTTGCAATTTACACAATTTATATTTACTAAATTCCTGTAAAATTAATCAGTACAAAAAACCCTGAACGGGTTAAAAGCTTGTGACGCAGCACTTTATCTTATATATCTAAGAATTTTAAATTTGGGACTTAAAACTAATGATATCAAAATTTATGTGACGCTATGCTATTAATTAATATATACATATATTAAAATTTATTCATTAAGATTTTATCAATTACATCTTTCATAAATTCAAAATATGAATCTTAAAAGATATGATATCAAAATTTAAGTGACGCCTTGACGAGGCTTTAAACAATGTTTTAAAATTCCATTTATTTATTTATTGTCTAAATACATTTTCATATCTAAACAATACTTTTCATTTTCCAATACACTGTTAAATACATCACTTTCACTGAATATATATAATGCACTGAAATTTATTTATTTGAATAAATAGATTTATCTTTTGGGCTACGCTATCCAAAATCAAAAATAACATTTGAATACATATTTTTTGCGTCATTGTATTTATTTGCATCTATTTAACTTACTTTGGATACAATGACGCAAAAATATTTATTCAAATGTTATTTTTGATTTTGGATAGCGTAGCCCAAAAGATAAATCTATTTATTCAAATAAATACATTTCAGTTCATTATATATATTCAGTGAAAGTGATGTATTTAACAGTGTATTGGAAAATGAAAAGTATTGTTTAGATATGAAAATGTATTTAGACAATAAATAAATAAATGGAATTTTAAAACATTGTTTAAAGCCTCGTCAAGGCGTCACTTAAATTTTGATATCATATCTTTTAAGATTCATATTTTGAATTTATGAAAGATGTAATTGATAAAATCTTAATGAATAAATTTTAATATATGTATATATTAATTAATAGCATAGCGTCACATAAATTTTGATATCATTAGTTTTAAGTCCCAAATTTAAAATTCTTAGATATATAAGATAAAGTGCTGCGTCACAAGCTTTTAACCCGTTCAGGGTTTTTTGTACTGATATCAGTGCTTTTTTTAGGTTAATAATAAAAAGATAAAAACAAAAAATTAAAGACTAATGCAAAGAATTCATTTTCATGATTTCTGATCACCTTTAATTACCCCTCCCCACCCACTTAAAAAAAGATATTTCATATTTTATTATTAATGTATGCTGTGCTACTTGATTTCGTTAAAAACAACTCTGTAGTAAAGTACGTTAGTATAAGATAAGAAAGTAATGTACATTCAGCACTGTATTTCTAAGAAAGGATTTCATAATCTATGCTGTATGTATCATTTCTCATTCTAGTTAACTATGTTTATTCTTTACACATGATGATACATATACTGCAGATGGATTAAAATGATCAGGAATACAATATTCAGAATGTGCTGGAAAGTATTTTATAATCTATGCTGCGTGCATGATTCTTGTTAATTATGTTTCAACCTTTGTATAGGTTGGTAATATTGCAGATTGATTAAGACTATATCCGTTACAATATTCAGAATATGCTGGAAAGTGTTTAATAATCTATGGTGCACACAGGTTTTTCTTTCTTGTTAATTATAATTTGTTCTTTATATAGAGTGGTAAAATTACTGCAAATGGATTAAAATGATATGTTTACAATAATGAAAATGTGTTGGAAAGTGTTTCATAATCTATACTGTATGTGTAACTTTTCATTCTTGTTAGTTTATTTATTTTTTGCTGTTTGCACAAAACATATATAAACTAACAGGGGGGGGGGGGAATTTGGATGGGAAGATTACTGTACAAAGATGAAACTGATAGGTTTAAAGCATTCAGAATAAAATGGAAAGTAGTATATAAACATGTTAAAGGAAAATTTTTTACTCTCGTTAATTATGCTTTGTTTTTTTGCACAGAATGGTAAAATTATTGTACATGAATGACAATAAGTTTACAATATTCAGAATGAGTCAGAAAATGCATCATAATCGATGCAGTATGCATGACTCTTCGTTCTTGTTAGTTATGTTTTGTGGGGTCATCAAGGCTTCTTGTTAGTTATGTAAGGGAGGGGGAGGAGTTTGTATCGGGTTTAAGATTTTATTAAAATTTCCATGCTCTAGTCTGTACGTATTTACATAATTTTTTTTTCTAAAAATCTTGATTTGGTTAGATAATTGTTTTTGTTTTTTTTTTCGGGTTTGAATCTCGATTCAGTTTGACTTGAATTGGAATTTTCAGGTTCTTGCAGAGTTGCATTTCAAGTACTAGTTTTCAATTCTGGTCAGTGGATGGGGACAAAAATTACTTTGTCTTTCTTGAACAGATTTTTATTTCCTAATTTTTTTATTTTACTTTTTTTTGGGGGGGGGGATTAGATTGGGTTTCAGGTTATTCTGATCGGGTTTGAGATAGACTTCTATTGGAATTTCCATGATCTGGTCAATACATATCGACATAAATTGTTCTTTTTTTTCTAAAATCTCGATTTGATTAATTTTTTTTTTTTGGGGGGGGGGGATTGAATCTGGTTTCGGATTGACTTCAAATGGAATTTTCAGGTTCTTGTTGAGTTGCATTTCAAGTATATTATTTTGTCGCAGATAAATTGGGTTACAATTGGAATTTTTTTTTTTTGGGGGGGGGGGGCGGGTAGTGTTTGAACTGGGTTTGGGATAGATTTCAATTGAAATTCTTGTCAGTGTATGTGGACAGAAATTATTTGATCTTTCTTGGACAGACTTGTGTTTTCATTGTTTTTTCCTTTTCGGGTTTGGATTAGGTTTCATGATAACTTTCAGACTCTTGTCAGTGTGTATCGGCAGAAATAATTTTCTCTTTTCCGGATTAGGTTAAGGTTCGATGGAAATTTTTTTCAGGTTTCAATCAGGTTCAATTCAAATGGAATTTTCAAGTTCTGGTCAGGTTGCGCTTTAATGGAAAATATTTTGTCCTGTATAGATACTGGGCTCCGGTTCTATGGAATTTCCTTTTTCAGGTTCAGATTAGGTTTAAGATAGACTAATTGGAATTTCCAGATTTCTGATCACGCATATATATGGAAATTAAGTTTTCTTTCTCAAATCGAGATATGGTTGGATAATTTTTTTTTTGGGGGGGGGGGGAGGGGTTGAATCTGCTTTCGGTTTGACTTCAAATGTAATTTTCAGGTTCTTGTTCAGTTGCATTTCAATGTATTTTATTTTGCAGCAGATAGATTGAGTTACTCTTGCAGGGATTTTTTTCTTTCTGGTTTTGGATTGTATAGGATAGATTTCAATAGGAATTTTTCGATTCTAGTCAATGTATGTCAATGGAAATTATTTTGTCTTTCTTGGACAAATTTATCTTTCCATTAAATTTTTGTTGGTTTAGAATGGGTTTCAGGATAACTTGTAGGTTCTTGTTGGCAGACTTGTATAAAACCAAAAACTTTCTGCAAATTAATTTAATGTTGGGTGTAATTCGTATTTTTTGCGCAATTCATGGTCATCATTCATGTTTTTTATGCGATTTATGAATTTAATTTGCATTTTTGAGCAATTTATGGACATAATTCGCAATTTTTATGCGATTAATGAATGTAATTTACATTTTACATGATTTATGGACGTAATTTGCTATTTTTATGCAATTCATAGACAGAATTTGCGTTTTTTCAGCTTTCTGTTGACGAAATTTGCGTTTTTTAATCGATTTATTGACGTTATTTATGTTTTTATAGGATTTATGAATGTAATTTGCTTTTTTTACCAATTCTTGGACGTAATTTGCATTTTTTGTAATTTATGAACGTTATTAGTGTTTTTTTGCACGATTCATGGAAGTCATTCGCATTTTTTGAGTGATTTATGAATGTAATTCACGTTTTTATGCGTTTCATGGACGTAATTTGTGTTTTTTGAGCGATTCATGAATGTAATTTGCGTTTTTTATGCAATTCATGAATGCAAAACACTATTCGCTATTTTTATGCGATTTATAGACGTAATTTGCGTTTCAGCTTTCTGCTGCCAAAATTCGTGTTTTTTGAGCAATTTATGAACATAATTCCCGTTTTACTACACGATTCATAGACATAATTTGTGTTTCTCATACAATTTCTGAACGTAATTCTCACTTTTTTAAACAATTCATGGACGTAATTAACGTTTTGACGATTTGTGGACCCAATTCGCGTTTTTTAAACTATTCATGGGCATAATTCGCGTTTTTTATGCGATTAATGAATGTAATTTACATTTTACATGATTCATGGATGTAATTTGCTATATTTATGCAATTCGTGGATATAATTTGCATTTTTTGAGCTTTCAGTCGACGAAATTTGTGTTTTTGATCAATTTATTGACGTTATTTGTGTTTTTATAGGATTTATGAATGTAATTCGCTTTTTTTACCAATTGTTGGACTTAATTCACATTTTTTGCAATTTATGAATGTTATTAGTATTTTTTTGCATGATTCATGGAAGTGATTCGCAATTTATGAGTGATTTATGAACATAATTTGTGTTTCAGCTTTCTGCTGGCAAAATTCGTGTTTTTTGAGCGATTTATGAACATAATTCCCGATTTCCTACACGATTCATAGACATAATTTGTGTTTTTCATACAATTTCTGAACGTAATTCTCACTTTTTTAAACAATTCATGGATGTAATTCACGTTTTGAGCAATTTGTGGACCCAATTTACGTTTTTTATGCAATTCGCTTTTTTTGAGCGATTCATGGACATAATTCGAGATTTTTATGCGATTAATGAATGTAATTTACATTTTACATGATTTATGGACGTAATTTGCTATACTTATGCGATTAATAGACATAATTTGCATCTTTTGAGCTTTCTATCGACGGAATTTGTGTTTTTTGATCGATTTATTGATGTTATTTGCGTTTTTATAGGATTTATGAATGTAATTCGCTTTTCTTACCAATTCTTGGACGTAATTCGCATTTTTTGCAATTTATGAACGTTATTCATGTTTTTTTTGCATATTTTGAGTGATTTATAAACGTAATTCATGTTTTTATGCAATTCATGGATGTAATTTGCGTTTTTTGAGCGATTCATGAACGTAATTCACATTTTTTATGCAATTCATGAATCCAATTCGGTATTTTTATGCGTTTTATAGAGGTAATTTCCGTTTCAGATTTCTGCCGCCAAAATTCGTGTTTTTTGAGCGATTTATGAACATAATTCATGTTTTACTATACGATTCATAGACGTAATTTGCGTTTTTCATACAATTTATGAATATAATTCTCGCTTTTTTACATGATTCATGGACGTAATTCACATTTTAAGCAATTTCTGGACGTAATTCCCATTTTTTATGCAATTTGCTTTTTTTAGCGATTCATGGATGTAGTTCACATTTTTTATGCGATTCATGCATGTAATTCACATTTTTATGCGATTCATGCATGGAATTCGTATTTTTTATGCGATTCATGGATTGAATTAATGTTTTTATTGCGGTCTTTGCACGGAATTCACGTTTTTCGCGTGGTATTTTGTCGAAATGTTGGGTTTCTTTTAGGGATGCACCGAATAGTGATTTTGGCCGAATACCGAATGCCGAATATTCGGCCGACAGGTGAACCGAATACCGAATATTCGGCTTTCCAAATACTTTTTATATTTCAAAATTTAAAGGTATTAAAATGTTACTTTTTAAAACAGTTTTACATAACATTTAATAAAAGAAACTTACATTTTGATAAACATGTGCTTTTTATAAGAACATTTAGTATTGAAAAGAATCTGCCTTGAGTTATTTAAGAAGCACAATTATGAAAGTTAAAAAAATTTTCTACGAATCAAAACAAGCATTTTAAAATCAAATAATGAAAAAATGGTTGAAGAAAAATTTTATAGTCTGATAATTGTCCTTTTAAAATAACTCAAGGCAGATTTTTTTCAATATAAAATACAAATACTTTCAACTTAATTCTGAATAAAAGTATGTTTGGCTCATAGTTCTTTTCTTATGAATGGTGGTATTTTCCACCCTTCCCATCATATCATATTTTACAGAAATCAAAGCATGGGAGTTGAAAATATATTATCTTATTTAATGTTAATGTAATAAACAAACACACAAGTTATGACCTAGACTGAAATGAAATACAATGTACTTATGACTCAATAAGTTGATTATGGTTTCATGAACAAAAATTGTCTGCCTTGATAGCTATTACTATCTCAAACGGTTTTTTTTTCTTATAAAGGACTTTTATTTGGGGAAAAGCAAAAAACAGATTATTTACTAAACAAAATTTAGAAACTTGTATCAGCACATAATTTATTCCTTAGGAGAATCCTAATAAATCACCATTTTAATACTTCTCATGGTTAATTTTCTTAAGTTATACTTTACAGACAGCAAATAAATAATGTAAAAACATTCTATTTTATTTAAAAATGATTTTGTTTCTAATTATTTTAAATATAAATTAAAAAATTGACAGTTAAAAGTAGAAATAGCGAAAAGGTTTTATTAAGTATTGGATTCGGCCGAATACTTTGATATTCGGCCATACCGAATATTCGGCAGGCCGAATAGTTTCATATTCGGCCTAACCGAATATTCGGTAACATGGCCGAATACCGAATAGATACCGAATATTCGGTGCATCCCTAGTTTTTTTACATGATTCTTTGTTGAGATACCCTTTTTTTTTTACGCAATTCTTTGTCGAAATAAATAAATAAAAATTGTTTCTTCATAAAATTTTCTGCACATGGCGTGCGTCTATATTATACAACTCTGCTTGTCAGTGTGTATTGTCAGAATTTTTTTTTTTTTTTTTTTTTTTTTTCAGATCGAATTAAGGTTTGCTAACCCATAGACTAATTGGAATTTTCAGATTTCTGACCACGCGTATCTATGGAAATTAAGTTTTCTTTCCAAAATCAAGATATGGTTGGATTTTTTTTTTTTTTTTTTTTTTTGGGGGGGGGGGGGGTTGAATCTGGTTTCGGTTTGATTTCAAATGTAATTTTCAGGTTCTTGTTCAGTTGCATTTCAATGTATTTTATTTTGCAGCAGATAGATTGAGTTACTCTTGGAGGGATTTTTTTCTTTCTGGTTTTGGAGTGTATAGGATAGATTTCAATAGGAATTTTTCGATTCTGGTCAATGTATGTCAATGGAAATTATTTTGTCTTTCTTGGACAAATTTATCTTTCCATTAAATTTTTGTTGGTTTAGAATGGGTTTCAGGATAACTTGTAGGTTCTTGTTGGCAGACTTGTATAAAACCAAAAACTTTCTGCAAATTAATTTAATGTTGGGTGTAATTCGCATTTTTTGCGCAATTCATGGTCATCATTCGTGTTTTTTATGCGATTTATGAATGTAATTTGCATTTTTGAGCAATTTATAAACATAATTCGCAATTTTTATGCGATTAATGAATGCACTTTACATTTTACATTATTTATGGACATAATTTGCTATTTTTATGCAATTCATAGACATAATTTACGTTTTTTCAGCTTTCTGTCGACGAAATTTGTGTTTTTTGATCAATTTATTGACGTTATTTGTGTTTTTATAGGATTTATGAATATAATTTGCTTTTTTTACACAACTCTTGGACGTAATTCGCATTTTTTGCAATTTATGAATGTTATTCGTGTTTTTTTGCATGATTCATGGAAGTGATTCGCATTTTTTGAGTGATTTATGAACATAATTCATATTTTTATGCAATTCATGGACGTAATTTGCATTTTTTGAGCGATTCATGAATGTAATTCGCGTTTTTTATGCAAATCATGAATGCAAAATGCTATTCCCTATTTTTATGCGATTTATAGACGTAATTTGCATTTTAGCTTTCTGCTGCCAAAATTCGTGTCTTTTGAGCGATTTATGAACATAATTCCCATTTTACTACACGATTCATAGACATAATTTGTGTTTTTCATACAATTTCTGAACGTAATTCTCACTTTTTTAAACAATTCATGGACGTAATTCATGTTTTGAGCGATTTGTGGACCCAATTCATGTTTTTTATGCAATTTGCTTTTTTTGAGCGATTCATGGACATAATTCGCAATTTTTATGCAATTAATGAATGTAATTTACATTTTACATGATTTATGGACGTAATTTGCTATTTTTATGCAATTCATAGACAGAATTTGCGTTTTTTCAGCTTTCTGTTGACGAAATTTGCGTTTTTTGATCGATTTATTGACGTTATTTGTGTTTTTATAGGATTTATGAATGTAATTTGCTTTTTTTCACCAATTCTTGGACGTAATTCGCATTTTTTGTAATTTATGAACGTCCTTAGTGTTTTTTTGCACGATTCATGGAAGTCATTCGCATTTTTTGAGTGATTTATGAATGTAATTCATGTATTCATGGACGTAATGTGTTTTTTGAGCGATTCATGAATGTAATTCGCGTTTTTTATGCAAATCATGAATGCAAAACACTATTTGCTATTTTTATGCGATTTATAGACGTAATTTGCATTTCAGCTTTCTGCTGCCAAAATTCATGTTTTTTGAGCAATTTATGAACATAATTCCCATTTTACTACACGATTCATAGACACAATTTGTGTTTTTCATACAATTTCTGAACGTAATTCTTACTTTTTTAAACAATTCAAGGACGTAATTCACGTTTTGAGCGATTTGTGGACCCAATTCATGTTTTTTATGCAATTCGCTTTTTTTGAGCGATTCATGGACATAATTAACAATTTTTATGCGATTAATGAATGTAATTTACATTTTACATGATTTATGGATGTAATTTGCTATATTTATGCAATTCGTAGACGTAATTTGCATTTTTTTAGCTTTCTGTCGACGAAATTTGCGTTCTTTGATCGATTTATTGACGTTATTTGTGTTTTTATAGGATTTATGAATGTAATTCGCTTTTTTTACCAATTGCTGGACCTAATTCGCATTTTTTGTAATTTATGAATGTTATTAGTCTTTTTTTGCACGATTCATGGAAGTGATTCGCATTTTTTGAGTGATTTATGAACTTAATTTACGTTTCAGCTTTCTGCTGCCAAAATTCGTGTTTTTTGAGCAATTTATGAACATAATTCCCATTTTACTACACGATTCATAGACATAATTTGTGTTTTTATAGAATTTCTGAACGTAATTCTCACTTTTTTAAACAATTCATGGACGTAATTCAAGTTTTGAGCGATTTGTGGACCCAATTCATGTTTTTTATGCAATTCGCTTTTTTTGAGCGATTCATGGACATAATTAACAATTTTTATGCGATTAATGAATGTAATTTACATTTTACATGATTTATGGACATAATTTGCTATACTTATGTGATTCATAGGCATAATATGCATCTTTTGAGCTTTTTATCGACGAAATTTGCGTTTTTTGATCGATTTATTGACATTATTTGTGTTTTTATAGGATTTATGAATGTAATTCGCTTTTTTTTTTACCAATTCTTGGACGTAATTCACATTTTTTGCAATTTCTGAACGTTATTCGTGTTTTTTTTTGCACAATTCATGGAAGTGATTCGCATTTTTTGAGTGATTTATGAATGTAATTCACGTTTTTATGCAATTCATGGATGTAATTTGCGTTTTTTGAGTGATTCATGAACGTAATTCACATTTTTTATGCAATTTATGAATGCAAGTCGCTATTTTTATGAGTTTTATATAGGTAATTTCCGTTTCAGCTTTTTGCTGCCAAAATTCGTGTTTTTTGAGCGATTTATGAACATAATTTATGTTTTACTACACGATTCATAGACGTAATTTGCATTTTTCATACAATTTATGAATATAATTCTCGCTTTTTTACATGATTCATGGACGTAATTCACATTAAGCAATTTGTGGACGTAATTCCCATTTTTTATGCAATTTGCTTTTTTTTTTTTTTTAGCGATTCATGGATGTAGTTCACAAAAACACCCCCTTGGCTGTGCCACTGACAACAAAATCTTATGTTGGTGCAAGGAGTAATTTATTCATAGACATGAGAAAAAAGTTTGACAACAAACCAAAAAAAAGTACAATACAGGATTTTTACCTGGCATTCTCATAAAATTTTGAATATACCCTGCCTCCCCCCTCTAATTCATAAGTTTTCATACATTCTATATTATATTCCATATTAAGAAGGCGCCACTTGTCTAGTTTTTTTTTTTAATCAGAACGCGTTATTAGCATTTTTCATTCAGGTAGAATTTATTTAGAATAGAATTGATAAAGAAAATGCACAAATTGAAAACCATTGAACAGACATGATAGAATCATTACGTATATTTCATGGTTTTAATAATCCACATGGATGTTTCTTGTTATGCCAATACAATCTTGCAATGTCTTAATATACAATGAATAAAGTCTGCAATAAAGTTAACCAGAGAATCTTGCAATGGATTTTTGCCGTCGCTTATTCAAATTTACTTAAGAAGAATCGAGTTAATGAAATGTTGTATAAATGTTACTTGTTAGCTTTATAGATTACTAGGTACTACTAGGTTATCCCGTCGACCAAAAAATTATCGCCAAACTATAAGATTAAATTCCAATAATGGATGATTGTGAATGTCACATTCAATGACATTAAATACAATTTGTATATTTAAAATGTCATTGATTTTTATTTCGACTTTTTATTAATATTTTACTAATTATTTGTTTTTTCATTATTTAAAATATAAAAATATGTGATTATGTATAATTTGGCGAAATTGGTCGACGGAATAACAGTAGTAGCGATTACTAAAATATTTCAAATTGAAATAATTTATGAAACTGAAAATGTTTTAGCCAACATTTCACTTAAGTTTAAAACAAGCAATATATAGAAATTGTAAAGTCCATCAAGTGTGTGTACTTTACAATTTCCATTGTTGGGACCAGACATTGCACAAATATGTGCTCATCTTTTGTTTACATTTTTAAAAAGAGTAATTTGAATGTAATAATGTACTAGAAATCATAATGAATGCTTATAATAGAGTATAATACAGTCAACTCTGTGAAATTCACAAAATGTATTATCTGCAAAACATGCTAAAATGCAAACATTGAAAAGTGTTTTAACACTTAAACTCAAAGATAACAGATATGCAATAATTTTATTTTCATGAAATGACAAATTTTAATAAAATAAACTGGGATTTAAGAAAATTCATGTATTTTGTACCCTGTATTTAAAAACAATACTTTAAGCAAGCCAGTAAGTTTCCGTTTATTAATTATGATTAATGCAAACCTATTCTTTGCTCAAGCAGCGAAAAAATTAAAAACATAAACAATTTTACCTCTATATATTTTTTGTTTATCAAACAATACACATAAAAAGTTCCTTGGCGAAGGAGAATAAACTGCATTTCACCCAAAATTACTGACAACAAAACAAAATGCAGTCCAGATTTTTAACTGGCATTCTCGTAAAATTTTGAATATATCCTGCCTCCACACTGTAATCCATAAGTCTTCAAAAATACAAGCAAAAAACTTTATTGCAAAGTTACACATTCTGTATTAATTACTAATCCATTGCAAGATTCTCCGGTTAACTTTATTGCAGAGCTTATTCGTTGTATATTGACATTGCGAGATTCAATTGGCGTAACAAGAAACAACATGTGGATTATTAAAACCTGAAAATTACTTAATGATTCTATCTTGTCTGGTTTATATTTTTTAATTCGTGCATTTTCTATATCAATTTAATGGACATTATGTAAGAATATTACTACCTGAATGAAAAATGCTCCGTGTAACTTGCCGCATTCGGGTTCGGATTCAAAACAAAACTAGACATGTGGCGCCCCTAGGCGTATGAATACATGACTTTCCAACAACAAATAATTTAAAATAATTTTTGTTTGAAAACTTAAAAAAAAAAAATCATAAGTCGAAAGTATATTGAATATGTATAATTAAAAATATTTTCCTATTTTAAAAAGGATTCAAAATATTTTTTCCACAAAATGCAAAAATATCCAATGTAAGAAACGTAATATTTTCTTCTTACGAAAAATAAAGGCAAAATAAATAGAAATTTGATTTAGTATATATTTATTGAATGTTTTAAAGCACATGATAAGATGTTTTTGTAGTTTAAAAAACATTTATTGCTTCGATTCGGGTGTTTTAACTGTGACCATAAGTACATAAGGTTTTTCACTCAGGCTCCGTCTGCTAACCCATAGAATAACATGTAATCCGCGAGCTAATATAGTCCAATTTTCCAAGACCAATATATAACAAACAAGAGTTTTCCTAGAAACAAGGCAAGTCTTATTACCTCTATCTTAAAGAGATTCATATTATATATAAGTTTTAATAAAATCTCCCAGCCCGTTTCCTAGATCTCATTATCAGGAACAAACACCATCGATTACAGTTTTAAAATGGTTATCGAGATCTAAAAATATACGGCACGTAGAAATGTAAAAATTATAGGATAGGATTAGACTGGGAATATAAGACTATATTAAAAAAATTGGACCATTCTGACCAATATTTGCTGAGTTATTAGAAGGTGGCTTTTCCGATTTTCTTTGATGTTGAGTTAGCTGTATATATGAAGTTCCGCATCTACCGTTATGACGATGGTAGGTTTAAAGCTGCGTCACTTGAAGGCTGCCGCCTTCTATGATGCCTTAAATCAGAGAGCATTAAATTGAATTTACACTTATATAAGCAAGAACTTTTAAACAAAGCAATAGAACTTTTTTTTTAAGCAATAAGTGGCTTACTTTTCATAAGAGTCAATATAGCAAATGCAATCTTCAGCAAAATAAAAAGAGGAAGTGTGTAGCTTCCAGGAAGAATCCAAATGCAATCTAGCTAGCAAGTTTACATCCCAAAAGGCCAAAGATTATTTCTAACCTATAGCCTTTTGAGCGCATTCCAACTGGCCAATGCAAAAGTATCCAACAAACTGCAAGAGTAGCACTTTATCGCACAGCTTTACACCTATTTGTATTATTCTTGTTACATTTCCATCCTAACTGTAGCATCCGAAGAAACTAGAAAATTAAAAGAAATAAACCAATCAAATATGTGCATACATATACATATAAAAGTTCTTGAAAAGCAAATATTTACTAATAAATAATTAACTATTAATCAGCTAAGAAATTTAAGTATGCTTGTTTGAAATATTAAGTTTATTGTATGCATGAAAGATTCGCTTTTAGTTACAAAATCCTTCTAACATCATAATGAAACATTACTTTACCATTAATTTTCTTAAACATCATTTGCAACATGCCAGTTTGTTTACTTAGATATACAATGTGGCAGTTTGTTTATTTAGGTATGCAATATGACAGTTTATTTTGATAGCTTTTCTTTTGCAAGTTGCATGCTTTATAAATCGCTGTTTTCAATGTAATTTTTTAAAAGATAAACAAA
The DNA here is from genome assembly GCA_964019185.1 of Maratus speculifer. Lineage (NCBI taxonomy): Eukaryota > Metazoa > Arthropoda > Arachnida > Araneae > Salticidae > Maratus > Maratus speculifer. The sequence continues at coordinate 62,530,406 of OZ025293.1, forward strand.
GACTTCACATAATGTTTTCCCTTTTTCTGCATTTTTAAGTATTAATAAAATAGTAAAGATTAAAAAGCAATCGAAAAGGTCAAAATTTGACAAACCTTGTTTATAATTCTAAGTTTGCTACTTTCTCATCAAATAAATAAAATGTATATTATAAATTCATAGGGATAACTTTCAGATTCATTAGGACACACTAAGAAAATATCAAACAATTTTAAAACAAAATTAAGGGAGCCTCAATTCTGATCAAAGTTATAGATTAATGGATAAATTCTAGTGAAATAAAACTAAAATGCCTATCATACTGGACTAACACATGGAAACTTTGATCAAATAGTAGCAAACCATGCATAATACATACAAATTCTTAGAAATAATTAGATAAAAAGAAGCTATACATGATTTAAAATGAAAATTCTATGAGGATTTACAACTTTTTATGCTGTAAATTAAATCTCTAAAGGGATGAAGAGCAAACTATTTTGCAATTAAATATTACTTTCTTAAAATAAAATAGGGAAATATCAAATACAGCGGCTTATTTATTTTAGAGAAAATTCTTTTACATGCCTTCATAAATATGCAAGTATATTAACAAAGCTTGATTGCAGCTAGCATTTAACTAATTTGACGATTTAAAAAGCTACGAGCTAGGCTAACCAAATATTCCTTAACATTTACAATTATTAAATGAACAAACAGATATTTAATTCAAAATTAATTGGAAATACTCTACCAAACAACCGAATATAATCACTGAAGCAAGTAATTAATTTTAAGAAACAAATATTTATAAACAAATACTTTTATTCTTTGTACTGTTAACTTTCGATAAAATAATTTTGAGAACAGTACATTATATCTTCATTGCTACTCGAAGCGAACTATATAAATTATAAATATTATTTTAATATTATAAAATGCATCTGAATGATTACAAAAGACAGATAGATATGTATATGCATCTACAAAATGAAAAACGTTGATAAAACTTACTTTTTTCTTTTAATCATAAAAAATAATTACTGCTTGACGCAAAAGAATAGTTCGAAATAAAAATAACTATATGTAAAATGAAAATTTCATTTTTATAATGCTACATTTTCTTCACCGCCATTACTTAGCAAAATTCTCTTTTCTGATTGGCTGCGCTTAGGTAGTTAGTGCTTAGGTTTCAACACGAATCGAACCTAAAAAATCGCGTTCTAACTACCTAAAATCTTGTGCTTAGGTAAAGAGTTGGGAAAGTTAGCGCTTGGGTAGGCCCGTGAAAACGCACCTTAACGAGACCGTCTAATAAGTTTTTGACTAAGTCTTCATTCTAACCGTCCGATTTGGTTATCATGTCGGCTAACTGAACTTTTGTCGCGCTTTCCTCAGCACTCAGCCCCAATTCATTTAACACTGACAATAAGTCTATTTTCTTTGCTCTTACCAAATATGCCATTATTCCTACAAAAACTCAATCAAATATACTAAAATATCTTATAAAAATATTATATATATAAGCAAAATTATTTTCTATTCATAAACTCACATTACAAAACAAAATTCTTTAATGTTTAAAATAAAAGCAAGATGCTATAAGTTTTATATTTAATTACCATTTATGGGAAAAAACCACTTACTTCATTGTGGATATCCTCTGTTCTCACATACAAAAATAATATAAAATATATTAATAACTTCAAACAATATAGATATGATAATTATGAAAACACTCGATATAGATTGATCAATATCTCAATACATATCTGTATATGTTAAAAAATATAAGCCCTAAAAAAAAATGCACCGGGCTTGAATATACTAAAACACTAGGACATTTCAGCCCTGTATCACTTGGCTTCGAAAAAAAATTTCACTCGCGCAAAAATCGCCTCGCAAAAAAAAATCATAGCGAGGGTTCTTGAACAGCATAAACCATTCATTGCACAGAAAACCACAAATTCGTTGCACTCGCGCACACGCGTTAGCTTCAGAACTCGTAAAAAAAAAAGCACTACGAGTTTGTTTTTTCTTGTATCACCGCAACAGCACTGTTTTCTTCCCGAACACCGGTCGAAGCAGCTAAATGATTCTTTCTTTTCTTCGTAAAAACAGCGACGATTCCAGCAATCATTGAAGTAGCAAGGAATATCCAATTTTATCACCGGCCAGCTGAAAAGTTGTTAAAAGTCCAACGGAAGTCAAATGGTTCATCCTATTACAGCCAAATTACTATCAAAATTTCTTGCAAGTCCACTGGTCCATCCCGGTTAGGAGCCCCCAAAATTTGTAGAAGTGGGGCGGACGAAAATCGGGGATTTGAAATAAATCACAGTTCCAATATTTCACTGAGTGAATATTTAATTAAAAATAAGTTTCTTGGTTAGATGACTATTACACATAAATACACAATTCTGGACTAAATACAGTATAAAATAAAAAGGACATAATAACTGATATTAAAGTTAATATGGGTATCAATCGATCCCTTTCACACAGTTCTAAAACGGAAATCTCGTTCCGTTAAAAACACGGGCGTGCAGAAAACCCATCTGCTCTGCACCGCAGATCAAGAGCATCTCTCCCAAAATCTTCGAGCTTTCACACTTTTCCATATTGCACTTAGCTTGCAAATATTTTCCTGGGATGGGCTTTGAACTTCGCTCAGCTATCGAAACTATGCACATGCATTGTCAGTCGAAGTCTTGTGGTTTCTGGGGCTAAATTACCTCTACATTATTTTGTGTGTGGTAGTGTGAAAGGATCGGAGTAACTTTAAAGAAGCATATTTGATATCAGGAATATTCTTCGAGACAGTAAGAGATAGAGGAAAATTCAAAGATAAAAGTTACCTATGTTTATGGTAGTCCTACAGAATGTTAACAAAATGTAAATTGCCATTTCTTAGCAAAGGATTCTACTATGAATATAAATTCTGAATGAAATTCATAATTTTCTTTGACATTAGCCTTTCACTGCAAGGTTTTTTTTCTATTTTTATGAAAAAAAAAATATTTGAAATCTATATTACGGCCTGCTAAAAGTAAAAATAGTAAAAAAATATATATATTCAACTTTTCAGCTAAAATTTGATATTTTATGGCGTGTACCCTATATACACAATTGGGGTAATTAAATATTGTATTGCTACATTTTAGAATTAAATGGGCTTAAATTAATTAATTTTATCTTATTAATACTCTGCAAATTTCTTTATATTAATATTTCTAATTACTCACTAAAAATAATAAAAGTAAAATTTGCCTTAATAGCATGAAGGATTTTTTTCTAAAGAACAAATTCTAATTTTATTGTGAGATACAGCCATCTGACGTAGACAAAATAAATTTATTCAATTCGTTGGACAGTTCTTAATCAGTTACAGTGAGCATATTTTCCAAATTCATGATACATAACGAGAATTACGGTATTTTTAGGCATGTGCCAGATGTGGCACACGGTATAGTGAAGGGATAATAATGTAAATCAGCATTAATGCATTCGAACTAATTTAGTTCTAAGAGGCAAGCTCAAATATTGTAAAATTAAAATTATCAGGTATTATGTGGTTACGTAATATAAAATAGTTTAATGATTTTAACCCTCTCACTGACAAGCCCGTGTTAACACGTTCACTAAGCTCCAGGTTTCACTGAAATACAAGCAATATTTAAAATATTATAATTGCATTCATTTAATAGATTTTTAATATATTGAACAGTAACTATAACTTTCAAGGATAACACTCATATTCGCTTTTAAGTTTTTTATATAATTTTGAACGAATTGGTTTTGTTTTAGCATTTAAAACAAAATGCAGAGAAAACAACATTGCAATTTTGCCCTTTTGCAAGACTGTCAAAATAATATCACATTCTAGATGCGAAAATTACACGATTTATTTTACTTTCTCGAAAATCGTACACACAAATAGGAGGTGCGATAGTAAGCGGAGGAAATATTTACACGAATAAATTGGGTATATTAATTGTAGGAGAAGTTCTGTCTTTACTAAATGGGACTGATGAAGGGCATTTGGCATAGATTTACGGCTCTTGGCTCAAGAATCACATTCCTCGTAATTACCTCAAAGTAATTATCGTTGCATAATGAAATGTTCCATTATAAAACAGCGCTTAGAGCAGCCAAAAAAAAAACCTTATCAATCTCCAAAAGAACGTCTGTTTGTTTAAAATAAATACTGTACCATAAAAATGTAAAGAAAAATCGAGGTTTCCGACAATGCTATTATATGAAGCATTTAGATTACTCGTTTTCGTGTTATGGATTCTGAAGATGACAGGAAAGATATCAGTCTGGAAGAAAGTCTACAAAATGTGATAGTCCTGTCAAAATCATGTTAAGGATATTTTAATGCTTTTCAAAAAATATATACTAAGTAACAATGTCAAAGAATTTTTCAGAAAAAAAAAATCTTTATTCTTCATCTCTGGAGGGTTGGGTGAAAGTAATGATTTTTCCAATACAAATGGTCTTATAAACGGGTATTTCCACTTAGAGGCGTCAAATTAAAAATTATTTAAAAATAAAAATTCTCTTTCATAATGATTTGAAAAAAAAAATACTACTTGTATCCGAAAGATGAATTCATCGAAAAAAAATAGAAATTGCGTTTAATTCATAAAATGAAAACTGTACAAAATATCATTAAGGGGACTCAAGGCTTGATCGATACGGAAAAACATGTAAAAAGAGCTCTCGCTTCGAGTCCATATAAAAACAGAAGTATTCAAGGTAATTAATTTAAACTTTATGATGTTTTTAAGGTATGTTTGTAGTCTTACAAAATTATAAAATGAAATATTTCAATGCAATATAATAAAAAATATAGCAAAGTTTATATAACACAATTTTCGAAAAAAAAATTATGTGTTATATCACCACCCACAAGATATCTTAACGTTGAATTGACTTAAGAACCTAATATTTGCTTTAAAATGATCAGAAAACTTTACTCTATAGAATGAATTAAAGATATAACGATCACTCAAAAAAAAAAAAAAAAACTCGAATTTGAAAATTTAAAAAACCCCTAAAAATACAATTTTTTCCCTTAAAAATACTCAAAATATTAAACTATCTAAAATATATTAATTCATTCTACAGATAATGATGTTATATGCATGCAAAAATAATTTAAGCCATTCCATTAAATAGTTTTTTTTTTTTTTTTTTTTTTTTTTTTAAATCTTACGGATGGTCGTCAAAAATCAAGTTTTGAGAAAACGCGACTTAAAGTTGAAAATATATGGGTGCGGCTTTGAAAATGTTGATACATAAATGCTTATAACTCAGTTAAAAATGCAAATATTTTTATGCGGTTTTTTGCACTGAGTTCAGAATGATAGGAATAATCAAAATCGATCATAAAAAATCGCTTTTTTTAAAAAAAGTTTTCAAGCCCTGAGCCCCCTTAAAAGGACTCGTTTTGACCTTTTTCATACATCGCAATTTCAAAATCAAACTGCTAAACAGTCTTATTTTTCTACAATAACATCGTTATGTATTTAAAATCATTTAATTTTTAGCAAGTCGGAAATTATAAAACAAATGTGGCAAATGAGGTGCGTTCGTATTGTAACTACTTTTGTATTCAGATCATGGTAAAATAGCTGCTATACGTTTATGCAAAATAGCATGAATGCAAAATTCCTAACGATTACATCTATTACATTTAGTAAAACGAAAATAACATGACTCCATCTTAAATAGGATGTAAGCACTATGTCAACCTAAAATCATTACCTATCTTAGAATATCATTGAATTAATTATGTCTGATGGGATTTAGCAGAATGAAAAAACTTTTATTAATACCTTTTTAAGCTTTGATTCCATTTTTATAGAATTTGAAATTACACGACAAAATTCTCCAACGACTGCATATAAAAAATTTCAAACCATTCTGTTGGATAGTTTTTGCTCTAATATGGACCAAGGGGCATAAAATCTCGGTCAAGTTCTTTAATGGGCAAAATCGGACCAAGGAGGTGGAAATAGGGAGGATTTTTGTGAAAACCGAAAAAAATTCTTCATTAAACTAGATATCGAATCAGTTTAAAGTTTATATTACTTTTAAAAAATGCGCCAAAAGTTTATGCATGAGAGATTTTTCATAAAATTTAAAATGTGGTCAAGGGGCGAAAAAATAGGGTTTTTGGGAGAAACAAATTCATAAATTTGTCAATTCCTAAGATATGAAATCCAATTAAATTTATTAAACATCTTCTTAATAATATCTGCAACTTTTATACTGACAAGTTTTTGATAGGACCAATACTTATAGCAAAAACAAATGAAACAAATATAGCAGTTGAAGGAAAAATCATATTAAGGGTGTACTCAAATCCAAATTGTTTTTTCTGACTCATTTTTAAATTCTTTTTGCTCTCAAACACGTCCAATTGGCAGGTTCTCTTACTTAGGAACTATATAATGTGACGTATTGGACAGTTTTTTGATAAAAGCAGAACATACTTCAAAAAAATGCTGTAAAAGTGGGCATTTTGAACAGAATTTCCCGAAGCGATCGGCATTGAAAAATTGAGGAATTATTCAAATAACAAATTGCTTATTTTCTGGTTCGTTTTTAATTCCATTTTATCCCTCAAACCCATCCATTTGACACGTTCTTTTATTTAGGAGCTGTATAATGTGCCGTATTGGTCGATTTTTTCATAAACTCAGAATATATATATATTTTAATGCTGTCAAATTGGGCATTTTGAGCCGAATTTCGCCTAAGATTATTCATATAAAATCAACTTTTACAGAAAAATTAAATTAAAAATTCTTCAAAAGCTGCCAAATAAAGTTGTTAAACTGGGTTTATCTCTAATCATATTTTATTTTTTGTTATTGAAATGAGATCTTAACTTCGAAATCTACCTGCGCCACTAGGCCAAGCAAGCAGGGATTTTTCCATATTCCATAGTTTACGTTATAAGATGGCTATGGGTTGTTCGCTTTATTTCGTGTTCATGAAGCAAAAATGACACATTTTTAATCTTTTTTTTAAAATATATAATGGGCAATTTATACACTAAATGCAAAATGCTTTCAAATATCCTGTTTTGAGAGCTTGGCATGCTTATAATCCGAGATTCAGGGATTTCTTTGTAATATCGCTAGTAATATATAATATAAACATCACTTTAAAATATCAATTTAATTTAAGTGCTTCAAGTGATAAATTAAAATAACATAAAAAGATTATAGCTTGACACGTTTCATTGCTCTTACGGCAACATTTTGAAAAGCAAATAAATGATAAAAAGAAATTTCTCGAAATAAACAGAAAAACACAAATCATGTGACCATGAGCATATAAAAATAAAACAGGAAATAAAAATGAATAAAAATAATTGTGAGCGTGAAATATTACAAATTATTGTCTTAAAAACCTTTGAAGCATTTCCTTCCATATTTTAGGTAGCTCCATGGAGGCAAATTCATTGCAAACATTGTCTTTACGTATGAAGATTTCTATTGATTCTCTTATGATTGATGGAAAATATGATCTAGAAGGGTATATTATTCTGCTATTTTTAAAATCTATTTGTAATGGTTCTTTGCTGTATAATCTTGAAAGAGCTGTAGTTTTCCTATTGTATTTGATGTCTGCTATATGTTCTTTTATTCTAGTTTTGAGTTTTCTACTTGTTTCACCAATGTAATATTGTTTTGTTCCATCTTGTTTTGTGAATGGTATTTCATATAAGCCAGATATTTGATGTGGTTCTATTGGGTCAATTTTTCTACATATTGAGTTTTTTAATTTAGCAGACGGTTTTGCAACTATGGATATATTATATTGATTGAGTTTATATTTTAAACGTTCGAAAAATCCAGGAAAATATTGTAGAGAGAATATATTCGAATTTTGTAGTTTGAAGTTACTATTCTTTTTACCATCCATGCTTTTAATTAACGTGTCTATTGTACTTTTAATATAACCATTTCTCTTTGCGATGTCAAATATTATATTTAATTCTTTGTCTAATTGTCCCGGAGTACAGATTGTGAAGGCCCTTTTGAGGGCATGCCTAAATGCAGATATTTTGTACGAAAACGGTGCTTGAGCGTTACGAGGTATAATGATTTGGTTGGCAATCGGTTTTGAACCGATTTGCCAAAACCGATTGCCAACCAAATCATTATACCTCGTAACGCTCAAGCACCGTTTTCGTACAAAATATCTGCATTTAGGCATGCCCTCAAAAGGGCCTTCACAATCTGTACTCCGGGACAATTAGACAAAGAATTAAATATAATATTTGACATCGCAAAGAGAAATGGTTATATTAAAAGTACAATAGACACGTTAATTAAAAGCATGGATGGTAAAAAGAATAGTAACTTCAAACTACAAAATTCGAATATATTCTCTCTACAATATTTTCCTGGATTTTTCGAACGTTTAAAATATAAACTCAATCAATATAATATATCCATAGTTGCAAAACCGTCTGCTAAATTAAAAAACTCAATATGTAGAAAAAATGACCCAATAGAACCACATCAAATATCTGGCGTATGTGAAATACCATTCACAAAACAAGATGGAACAAAACAATATTACATTGGTGAAACAAGTAGAAAACTCAAAACCAGAATTAAAGAACATATAGCAGACATCAAATACAATAGGAAAACTACAACTCTTTCAAGATTATAGAGCAAAGAACCATTACAAATAGATTTTAAAAATAGCAGAATAATATACCCTTCTAGATCATATTTTCCATCAATCATAAGAGAATCAATAGAAATCTTCATACGTAAAGACAATGTTTGCAATGAATTTGCCTCCATGGAGCTACCTAAAATATGGAAGGAAATGCTTCAAAGGTTTTTAAGACAATAATTTGTAATATTTCACGCTCACAATTATTTTTATTCATTTTTATTTACAGTTTTATTTTTATATGCTCATGTTCACGTGATTTGTGTTTTTCTGTTTATTTCGAGAAATTTCTTTTTATCATTTATTTGCTTTTGAAAATGTTGCCGTAAGGGCAATGAAACATGTCAAGCTATAATCTTTTTATGTTATTTTAATTTATCACTTGAAGCACTTAAATTAAATCGCTAGTAATGTTTATATTGTCCAAAAGTCTCTTCAAATAGCTCCGCAGATGAAGCAGCGCATTGTTGATTTAGTTTTAGATGCAGCATTGAAAATTTTACCTTAAAACAAGGTGTGCTTTACAGAATAGGAATTTGCATTAAATGTTACTTTTGTAACTTCTTATGTGTTGCTTTCATGCACATTGTACAAGATTTCTTATTGACAAGGAAGGTCTCCATACTGAGCATACCCAGAATTTTTTGAAAAAAAATACTAGTTAAACTACATATGTATATAATAAAGGGTCAGTCAAAATTAACGGCGGAAATACAGCAGAAAATATGTAAAAAAAATAATTTCGAATATTTGGCGTGGAAAGATAAAAGCGTCGCTCGACTTGGCGAGCAGCATTTTTGCTCGCCAAAAGGAAACAATTTTCATGTAACTGAAAATTGTTTGTTAATAGATTTTTAGAATGCGTATAAATTGTATTTAATGAATTTAAACTTAAACAGTGAGAGATTTTAACACACACACACACACACACATATATATATATATATATATAATATATATATATATATATATATATATATATATATATATATATATATATATATATATATATATATATATATATATATATATATACAGAGAGAGAGAGAGAGAGAGAGAGAGAGAGAGAGAGAGAGAGAGAGAGAGAGAGAGAGAGAGAGAGAGAAGAGAGAGATAGATTGATATAGATATATATATAGATAGATATATATAGATATAGATATATATATTCTTTGTTTTGGTTTATTGTTTTATTGATGAAATCCATTGGTGAATCTTGTCTACTTTTAATGGTATTATATATATATATATATATATATATATATATATATACCGGGTGTCCCAAAAATGACTGATGGATTTTAAAATTCAATAACTTGCAAACGGTGACAGCTATTTAAAAAAATTTTGCAGGAGGGTTATGTATAATGTCAGGAGTTTTTTTACCGTAATTTTTTATTTTAGATCGCATCTCAAACAATCGCCGTCAGCGCCACCTATTGTTTGAGATGCGAACTAAAATAAAAAATTACGGTAAAAAAACTCCTGACATTAGACATAACCCTCACGAAATTTTTTTTTAAATAACTGTCACCGTTTGCAAGTTATTGAATTTTAAATTCCATCAGTCATTTTTGGGACACCCGGTATATATATATATATATATATATATATATATATATATATATATATATATATATTATTGTATTATATGTATATGTATATATTGCTTGTTTAATTTTAACACTGTATATAAAAAATATTTTCACAATGAAAAATATATGTTAATGTATTTAAGCGTATTCCAAAATAAAGGCTAGATGCAAAACGCTGCAGTAATACATTTCAATATCGGAGAAATTTCTGTTTCCATAGCAACAAAATTGAATCGACAGAGCTCAATTGGACATATTTTTGAGATTGAAACAAATTTAGTTAATTTAATTTTCGTTTTAATTCATAAAATTTCATTGATAACTTTCGTTATAAACATATATATGACAAAAATAAAGTTATAACGAACTAAAAGCGACAAAACTAAAGCTATTTAAATAGATATTTTAAAAAATAGTTCAACATGAAACATTTTTACTTTAAAAAGTATTTGACAAAAAAAAGTTTTTTTTTTTAATTTTTATTTCGTCGCCAACTGGTGATAAATTGCCAAATAAACGAAATGTTCACTATTTTTTTACGAACATTCTGTCGGGATTCCGTCGAAATTTTTTTATAAACATATATATTGACATGAGAAGAGCATTCTGTAATTTTTTCAGAATTTTCAGAGTATGCCCGTATTTCCTTGTTAGTGATATCTAGAGACTATTTTACAAACCTAATTCTTATAGATCTACAGAATCTAGAGGATATGAAGAACGTTGGATTTTGCCAAATGATTCTTTCAATATGAAGATTAAATCCTTAAAAAATTATATAAATGCAATATTGGTCAAATGTATAAATTAAAAGTATTTTATGACTGCAAACGTCAAATTCTACAATTGCAATTTTTCTATTGAAGAATACACTTCAAATTGAAAGTGAAGTGATAACATTATCAGTTACAGAAACAAGCAGTTGTGTGTTTAAAAGGAATACTTCTCTGCAGTTCTTAGCAGCTATATTTTTTCTATTTTATTAACTACATATCTCGAACTGTCATTTAATGTAAAAGAAATCATCCATATCTATCGGGATGTATAGCAAATGTTTTATTGAATATTGAAATTGACTACAGAAATTTCCAAAATACACGGCTCATTTCATGTCGCTTTATCATGCCTGATAAAAACACTGATACAAAAAAATTTATGAGAAATATAAACGTATATACATGGACTTTCACAATCCAGAACTATATGCTATAGGTAAATGCTTAGTGAAAAAAAAAAAAAAAATACGTGTGGCACTCGGGGACTGCCGCGGTAAAGCTATTGCATAGCATTTTTTATCAACTTATGCAATTATAATTATTTACTTATTTTTCATTTTTGCAGTTTTTTTTTTTTTTTTTTTTTTTTTTTTTTTTTTTTTTGTCTTTGATATTAATTCAAGTTACACTTTTTGAGCGTTGTGATGACCGATATCATTTTTTTTTTCTTTTATTGAATAAATGAGAAGTTAATATCGTTTAAAATATTTTTATTATCTTACAATACATGTTGGTTAATGAGGAAATTTCATCATTGAAACTATACGTTTATGGTAGATGAAATAAAAAACATAAGTTTGGGACTTGATATTATCAAAATATCTAAAAAATACCGCGTCAGTGTCTGACGAAGTCTATCGAAGGATACCGTGCCGAAGTCTGCCAAACTGAAGCGACGTTAGCCGGAGTGTTAGGTTTTTTCCTCGTTACGGAATTTCTAGATTCTTTCGCCGCGATAAAAGCTATGTAATACCTTAATAAATTTCCAAACAAAATTTGGCCGCACTACGAAAATTAGATCGCGAGTTATAAGCATTTTAAATTTTCCGAACCTCACCGTGGGGGTCTCCTGTCACCAAAAATTAACACTGTCTCTTAATAAAATACCAAACAAAATTTAACCGCACTACGAAAATTAGATCGCGAGTTATAAGCAGTTTAAATTTCTCGACCCTCACCATGGGGATCTCCTGTCATCAAAAGTAACACTGTCTCATAATAAATTACCAAACAAAATTTGGCCGGGATACGAAAAGTAGATTGCGAGTTATAAGCATTTTAAATTTTTCGACTTTCACATCTGGGGGGGGGGGGGGGGTCTCCTGTCACCAAAAATTAAAACTGTCTCATAATAAATTAACAAACTAAATATGGCCGCGCTACGAAAGTTAGATCGCGAGTTATAAGCAATTTAAATTTTTCGACCCTCACCGTGGGGGGTCTCCTGCCACCAAAAATTAACATTATCTCATAATAAATCACCAAACAAAATTTGGCCGAGCTACGAAAATTAGATCGAGAGTTATAAGCATTTTAACTTTTTCGACCCTCACAGTGGGGGTGGGGTCTCCTGTCACAAAAAATTAACACTGTTTCATAATAAATCACCAAACAAGATTTGGCCGCGCTACGAAAATTAGATCGCGAGTTATAAGCACTTTAAATTTTTCGACCCTCACCATGGGGGATCTCCTGTCACCAAAAATTAACACTCTCTCATATTAAATTACCAAACAAAATTTGGCCGCGCAACGAAAATTAGATCGCGAGTTATAAGCATTTAAAATTTTTGGACCCTCACCATGGGGGGGGGGGGGTTCTCCTGTCACCAAAAATTAAAACTGTCTCATAATAAATTACCAAACAAAATTTGGCCGCATTACGAAAATTGATCGCGAGTTATAAACATTTTAAATTTTTCGACCCTCAACGTGGTGTTTCTCCTGTCACCAAAAATTAACACTGTCTCATAATAAATTACCAAACAAAATTTGGCCGCGCTACGAAAATTAGATCGCGAGTTTTAAGCATTTTAAATTTTTCGATCCTCTCCATTGGGCGGGTCTCCAATCACGAAAAGATACACTGGTGTCCAAAATTTAAGCATAATTGGTAATTAAGTAATTATTTTTAAGTAATGAAAGAAATATGAATCGGAATGTGCTGAAACTCCAAGTGTGTAAACAAAATAGTACGCGTCACATATTTTCGCGAAGAGTTTTCCCCGAAATCGAACAGGGGACCGTCAACAAATTGAAAAAGAACGAAGATCTTTTGGATAACCCTGTCAAAACTAATGTAGCAAAAGCGTTCAAACTGCACATTATGATTAATTGGCTTATTGTAATGTACTGTATTAATTTTTACAAGGATAGCATGTATACTCGTAGAGAAATTAAGGTTTTTATAAAAACAGTCCTAATTTTTTCCAAGTTTTTTGCTTATAATTTGCAGAGTTCTTATTATAAAATAATGTTCTTTTCTGAAAATATGACAAACATCATTGTACACAATACCCTGTCATCAGAATTTAAAAATAATAAAAATTGTATGAAAAATGAGTTTGTTTAGTAAATAATTTTTCATTGCGCATGCGTCAACGATATCAAAATGTCATTTGCATATTGTGTTAGCTAAATGTATAGAGCAACTTCTGTAAAAGTTTCAAAAACATAGCTTGTAAATTCTGAAAATGGGAGCCTATAGAATCAACTCAAAATCCGTTATTCCTAAAGGAAGCAAAAAAATCAGGGGTTTTACCTAAATATAGTTGTACGTGCAATATTGTGTAGACACAAATGACTAAACAATGGAATATGGATACAGCCCTCATCTTTTTGCTTCATTTAGGGAATAAAGGATTTTGATCTCATTCTATCAACGATAATTTTCAGAATTTTTAAGCTAAGTTTTTGAGACTTTCACAAAAGTTGCTCTATACTTTTAACTAACATAATATGCAAATGAAATTTTAATAGCGTTCACGCATGCGCAGTAAAAAATTATTTAGTAAACCTGCTCATTTGTCATACAATTTTTATTACTTTTTAATTCTGATGAAAGGTATTGTGTACAATGATGTTTGTCATTTTTTCAAAAAAGAACACTATTTTATATTAAGAACTCTGCAAATTATAAGCAAAAAACTTAGGACTGTTTTTATAAAAACCTTAATTTCTCTACGAGTATACATGCTATCCTTGTAAAAAATTAACACAGTACATTACAATAAGCCAATTAATCATGATGTGTAGTTTGAACGCTTTTGCTACATTAGTTTTGACAGGGTTATCCAAAAGATCTTCGTTCTTTTTCAATTTGTTGACGGTCCCCTGTTCGATTTCGGGGAAAACTCTTCGCGAAAATATGTGACGCGTACTATTTTGTTTACACACCTGGAGTTTCAGCACATTCCGATTCATATTTCTTTCATTACTTAAAAATAATTACTTAATTACCAATTATGCTTAAATTTTGGACACCAGTGTACATTATACTACCTCGTGTTATCTTAAGACGATTTTTTTCTATACACATTCTATCAGGAATTTTTATTATTGAAACTATAGATTTATAGTAACTGAAATAAGAAATATAAGTTTGAGACTTGATATCCTCTAAATATCTGAAAAATACCGCGTCAATGTCTGCCGAAGTCTACCAAAGGATACCATGCCGAAGTCTGCCGAACTGAAACGATGGTTAGCCGAGTGTTAGTTTTTTTTCGTTACGGAATTGTTGTTTTTCGTTACGCTCAATTTTTCTCGTTTCGGAATTTCTACATTCGGTCGCCGCGCTCAAAGCCCGCGATAAAAGCTATGCAATAGCTTAAAAATCTTACTGAAATAAACAAGCTCAAAATCGAACTATAAATATAATTAAAACCCTACTGCTTGAAGCCTGGGTTTGGCCTATACTTTCAATTTAAAACTTCGAATTCACATCAGAAATTCTGAAATAAATATTTTTACTTTGGGTAATCACAAAACATTTGTTGTTGAGTAAAGAAAACAAAATCATACAGAATTCCTGGTGTGAACGTAAAATTTCAGATTTAAAAGATTTAAAAGAGAGGCTAAATTTTACACCGCAGCTTCAAACAAATTTTACCTTCTGTATTACTCATTTGCTCAAGCAACAGAAAATTTTTACATGTACGATGAATCTCAGTTTATTTCTCTTCACAGTTGGCTAAATGTTTCTCTCCTTAATATCGTTTTGAAGAATTGACTTTTGCCCGGCTAAATTGGAAAAACGCTTCACTGTGCGCCGAGATGATGATTTTCATACAAGCTGGGTGAATACCGGGACTGAAAAAATTGGCCCGTGAAGACTAAGAAGAATGAACCCAGTACCAGCTTGGCACGGAGAAATAAGTTAGGTTCGAACCGGCTCGATTCTTCCGGAAAATAGGCCGAGCTCAGCCCGAAAAGATTAGTTACTAAGCCCGACCCGAACCTGCAAAAAAATACATTGTAAAAAAACGGACGATTTTACGGATAGAATTTCCGTAAAATCGTCCTTATTTTACAGTGTATGACCCGGGCCAGGCCCAAGTGCCTAAAATAAAAATAGGTCCGAGCCCGGCCCATGCAGATCTTTGGGCGATAGTTTAAAGAGGATTTCGAAATTGTATGGTTATTTATACAATATCATTCAAAAGTGTGTTTATTTTTTTAAATCCGAATTGTTAAAATACGCCACTAACTGCATACGGAAGTGTAGTGTTCTAAGAAAAATGCACATTTATTAATAAATATTGCCTATGTAACCCCGATAACTTTTATTTTAAATCGAAAATCAATTTAAATATGCTCACCGTGTTCAACATCGATAAAAATACATCGCGTATTATGCATGTGACTTATTGATGGATACATTGAGCATACTTAACTTGCTTTTTTAATTGAAATAAATTGTACCTAGCATAATATCTTAGTTTTATATATAAATTTGCAGCTGTATTATTATGCCTCAATTCTGTACGCATTTCACGGCATTGTTAAGTTAATGATTAGATATAAATAAAGTACATTTGAAGCTTTTCTAATAAAATAATTTTTGCATTTAAAACCTCATTTCATACTCAATAGAGGATGCTGTGTAATTTTGTAAATGGCGTTGCAAAAAAAAAAAAAAAAAAAAAAAAAAAAAAAAAGTGTGGCACTTGGGGACTGCCGCGGTAAAGCTATTGCATAGCATTTTTTATCAACTTATGCAATTATAATTATTAGGATGAGCGAAGCGAATCCTCTACTAGTCCACTCAAATGACACTTTGTCGTACACTTTACAAAAAAACTATACAGTATTTTCACTTGAAATTAAACACAAATATAAATTATGATCTGTAGATTTGCAGAATATTATTTTTTTTACAGAAATACTTTTCAAAAAATTATTATTTTATTATTTTATTTTACATGCATTTCCAATGCGGACGCATTTTAGTAAATAAATAAAAAATGAAACGCGTATATTTTCAGAAAAAAAATATAAATCATAATAAATGAAATATGTTTTCATCACTCCGCAAAATCGTTTGCACAGATGACACTTAAACATTTTAAAAGAATTGTATTATGGATTTTTTTTTTTTTTTTTTAAGTAAAGTGGCAACAAAAGCAAATAAAATTAATTTTTAAATTTGCCATATAAATGAAAAATTAAAAGAACTGCTTAAAGTTGTTGCCTCGATTCAAGCTCTTTATAAATGTACTAAAGCAAAGTTGGCCGATTGCAATCAGTTATTATCCTTTAATCAGTTAATTATCCTTTGCAATCAGTTTTTGCAGTTATAATTCATAAATCTCAAGGTTTGACATCAGATAAAGTAGTAGTAGATATTGGGGATAAAGAGACACCAGTTTGCTTAACGCACGTAGCGTTGTCAAGAGTGAAATTCCTTCAAGGTTTATCATTTAATAGAAAATTTCCTTACGAGAAATTCTACAATATAAAAAAATTTCATATGCTGGTATGCAGAAAAAAAGAAGAAATTAGAATAAAAAAAATTACATTTAATAGTTCTTAGTATCAACGAGAGTAGATTTTAATGTTTTTCCAAATATTTTGTTTGAATGTATTATTCTAAGATTGCTATCAAAGATTATTTGATGTGAATTACAAAGATTGAAAACATACCTATTTCAAATCATTTCAGATAACTCCAGAGGCTATTGGGAAATGTAAAAACAGCTTTAAAACTTTTGATTAAAAATTAAAAAAATATTTTGTAAAATTTTGCTTCGAAAATATTTTTATTTATACCAGTCTTATATCACAGATAAAAAATTCCGAGGAAATTCTTAATTATTTCGCTGAATTTACATTTTTAAAATTTAAATACGCAAAAACATAAGATAAAGTTTTTGCTTAATAAAGATGCAAAAATAATATAAAATAATAATGTTATTTTCAAATATTTATCTTATGAAACAATGTTTTGCGAATCCAAACAAAGCACGGCTTTTGCTAGTTTATTTATTTTTTATTTATGCAGTTTTTTTTGTCTTCGATATTAATTCAAGTTAAACATTTTGAGCGTGATGACCGATAACAATTTTTTTTTTCTTGTATTGAACAAATGAGAAGTTAATATCGTTTAAAATATTTTTATTATCTTGCAATACGTGTAGGTTAATCAGAAATTTTTATCATTGAAACTATACGTTTATGGTAGCTGAAATAAAAAAAACATAAGTTTAAGACTTGATATTCTCAAAATATCTGAAAAATACCGCGTCAATGTCTGCCGAAGTCTACGGAGGGATACCGTGCCGAAGTCTGCCAAACTGAAGCGACGTTACCGGAGTGTTAGGTTTTTTTTTCTCGTTACAGAATTTCTTGATTCTTTCGCCGTGCTCAAAGCCCGCGATAAAAGCTATGCAATACCTTAATAAATTACAAACAAAATTTGGCCGCGCTACGAAAATTAGATCGCGAGTTATAAGCATTTTAAATTTTTCGACCCTCACCATGGGGGATCTCCTGTTACCAAAAGTAACACTGTCTCATAATAAATTACCAAACAAAATTTGGCCGCGCTACGGAAATAAGATCGCGAGTTATAAGCATTTTAAATTTTTCGACCCTCTCCATGGGGGATCTCCTGTCACTAAATATTAACACAGTCTCATAATAAATTACCAAACAAAATTTGGCCGCGCTACGAAAATTAGATCGCGAGTTATAAGCATTTATATTTTTCGATCCTCACCATTGGGCGGGTCTCCACTCACCAAAAGCTACATTATCCTACCTTGTTTTATCTTAAGACGATTCTTTTCTATACACATTCTATCAGGAATTTTTATTATTGAAACTATAGATTTATAGTAACTGAAATAAGATATATAAGTTTGAGACTTGATATCCCTTATAAATATCTGAAAAATACCGCGTCAATGTCTGCCGAAGTGTACCGAAGGATACCATGCCGAAGTCTGCCGAAGTGAAACGACGGTAGCCGAGTGTTAGGTTTTTAAGCTATTGCAAAGCTTTTATCGCGGGCTTTGAGCTCGGCGACCGAATCCAAAAATTCCGTAACGAGGAAAATCCTAACACATCCGTAACGAAAAAAACCTAACACTCGGCTAACGTCGTTTCAGCTCGGCAGAATTCGAAATGGTATCCTTCGGTAGACTTCGGTAGACATTGACGCGGTATTTTTCAGATATTTAGAGGATATCAAGCCTCAAACTTATATTTCTTATTTCAGTTACTATAAATCTGTAATTTCAATAATAAAAATTCCTGATAGAATGTGTATAGAAAAGAATCGTCTTAAGATAAAACAAGGTAGGATAATGTAGCTTTTGGTGATTGGAGACCCGCCCAATAGTGAGGATCGAAAAATTTAAAATGCTTATAACTCGCGATCTAATTTTCGTAGCGCGGCCAAATTTTGTTTGGTAATTTATTATGAGACAGTGTTAATTTTTGGTGACAGGAGACTCCCACGGTGAGGGTCGAAAAAGTTAAAATGCTTATAACTCGCGGTCTAATTTTCGTAGCGCTGCCAAATTTTGTTTGGTAATTTATTATGAGTGAGTGTTAATTTTTGGTGACAGGAGACCCCCCACGGTGAGAGTCAAAAAATTTAAAATGCTTATAATTCGCGATCTAATCTTCGTAGCGCGACCAAATTTTGTTTGGTAATTTATTATGAGACAGTATTAATTTTTGGTGACAGGAGACCCCCCACGGTGAGTGTCAAAAAATTTAAAATGCTTAAAACTCGCGATCTAATTTTCGTAGCGCGGCCAAATTTTGTTTGGTAATTTATTATGAGACAGTGTTAATTTTTGGTGACAGGAGACCCCTCCCCCCATGGAAAGGGTCGAAAAATTTAAAAGGCTTATAAATCGCGATCTAATATTTTTAGCGCGGCCAAATTTTGTTTGGTAATTTATTATGAGAGACTGTTCATTTTCTGTGACAGAAGACCCCCCTACGGTGAGGGTCGAAAAATTTAAAATGTTTATAACTCGCGATCAATTTTCGTAGCGCGGCCGAATTTTGTTTGGTAATTTATTATGAGACAGTGTTAATTTTTGGTGACAGGAGATCCCCCCATGGTGAGGGTCGAAGAATTTAAAATGCCTATAACTCGCGATCTAATTTTCGTAGTGCGGCCAAATTTTGTTTGGTAATTTTTTATGAGACAGTGTTAATTTTTGGGGACAGGAGACCACCACGGTGAAGGTCGAAAAATTTAAAATGCTTATAATTCGCGATCTACTTTTCGTATCGCGGCCAAATTTTGTTGGGTAATTTATTATGAGATCGTGTTACTTTTGGTGATAGGAGATCCCCCATGGTGAGGGTCGAAAAATTTAAATTGTTATAACTCGCGATCTATTTTTCGTAGTGCGGCCAAATTTTGTTTGGTAATTTATTATGAGACAGTGTTACTTTCGGTGACAGGAGACCCCCCCCCCCCCCATGGTGAGGGTCGAAAAATTTAAAATGCTTATAACTCGCGATCTAATTTTCGTAGCGCGGCCAAATTTTGTTTGGTAATTTATTATAAGAGAGTGTTATTTTTGGTGACAGGTGACCCCCACGTTGAGGGTCGAAAAATTTAAAATGCTTATAACTCGCGATCTAATTTTCGTAGTGCGGCCAAATTTTGTTTGGTAATTTATTATGAGATCGTGTTACTTTTGGTGACAGGAGACCCCCCACGGTGAGGGTCGAAAAATTTAAAATGCTTATAACTCGCGATCTAATTTTCGTAGCGCGACCAAATTTTGTTTGGTCATTTATTATGAAACAGTGTTAATTTTTGGTGACAGGAAAGCCCCCCCCCCCCCACGGTGAGGGTCGAAAAATTTAAAATGCTTATAACTCGCAATCTAATTTTCCTATCGCGGCAAATTTTGTTCGGTAATTTATTATGAGATCGTGTTACTTTTGGTGATAGGAGATCCCCCATGGTGAGGGTCGAAAAATTTAAATTGTTATAACTCGCGATCTATTTTTCGTAGTGCGGCCAAATTTTGTTTGGTAATTTATTATGAGACAGTGTTACTTTCGGTGACAGGAGACCCCCCCCCCCTCATGGTGAGGGTCGAAAAATTTAAAATGCTTATAACTCGCGATCTAATTTTCGTAGCGCGGCCAAATTTTGTTTGGTAATTTATTATGAGATCGTGTTACTTTTGGTGACAGGAGACCCCCCACGGTGAGGGTCGAAAAATTTAAAATGCTTATAACTCGCGATCTAATTTTCGTAGCGCGGCCAAATTTTGTTTGGTAATTTATTATGAGGCAGTGTTAATATTTGGTGACATGAGACCCTCACGGTGAGGGCCGAAAAATTTAAAATGCTTATAACTCGCAATCTAATTTCCCTATCGCGGCCAAATTTTGTTTGGTAATTTATTATGAGAGAGTGTTAATTTTTGGTGACAGGAAACCCCCACGGTGAGGTTCGGAAAATTTAAAATGCTTATAACTCGCGATCTAATTTTCGTAGCGCGGCCAAATTTTGTTTGGTAATTTATTAAGGTATTGCATAGCTTTTATCGCGGGCTTTGAGCGGGGCGAAAGAATCTAGAAATTCCGTAAAGAGAATAAAAAACCTTACACTCCGGCTAACGTCGCTTCAGTTTGGCAGACTTCGGCACGGTATCCTTCGGTAGACTTCGGCAGACACTGACGCGATATTTTTCAGATATTTTGAGAATTTCAAGTCTCAAACTTATGTTTTTTATTTCAGCTACCATAAACGTATAGTTTCAATGATAAAAATTCCTGATTAACCTACATGTATTGTAAGATGATAAAAATATTTTAAACGATATTAACTTCTCATTTATTCAATAAAAGAAAAAAAATGTTTGTTATCGGTCATCACGCTCCAAAAGTGTAACTTGAATTAATTTCAAAGACAAAAAAAAAAAAAAAAAAAAAAAAAAAAAAAAAAAAAAAACTGCGTAAATAAAAAATAAATAAATAATTATAATTGCATAAGTTTATAAAAAAATGCTATGCATTAGCTTTACCGCGGCAGTCCCCGAGTGCCACATGTATTTTTCGTTATGGATGTGTTAGGATATTTCTCGTTACGGAATTTTTGGATTCGGTCGCCGCGCTCAAAGCCCGCGATAAAAGCTATGCAATAGCTTAAAAAAAATCATTTTAAAGTATTAAAATGCAACAGAGATATCTTTATAAATTTCTTCCATTAGGATTAGTATTAGCGAACGTATCTTTTGATATGAATGAAGTAGATTTTTAATAAACTTAGACATCATGTTCATGTCTGTAAATAACTCATTTTACTACTTATTTAAGATGAAATGGAAATAAAAAAACGCCCTATCTGTAGCAAATTTCGAAAATTTCGTGAACTGTATGTTTGACCGTTTCTGATATACTGAATCACGATTATAAAAGAGAAATAAGATGATTTGCTTTGATATTCTCTCTAATAAAGAACACTAGTTCTCGGGAAATTTCAAAATAGTCAGTACAAAACGTTTTCGAAATGTGATTGCATAGCATAATTTGTTTTTCAGTTCCATTTGTACTCCATTCAATAAAAGTGGTAAAGACAAGTATGACTTTTTCGAAAATATTTACATGATTGGCTAAACAAGAACAAGCGTACTCCAACTGCTATGAAAGAAAAAAAATACATTTTTTTAAACTCTTCAACAGAAAATTTTATTTTCTTCGGGTCGACCACCATCATTTTTATAAAAACGGGTAAATAGCTTAATAAGAGAACGACGAAGCTTGGAAAATAATGAGAAATGTCTTTAGTTGTATGTTGTATTTTAACTATCTTTCTTATAAGGTAGATCTATTGCTACGGGGAAAATAGATGATGAAATAGCCTATACGATTGTTTTAATTCTTGGAAACTTAAAAATTATTTTCTTTTTATGAGTAAGTGCTCTTTTCAACACAAACAGAGAGCTTTCGAACAATAAGGCAAAGCGTGAAAAATAATTAATGTCTAGTATCTAAGGTAGATATAGCCGTTGGTCGGTCGAAATTGAAACTACCTTGACCTAAAGCAAAGTTTATTCCAGTAAAAGGTTGTGTCATCTATTTTGAAGCTTTTTCTTTTCTCTCATCAGCGACTAAAACTCAATTTGACCTGAATCTAGTAGAATCCAAACATTTTTCTTTGTATCATTTAGCTAGAAAAATTTATGCCTGTGGCAAAAGCCGAAAGAAAAGAATCTGTGCCAAATGTAAAACTTCCTATGTCCTTTCGGCAGGATTTTTTTTTCTTTCCGTAAAACAGTAATAAGTGAAAACTTATACTTTATAAGTGCTTTTTATGAAGTAATTTGTACTGCGCTTGAAAGATTAATCCGGAAGATAAGAAATACGTTAAATGATTTCGAAAATTGGAGTAGCTATGTAATGGTTCTCAACCCCCTTTCTCACTTCCACTTTAACTACATTGTATCAGAGTCCAATTTCTGACCTGCGGTTACATCAAAGATATTTTCAACTCCAAAACTGTCTTATACATTAAAGTCCGTTAAATGTAATTTTACCAACTCATGAATCGTTCATTTTAATAATTTTATAAAATCAAATACTTTTTAAAATTCAAAAAAACATATATGAATACAGAAAATTTGCACTAAAAAAAAAAAAAAAAAAAAAAAAAAAAAAAAAAAAAAATTAGACGCTGGTACTTACTTCAGTTCTAATTAATGCAGTAGGGGAGAGAGGGAAGAGAAGATTATTATTTTAACTAGTAAAATATACTTTATACGTTTATGTGGCTTAGTTTGCCATAAGAGATAGCTACCGTATTAAACTTGAACCATACAGGAGTTGTAATTTTCCAACTGCGTTTAAAAAAAAATGTTCAAGTAGGATTTGAATGCGGAACCTTCGATTTAAGGAGCCGCTTCACTGAAACTGCATTCTTCATTGTAATTGTTAAAACATTGTTTTATCCTTCAGAAAGTAGATGTTAGATGACAAATATGTACGTTTTTAAAAAATGCTTCAAATTTAAATATCCTATAAACTTTGAAATTTCCATTTGATGAAATTTTTTTATTTTTTAAAAATACCTAAACTTTGCGAAGACGGTTTTTTAAAAGCACATCGTCGACATCTGACATCTACTTTATGATGGTAAAAACCATACAGTCGTCCCCGCTTAAACGAATATTGATGGTTCCAGAAAAAATATTCGATTACGCGGGGTATTTGATTAAACGGGGAAACATAGAAATGTAATATTTAATGCATAATAAAAAGGTAAAATAACCATCTACAGCATAATTAATTAATGACATAATAAAATAGCTAATATAATGATGTAAATTAGTCAAATAAATACAAATACTAATATAAAGTAAATACGTAATAATTTAATATCACTACATATAGCTGTATGATTTCATTATACTTCATGTAATTCATTGGAATTTGGTTAAAACTTTGCTACTAGTAATTTACGTTACTTACACAGTCTTAAAAACGTCGTTTAAAATGGTTTGTTTAGGAGGAATTTACGCGTTTACTGGAATTACGCAGAAAAAACGTGGAAACGTTTTTGTGAGTTAGCACACGCTTTCTGCATAATCATAGCACCATTTATTAACGGAAATTTTTGCTTTTTTCGCTAAACTGATTCCAGCGCATATTACCAATGTTATCAAAATTAAGATTATGTTACCTTTTTCGATCCAAATTTCCATTTTATCTCTATTCTTTTTGGATTTTTTTGGCATTGCGTTTCATATTAGAAACTTACGTCTGCGATATTTTAAGACTGTTCTTAACTGCTTTGCTCAACAAGTAGAAAACGTTTTGACACATTTACGAATTCCTTTTTTAACTAAAAAGGAATCAAATTGCAAAACCTGACCATGGAAGAGATCTGGAATTTAATTCAGTTTTCTACTTTTTGATCGATCCGTTACCTATTGAGTTATAAGCTTTTTTTTTTTTTATCATTGTGACAAGACGATTTTCACTCCAATTTGGACTGGTTTTTCTTCTCTTCCGCAAAAATTTAGTTTAAAACGCCCACTTTGACATTATTTCTGAAAAATCTACTGTGTTCATAAAAAAGAAAACGGGGAACTGAGTGCGATTCGATAATTTCTGAACAACAACACCTGCTAGTTTCATACAATACCGAGCAAAAATAAATTGAAACTTATGTCATAAAATTGCCCTTTTTGATCTAAGAACAGCCTCGAAACCTTTTGCTACCTGGTCTTCTGTTTTCTTATTTAACGCTTCAAAAATTGTAGTTTATCAGAAAATTTTAAAGCTTTCCATTTAAAATTCATAGCAACGCTTTTTTTCTATCAAAAACGCAATTAAACTTATAAAACTGAAAAATAATCCACATTGGCCAAGATATTTCACCCATTCGAAAAAAAAAAACAGGGGAGATCATTTGACCTGCCCGTTACGCACCTGTCGGCCAAAAGCATTGCAAAAAGAACTGAAAATTTGTCTTCAGTATAAATGAGCCGAAAATGACAAAAGGCGAAGAAAAATTCAAGATGAACTGTGTTTTTCCTTCCTGTTTTCAAACATAGGTCACCCAGATGGTATTCGAATAAGCGGGGAGGTTCGCGAAATTTATTCGGTTTAAGCGAGGAAAAATAACATAGATCAAATGGTGATAAATTCGGTTCCAGAGAGTTCTATTCGAATAAGCGGGGTATTCGATTATCCGTTACCCGATTAAGTGGGGAGGACTGTACTTCTAAAAACTATAATAGGTAATGAGTAATCGCGCTTCAAATTTTCCCCCATAAGTTAATATGGGATTTCGCAATCGGGTAGATTCAGTAGTGCAGCAGCCCCTTAATGCTGTGTCAACTAGCTATCCCGGACACAATCCTGCCCTGGATCCATTTTTCAACGGATCATAATGCAATTAAATTATTTTGTACGTTGCTATAAACGAATTATATATGCTACTTATTCTATAATCCTTAGAAAGCATGTTGTAGTCTATTTCCATAATTCATGCTTGTTTCATCATGCTTGAACTATCGTAACATCATTAAAGAGTATCTCAAACTATTTTCCCCTATAGACCATAAAGTAACGGTTTTACGAAATTATACTGTGTGTTCCAACAAACTAAATACGCTATGTAATTCATTTTCAGTAGCGAACAATTTGTAATGAACCGCATTAATGTATAAAAATACATGAGATACTGTATATTTAAGAGAGTTATGGAACAGACAGACGGTAGACAAATCAAAGTCATAAACATTTTTCCAGAGCCGTCCCTAGCAAAGGCGAGGCCGGGTGCGGGAACTTTTGCGAGGCCTTTTTCTTCTAGAGTCTCATATCGAATCAGGGCTGCAACTAGAGGGGTGCCAGGGGGTGGTTGGCACAGCCCCCCCCCCCATCCTTAAACATTTTGGGTCTTCTCTGGAAAAGATTTTAAAGTCATTAAAGGAATTTCTGTTCCAAAAATCTAAATGAAATTCTGTTAAAAAAATCGAATTTAGTTTTGAGGCCCATGTTTTGCAGAAGTACTAAATTGTAGCATTTGTACAAAAAGTACAAATTAGTGTGTTTCACTTGCATATCCTTTTTGCATATATGAAACTAAGAGGATGCATAATTTTTAACTAACTGAACACTTGAATTTTTCATTCTGCATTCTATTTTTTAATTAGCATAAAATTAAGTTATTACAAACCGTTTAATAAGAAACATAGTGCTTAAAATGTGCTTGTGCGTGCGTTTGTCAGAGAGAGAAAGAGAGAGAAATGAGCCCCTCTCCTTGCATTTTCTTGGACTCCCATGACTATGTGGAACAAAATTTGAAAATTTTATTCCAAATATTCTGTAACAATGAGGCAGCATGTTCACAAAACTAAACTATGGAAACTAAACGACTACAAGGAATATTTTTTGCTTTCGAATATCCGCGCCTAACTTTTGATTGATAGAAGTTTTACATTTTATAAATAACCATTTTTAAATATCTAAATTTAATCATAAAATAAATAATTGCACAAATTTAAAAAAAATACGTGTGGCACTCGGGGACTGCCACGGTAAAGCTATTGCATAGCATTTTTTATCAACTTACAAAATCATCAATATCAAAAATACAGCGTCAATGTCTGCCGAAGTCTACCGAAGGATACCGTGCCGAAGTCTGCCGAACTGAAACGAGTGATAGGATTTTTTCTCGTTACGGAATTTCTAGATTCGGTCGCCGCGCTCAAAGCCCGCGATAAAAGCTATGCAATAGCTTAATAAATTACTAAACAAAATTTGGTCGCACTACGAAAATTAGATCGCGAGTTATAAGCATTTTAAATTTTTCGAACCGCACGGTATGGGGGTCTCCTGTCACCAAAAATTAACACTGTCTCAATAAATTACCAAACAAAATTTGGCCGCGCTACGAAAAGTAGATCGCGAGTTATAAGCATTTTAAATTTTTCTACCCTCACCTTGGGGGGTCTCCTGTCACCAAAAATTAAAGCTGTCTCATAATAAATTAACAAACAAAATTTGGCGGCGCTACGAAAATTAGATCGCGAGTTGTAAGCATTTTAAATTTTTCGACCCTCACCGTGGGGGTCTCATGTCACCAAAAATTAACAATGTCTCATAATAAATTATCAAAAATTTGGCCGGGCTACGAAAATTAGATCGTAAGTTATAAGCATTTTTAATTTTTCTACCCTCACCGTGGGGGGGAGGGGCGCTCCCGTCACCAAAAACTAACACTCCCTCATTATAAATTACCGAACAAAATTTGGCCGCGCTACGAAAATTAGATCGCGAGTTATAAGAATTTTAAATTTTTCGACCCTCACCGTGGGAGGTCTCCTGTCACCAAAAATTAACAGTCTCACAATAAATTACCAAACAAAATTTGGCCGCGCTACGAAAATTAGATCGAGAGTTATAAGCATTTTAAATTTTTCGGCCCTCACCGTGAGGGTCTCATGTCACCAAAAATTAACACTGCCTCATAATAAATTACCAAACAAAATTTGGCCGCGCTACAAAACTTAGATCGCGAGTTATAAGCATTTTAAATTTTTCGACCCTCACCGTGGGGGGGGAGATCTCCTGTCACCAAAAATTAACACTGCCTCATAATAAATTACCAAACAAAATTTGGCCGTGCTATGAAAAGTAGATCGCGAGTAATAAGCATTTTAAATTTTTCGACTCTCACCGTGAGGGTCTCATGTCACCAAAAATTAAAAATGTCTCATAATAAATTACCAAACAAAATTTGGCCGCGCTACGAAAAATAGATCGTGAGTTATAATCATTTTTATTTTTTCGACCCTCACCGTGTGGTTGGCTCCCGTCACCAAAAAGTTACGCTGCCTTATTATAAATTACCAAAAAAAAATTGGCCGCGGTACGAAAATTAGATCGCGAGTTATAAGCATTTTAAATTTTTCGACCCTCACCGTGCGGGGGGGGTCTCCTGTCACCAAAAATTAACAGTATCATAATAAATTATCAAACACAATTTGGCAGCGCTACGAAAATTAGATCGCGAGTTATAAGCATTTTAATTTTTTCGACCCTCACCATGGGGGTCTCCTGTCACCAAAAATTAACACTGTCGCATAATAAATTAACAAACAAAATTTGGCCGCGCTACGAAATTTAGATCGCGAGTTATAAGCATTTTAGAATTTTTCGACCCTCACCGAGGAGGTCTCATGTCACCAAAAATTAACAATGTCTCATAATAAATTACCAAAAAAAATTTGGCCGCGCAACGAAAATTATATCGCGAGTTATAAGCATTCTAGATTTTTAGACCCTCACCGTGGGGGGTCTCTTGTCACCAAAAATTAACACTGCCTCATAATAAATTACCAAACAAAATTTGGCCGCGCTACGAAACTTAGATCCCGAGTTATAAGCATTTTAAATTTTTCAACCCTCACCGTGGGGGGTCTCCTGTCACCAAAAATTAATACTGTCTCATAATAAATTACCAAACAAAATTTTGCCAAGCTACCAAAATTAGATCGCGAGTTATAAGCATTTTAAATTTTTCAACCCTCACTGTGGGGTGTCTCCTGTCACCAAAAATTAAAAATGTCTCATAATAAATTACCAAACAAAATTTGGCCGCGCTACGAAACTTAGATCCCGAGTTATAAGCATTTTAAATTTTTCAACCCTCACCGTGGGGGATCTCTTGTCACCAAAAATTAACGCTGCCTCATAATAAATTACCAAACAAAATTTGGCCGCGCTACGAAACTTAGATCGCGAGTTATAAGCATTTTAAATTTTTCGACCCTCACCGTGGGGGGGAGGTCTCCTGTCACCAAAAATTAACACTGCCTCATAATAAATTACCAAACAAAATTTGGCCGCGCTACGAAATCGCGATCGCGAGTTATAAGCATTTTAGAATTTTCGACCCTCATCGTGGGGGGGGGGGGTCTCTTGTCATCAAAATTTAACACTGCCTCATAATAAATTACCAAACAAAATTTGGCCGCGCTACGAAACTTAGATCGCGAGTTATAAGCATTTTTAAATTTTTCTACCCTCAGCGTGGGGGGGGGGGGGTCTCTTGTCACCAGAAATTAACACTGTCTCATAACAAATTACCAAAGAAAATTTGGCCGCGCTACGAAAATTAGATCGCGAGTTATAAGCATTTTAAATTTTTCGATCCTCACCGTGTGGGGTCTCCTGTCACCATAATTTAACACTGTCACATAATAAATTACCAAACAAAATTTGGCCGCGCTATGAAAATTAGATCATAAGAAACATAAGTTTGAGACTTGATATCCTAATATCTGAAAAATACCGCGTCAATGTCTGCCGAAATCTACCGAAGGATACCGTGCCGAAGTTTGCCGAACTTAAACGTCGTTAGCGGAGTGTTAGGTTTTTTCGTTACGGATGTGTTAGGATTTTTCGCGTCACGGAATTTTTGGATTCGGTCGCCGCGCTCAAAGCCCGTGATAAAAGCTATGCAATAGCTTAAAAAATGTTTAGATATTTAAAAATTTAATTGTTTTTCTTTTAGGTAGATTTCGTAAGAAATACTACCTATTGCAATCGCACCAGTTTATATATCTATCTATCTATCTATCTATATATATATCTCACTTTTTTATGGACACGATAACTTCTATAATTCTTCACCAATCTCCACCAAGCTGGTACATAAAATCAATGGGGGTAAAATCTTGGCTGAGTTCGTTAATGGGCAAAATCGGACCAAGGGGGTCGGAATAGGGGGCGTTTTTGTAAAAACCGAAAAAACGACATAACTTTTTTATTAAAGTAGATATCGAATCGGTTTAAAGTTTATATTACTTCTTAAAAATGGGCCAAAAGTATATACATGACAGATTTTTGATAAATTTAGAAGTGGGCTCAAGGAGCGAAAAAAACAGGGATTTTGGGAGAAAAAAAATCATAACTTCGTCAATTTTCAAGCTATCAAGTCCAACTAAATTTTTTATAAATGTTCTTAAAATTATCTAAAACTTTTGTATTTACAAGTTTTTAATAGGACCAACTTTTACTGATGAAAAAAATTAAAAACGAAAAGAAAAAGGGCGCCGAAAAAGAGAAAAATCCATAACTCCGTCAATTTTTAAGATATCAAACCTGATTGAATTTATTTTACATCTTCTCAAAAATATCTACAACTTTTATATTGACAAGTTTTTCATAGGACCAATTCGTATAGCAAAAAGAAATTAAACAAAAATAGGAGTTGGAGAAAAAACCTCAAATCCAAACGGCTTATATTCTGACTCATTTTTAAATTCATTTTTAATTTTAAACGCATCCAAATGGTAGATCCTCTTATTTAGAAACTGTATAAAGTGACGCATTGGTCAATTTTCTGATAAAGACAGAATATATTTCAAAAAATGCTACCAAAAAGGGTATTTTGAACAGAATTTCCGAAAGACATCGGGACTGAAAATTGAAGGAAGTATTCAAATAAGAAATTGCGTTTTTTTCTGACTCGTTTTTAAATCCATTTTTGTCCTCAAATGCATCCAATTTACAGATCCTCTTATTTAGGAGCTATATAATGTGATGCACTGGTCAGTTTTTTGATAAAGACGGAATATATTTCAAAAAAGGC
Organism: Maratus speculifer; assembly: GCA_964019185.1. NCBI lineage: Eukaryota > Metazoa > Arthropoda > Arachnida > Araneae > Salticidae > Maratus > Maratus speculifer. The sequence continues at coordinate 62,561,058 of OZ025293.1, forward strand.
TACCAAAAAGGGTATTTTGAACAGAATTTTCAGAAATCATCGTGACTGAAAATTTAAGGAAGTGTTCAAATAAGAAATTGCGTTTTTTCTGACTCGTTTTTAAATCCATTTTTGCTCTCAAATGCATCCAATTTACAAATCCTCTTATTTAGGAACTATATAATGTGATGCATTGATTGCTTTTTTGATAAAGACAGAATACATTTTGAAAAAGGCTACCAAAAAGGGTATTTTGAACAGAAATTCCCGAAGTCTTCGAGATTTGAAAATTTGAAGTTTTAACATAGCAAATTGCGTTTTTTATGACTCGTTTTAAAATCCATTTTCGCTCTCAAATGCATCCAATTTACAGATCCTCTTATTTAGGAACTATATACTGTGACGCATTGGCCAGTTTTTTGATAAAGATAGAATATATTTTTTTAAATGCTGTCAAAGTGAGTATTTCGCACAAAATTTTCCGAAGCAATCATGATTAAAAAATTTAGGATGTATTCAAACAACGAATCGGTTATTTTATGACTCATTTTTAAATTCAATTTTTTTCTCAAATGCTTTCAACTGACAGTTTTTTGTTATTTAGGAACTGTATAATGTACTGTTTTGGTCAATTTTTTAATAAATTTAGAATCTATTTCAAAATATGTTGTCATAATGGGCATTTGAGCTGAATTTTTCTTAAGATGATTCTGAAAAAAACCAGTTTTTGCAGAAAAATGAAATTAAAAATTTTTCATTAACATCCAAATGAAGTTATTAAACTGGGTTTATCTCTAATCATATATATATATATATATATATTTTTTTTTTTGTTGAAATGAGCACTCTTCGAAATCTACCTCCGCCTATAGGCCCAGCCGACAGGGATTTTTTCTTTTTCTTTTATCCCAGCGCGAGGCCTTTCTAGGCGCGAGGCCCTGTGCGACCGCACCTTTCGCACACCCCTAAGGACGGCTCTGCATTTTTCACACAAAGAAGGAGATATCAGCTCTGTATACGATTTATAAAACTTATAGCTACCAGGTAATAGGCAAAAACTAAGTTGATTTGAAAATGCTCATTATAACAGAAAACACACTTCTAGAAATTATTGTTAATAGAAAGTACGATTACCTAACCATTATGTGTGCAATGAGCTCCAAGGAAGACTGGGCAGGGTTGACCATAAGGGAAGCTTGACCCATCTTTCAGTTTTCATATTTAAAATAACTTCGGAACTTTGCCAATAGGTAGCAACCAAAGATATTGAAAACCTCAACTAATAATCTTTGTTTCAAGTAGATAATTGAAACAGGTGTGGGAAAATTAATTTTGAAGAGCTTTCAGTTTAAAATGTATGTTTTTTGAAATAAAATTGAAAGATTTTCTCAGATAAAATAAATTAAAGAAATTTAAGTAAGTTGGTTTTAACTGCCTTCAACTAAGGTAACTTTGGCCTTAAAGAGAAAAAATATTAAATATGCTGTATCACCTGAATTGTCGACAAAGTTTTGGGCTCAAAATATAAGTAGCAGCACTAGCGTGAAGTTGACAGCGCATTCTAAATAATTCACCAAATTTCGACCGTGGCAGCATTGAGCAAAGTTTTCTAAATGGGGGTCAAAGTTACTCCAAATTTAGGCCAAAGTTACCTTAGTTGACTGCAATGCAAAAATATTGAGCTTTCATTCTACACTGTAAAAAATCTTGTCCTAGTTTGAACCAATGTTTGGTGCTCAATAGCTGCCACTGTAAGATGGTGAAATCTTGAACCAGTATTTGGAGCTTCTGTTCTAGCACAGTTCCAATTGTTGGAACGAGGTTGAAATGGGAAGCTCCAAATTTTGGTACGAGCTTTCACCATCTTATGGTGGCAGTTACTCAGCCCCATAATTTGGTTCAAACCAGAGCAAAATTTTTAACAGTGTAGGCTTAAAGATTGTACAATAAATTAGGCTAAACATAACCAAGTTCTGTACTTTAAAAACTGGCTGTGTGGAGAGGCTTTACTCAAATAATGTGAGGGAGAGTTAATCAGATGGTCAAAGTTCTCTTGATTAAGTGTTTTTGAAAGTTTTTTTTAAACTATACGCTGTACATAATGAAGGGTTTATGGTTATATTTCTATAATAATGCATATTTATCATGTAAAGCTACAGTAAAATGGGATGATAGAGCGTAAAAAGTTTAAAATTGGTTAAAGGAAGACGTGAAAAATTGTAAGAAAAAATTTAGTGAAATATAACTTGGAAATTTGATAGGAACTTTTATTGGATTTAAATAGTAACCATAGTATATAAATAGATAGAATGAAAAGGATTAGAAAGGATGAAAGCAGCAGCCTTAGTACAACTAAAAGTTGGTTTATTCATTCAAATCCGAACCGAGAATTGTAATCGAAACAAAAATATTAATTTTAAGAGAACAAAAATCCAGAATCAAACAGAAAATGTTTATTTTAATTGAAACAGAATGATAACAGAAACAAGTAGTTGGATGTGCCAATCCCAAAACTTTCTTCTATCTCATATGTACATTTTAATAGTTCAAAATTTAGTTACACATGTTAATACGTTAATATTAATTCAGTGCTATATCAACTATGGTTTTCATCTTAATTTCTGCTTCAGTCAATTAATCTGAGTGAAAACGAGTTTCTGCATCTGCACGAGCCGATGAACAGTAGAACGATAGGGAGATTTTTTTCAAATTTAGGAAGGATCTACTCGCCATACCCCCAAAAATTCGTACACAAAAAAATTTGTTCAATTCTATGCATAACTTCAAACACTTTTTAATGGTAAAATAATAAAAATGGCACAGACATTGCGATTATGGCACCTCCTTTCGGCGGATTACTTTCAAATTCTGGGAGGGTCTGCTGACCATAGAAATTTCGACCATTTTGCTTATACAAAAAATTTCATTCAATTTTGTGCATAACTTCATACACTTTTCTGTGGTAAAATATTGAAAATGGCACACAAATCGCTATTGCAGCGCCCCTTTCAGGCGGATTTTTTTTTTCAAATTCAGGGAGGACCAATTAGTCATTACCAAACACTTACAAAAAAAATTTCGTTCAAATAGATACGTAACTTCATGCACTTTTAGTCGGTACAATGTTGAAAATGGCACAGCGTCTCCTCCCGACGGATTTTTTTCAAATTCAGGGATGACCAACTAGCCATAGCCATACACTTACACAAAAAATTTGATTCATTTCGATGATTAATTTTATACACTTTTAGTCGATACAATATTGAAAATGGTACAAAAATTGTTATTACAGCAGCCCGGCCCGAGTGAATTTCTACAGAAAATTCATCTTTACTCTTACGGAGGAGTTCTTACCAAAAAACTTCTCTCAGTATATATTTTTTCATGTTTATAGTCTCCATTTATGCAGAAGTGCCGTAGGCTGCAGTATTTATGCTTTTAATGAACCTTAGTTTGCTATATGTAAATGTTTCAATTATCATTAGTATTATTAATCCGTACTCCATGTAACGGAGACATAAAACTAAAAAAAATGATATATAGGGTAAGTGTACCAGTAGTGGGCCACGTACCAATAGTGGGCCACCAGTTTTCAAAGTTGAAAAACAAGTTTTCTAATTACCCCTGCCAGATAACAAACTAACTAATGATTGGCTGGAACCCTTATCTGTTATCAGACAAAGGGACAACATCAGTATTCTGATAGTCTTTGAGTTGGAAGGGTGTTTTCTTCCAGTCTTAAAATACAAGGATTTTGAGGCTCATTCTTACTGCTTTCCTTAAGAGGTAAGTTTTCATTCAATATTTTTTTCTTAAAAGTATAAAGTATAAAAAGTATAAAAGTAAAAGTACAAAAGTCTTAAAAGTTCTGTTCTTAAAAGTATATTGTATTTTATATTAAAATGCCACATTTCTAATACACTGTATAAATGAATACTTTATTCCTTATACTTAAAAGGTATAAAACTAACATATTATTAAGTTTGGGGGGGGGGGTCCACTTTTGGGTCATTAAATTTCAAGTTGTTCCAGTAGTGAGCCACTACTTTATCCCAGAAGAATCTGAAATGAAAGAGGGACGATTTATACATGTCTCAATAATCGGAGGAAAAAGAAATACAGAAAAATATTTGTATTTGTGTGTAGTTAAAGAAGTTAAAGAAATAAAAATATTTTTTCAAGGATTGAAGTCAACTGGAAATAAAAAAGACTTTGTCATTAAGGAAAATGATGTCTCTAGCGTAAATTTTTCTGATATAGTTGGAGTGGTACCGCAACCAGAACTGAGACAAACAGATAGTCAACTTTTGCATTCTTTTTGTAAAAAAATGGCTATAAAAGAAAAATAAATGCAGTTAAATTTAAATCCAACTCACATTACTATTTTTTATTTTTATTTTCTTTTTCTTTTTTTTTTTTTATATAAATGTAATATAGTTTCGCAATCATTTCCGCATTTAATTACCCTTTTTATTATGTATATCTTATTATTTCTTACTACTGCAAAGTAACAAATCGGGCAGATATATTTTTTTAAGTTATAAAATATTACAGACTATTCGTAAAAATTAAAGAGAAGCTGAAATTATTTTACGCAATCATCAAAACTTCTAAATATGATTTCATTATTGTGTATATTTAAGCGTAGAAATGTAAAAAAATATTATAACCTCTGTACAGTATAAGTAGTAGGGAAATAAGAGTACGGGCTCATGCGGAGGGACAGAGGGACCGTCCCTCCGCATCCCTCCGCGTCCCGCCTGCGGTGCCGCCTGCGGTACCTCCATGCCTCCGGCTGTTCCGCCGCAACAAACCGCCCCGCCGCCGCCACCATCCCTCCTGCGGTGCCCCCTGCGCCCACCATGCATCCCCCTCCACAAACACCCCCTAGTGGAAAAAAGGAATATTCTATTATAACAGAGAGGTGAACAACCTTCCCTAATTAAAAATATTATGAATCACATCTCAACTCGGAATCATACTATAAGATGAAGATTAAATTTATATTTGAATTTTGAACAACCGTAATTTTAATGAGTATTATTAATTAAGCGAAACAATGGAAAATCACAGTTTTTAACCATTTTATTTGGATTTCTTCAACTACATGATGAGATTATCAATTTAACACAAGAAAGTTAAACATATATTTGAACTTTGCTTGATAGACATCTTAATGAGTATCGTTAATTAAGTAAAAACAATAGAAAATATCCAGTTTTATAGAAAAAGACTGATTTCTTACGATTTTTATCAACTATATGATCAATGTAACGACTTAAAAGTTGAAAGTTAAACATGTATCCCAGTTTTTCAACAGCTATAGCCTTAATGAGTATCGTTAATTAAGTAAAAAAACAATGGAAAATATCAAGTTTTATGGAAAAAGACTGATTTCTAACGATTTTTATCGACTTACAAGTTGAAAGTTAAACGTGCATTCTATTTTTTCAACAGCTATAATCTTAATGAGTTTCGTTAATTTAGTAAAAAACAATGGAAAATATCAAGTTTTATAGAAAAAGACTGATTTCTTACGATTTTTTCAACTCAAACTTCAGAATATCAATTTGATAGAAAGAAATTTAAGCATGCATTCCAGTTTTGGACAACCATTTCCTTCATGAACATTAATAATTAAGCAAAACAACGGAAAATATTAAATTTTTAACGGATTTCTTCATATTTTTTTATTTTTATTTATTTATTTTTTTTTTATATATATAAAATCAGAATATACAACTTAAAATAGAAATTTAAACATATTTTTTAGTTTTTGAACAGTCGTTACCTCAAAGAATTTCAATAATTGAACAATTAACAAAGGAAACTAATGATTTTTTAACGAAAAAAGACGACTTAAACGAATTTTATTAACTTTTACTCTAATTGGAAATTTCATCGTACTTTATATATACCAACTAAGTAGAATTTTAATGCATAAACGAATAATTTAAAGAAATCCCCAACACACAAATGTGAACCTGCAGAGCATTTCTTATTACGTCATATCTAAACTAAAACTTTTTTCTGCAACCCCTCCATGCATGCATTCCAGGTAGGGGAACATAACAAAGAATTTTAACGTCACAACTTACAAAGGTATACAACAAAATGTTTACGATCACATAGAGAGAAAAAAAGAAGAGATTTAAGTTATTTATCCATTCTAGTTTTATAACAGTTACTACAACATCTCCAAATTAAAATTTGGAAGTCATAATGAGTATAATTAATTAAGCAAAATAATAGAAATATTAGTTTTTCAGAGGGGAAAAGACGAATTTAAACAAATTTTATTAGTTTTACACTAGTTTAATAATAATTTTAAGAGGAAAAAGACGAAATTAAACTTTTTTTTTTTTTTTTTTTTTTTAGTTTTACACTATTTTTTCTCATCTCCAACATGGATATATCAATTTTAACAGAAGAATTAAACGTATATTATAGTTTTTAACAACAAAATCTTAACAAGTATCATTAATTAAACAAAAATAAATATCAGTTTTAAAGAAAAGATGAATTTGAATAATTTTACACTAGTATTTTCAAAAGCAACATGGAAATATCAATACTTATTCACATATTTCACTTATTCACTGTATTCAATACTATATTTAATAAATTTGGATACACTTTAAGAATTTCCTAATCTATAATTAAATATTAGCTGTATATTTAATGTTACCCATGTTTTCAACATTAGTTCATAATCGTGAATTTTGTATTTTAAATACCATGTATTCAGGTTCAGATTATTTTCACTTGAAATCATACAGAATTTTTTAACAGAGTTTGTTTTTGAAATCATTGAAGCAACTGTATTTAATATTTTTAACACCAATTTTCTAAGATTTTCTAACATTTTCCGATTATACATTCTTCAGAAGTACATTTCTAAATGCTACAATCACTTTACATATCGAAAAGATATCATTGAAGCAACTGTATTTAATATTTTTAATACCAATTTTCTAAGATTTTTTAACATTTTCCAGTTATACATTCCTCAAAAGTTATTATTACGTATTCTAAACAATAGAAAATATTAATTTTAAGAATAAAAAGACGAATTTAAACAAATTTTATTAGTTTTACACTATTTTTTCTCACCTCCAACACGGATATATCAATTTTAACAGAAGAATTAAACGTATATTTTAGTTTTTAACAACAAAAATGTAATAAGTATCATTAATTAAACAAAAATAAATATCAATTTTCAAGAAAAGACAATTTTTTACACAAATTTTCAACTTTGAAATACATTTGCTTACATATATTGTTACAGTATATTACTAAACTTAAACTTTTTAAAAAGTTTGAATGGCTTTACAAAGGGTTCATACTTATATTTTTCACGTCTTGACTGCATTCGAAATCTTACAACAAAAGTATACTTTTATTATTATTATTATTATTATTATTATTATTATTATTCTAGAAAACCTAAAAAATCGTTTCTTGCTGCTTTAGACACTTGACATATTAAAACTACTCTACCCATATAATTAATCAAATTAGGACATGATTCATCTTACACTTCAAAATTTCTGAATTTTTACAATACTTATTTTCATCAAACTTTATTCTTGATCCTATATATTTTAATAGCACAGAATTTTCACATCTGTCTTTATCTACTTATCAGAAAATTATTAAAACACCCAACAACATTTTTCAAATATGAATATTATCTTTACAATTTAATGATGCAAAACATACACGAATACAAAGTTTAATTTTTACAAACATTTCATATTTCTTCAAACCAAACTATTCGAAATTTTCACAACATAAGAGCAAACATTAGACGAACTTTTTAACATTAATATTGCTTAGATCTTTTCATCATAACTTTTAACTATGATAATTATCCATTTTTAGGTTGATTGTCGAAAAACTGTAACTGAAATTACATAAACTTAATGTAAAAAAACATGTTCTCACACAATTTCTTGAAATTCAACAAAGAATTGACTATTACTCCCATACTTATCTACTCCAATCTCGACTCTCGATAGTATATAGATATTACATCATTACATACTTACAACTCTCTTCAAACGTTTATCAGAAAATCAAGTCAATCAAAGTCTAGTAGTTATCACACCTGTTCCTCAGAAATATTACTATCATATGAAACAGTAAAGAAAATTAATAGATATTTAATATTTAATAACTTCATACGTGAAATTACTGCCGAATGAGAATACTAATAATCAATAAAATCAACTGTTGGACAAAAAAATAGTACAGATTACCGAAAATTCAAATCATTTTTTCTACAAAAATTACAAAAATTAACAAATGAATGACCAGTTAGAGAAATAATTAAAAAAATAATGAACATATTTACAAATTTATTAAAATCACACCTTTTTCTGGATTACAAACCACAATTTCTTGAAAAATTTAACACCGAATTTGTAAGATTTTAATCCTAGTATTACATACACTCAATAAATATTCAAAATTAACAAAAAAAAATAATTTTTTAGTCTCATCAATAAGCAGAAATTCTATATTAAAAGAATATTTTCATAGTAGTACTTATAAAAATGAGAGTTTACAAACTGATTTTCATAATTTTATCACATTTAAACTTAATTTTTATACATAAAACATTATTTAATCAAATTTTATACTTTCTAATTCAGTAAAATTCAATATTTTTTTGTTTTTAAACCAATACCACAATATTTATTTACATCAAACTTGATTCTTTACCTTTTATATTTCCACATTACACAAGTGAGTTAAATACTAACTTGGAACGGGAGTTGAAGTCAATTGATTCAATTCGATTTTCATCGTATACGCATTTCCCCTACACGAAATTTCTTACTTCTATAATCATCTAATGTATTAAAACTAATCTACTCATATTTTTAATCAATTCATCAGATGTTTCATCTCGCACTTCTGAATTATCATCCACCAAGTTGCTTAAAATATAAATACTATCTTTATAGTTTTAATGTAGTACACATGACTAATCTTGAGTTTCCATCTATACTATTAATCAAATTATCATATGTTTCATCTTACAGTTCAACGATTTCTGAATTATCGTCCATCTAGTTGTTTAAAATATTAATAAAATGTTTATAGTTTTTGATTATACATAGTATGTATGAATACAATCTTTAATTTTTAACAGTTCATATTTCAAATAACCTATTTTCGAAACCAAACTATGTGAATTTTACCACAATACTTATCATCATACAGAGATTTGTGTTTCATACTTTTTCTAAAAATTATCAGATATGTACTCCTCAGAGGAATTTCTATCATATGAATAAATGAAAAAAAATAATTTATATTAAACGTACAGCGAAATTTGATTGCAATATATATGTATTTAATAAAAATAAATAAGCGATTATTTATACATTAAACCTTTACTAAATATATATTTCTTGCGTTATAAAGATGTTTCAACAAGATGAACCAAAACAGCAGCAAACTTCAGAAATTAATGATCTGAATGATTCATCCCTAGCACATGTAGCGTTAATGAATAATACATATGTAAGTACTTATATGAAAAATACTAGAATTCGTATATGAATCGTAATTAGAGTAAATATAAAATGATTTGTCTTACTGCCTACACTTTAACAAATGCCTTTTTACCTATATTGTTGAAAAGAATCCTAATTGTTTGCATTTATTTCTATTACAGATGTGTTCTATTTGCTACAAACACTTCTTAAGTAAATGGAATTTAACAGAACATACAAAAATCCATACAGGTGAAAAACCTTACACTTGGGAAGATTACCAAATGCTGTTTTCAAGAAGGCTTGAATCAAAAGTGCACACATCATCATATAAAGCATCGTCAGTTATATGTAAACTTAGTGAGGATATTCAAAAATTATTCAGACGTTTGAAGAATTTAGACATAAAGGAAGATATTTAGGCTATATATCCATCATATTTTCATAACACTTACCACAATATCTCAAACTTAAAATTTGGAAGACATACACACTGCTGAAAAGTAATTTTGTTACCCTTGATTCTTCTAACCAGCATGAATGTATAGATATTATTTTGCAATGTATTCTTTAAATGCCCACAATAAATATTCTTTTATATGCATATATCGTTGTGTTTATTTTTTTAAAACCTATTACATTAATAAAATAGGTTACACATACATACACATAACATTTTAAGTGAAACAACACTCTCACAACTTAAAAAATGCATAAGAACATACAAAAATAAGCAGATGTATGAAAAAATATACAAGTTTACAGTATAATTTCAAAGTTTTCTAGAAATACAAACAAAACAATATTAAACACAATATTAAACACATTATTATTTACAATATTAAAAAATTACAAAAGTGAAAAGAAAAAACACAAATGTAAAACAAAAACATTAAAAAGTGAAAAACTCAAAACAAAGTTTTTGAAAAAAAAATTTACAACAAAAATTTTTTTACAAAAACCAAAACTTCAAAAAATATTTTTTCAAAAAAAATTTTTTTTCAAAAACATTTTTTACAAAAAATTTTTTTTTCAAAATAAGTTTTTACAAAAGTAAAAAAAAGAAAATCACAACGTTAAAAAAATGAAAATTTTTTGTTAAAAAAAGTGTAAAAAAAATTGCAAAAAAAGTTGCAAAAATTTCAAAAAAAGTTATGAAAAAAGTCTCAAAAATTTTGTTGAAAAAAAATTTTTTTTTGAAAAAATATTTTTTGAAGTTTTGGTTTTTGTAAAAAAATTTTTGTTGTAAATTTTTTTTTCAAAAACTTTGTTTTGAGTTTTTCACTTTTTAATGTTTTTGTTTTACATTTGTGTTTTTTCTTTTCACTTTTGTAATTTTTTAATATTGTAAATATTTTTTGTTTGTATTTCTAGAAAACTTTGAAATTATACTGTAAACTTGTATATTTTTTCATACATCTGCTTATTTTTGTATGTTCTTATGCATTTTTTAAGTTGTGAGAGTGTTGTTTCACTTAAAATGTTATGTGTATGTATGTGTAACCTATTTTATTAATGTAATAGGTTTTAAAAAAATAAACACAACGATATATGCATATAAAAGAATATTTATTGTGGGCATTTAAAGAATACATTGCAAAATAATATCTATACATTCATGCTGGTTAGAAGAATCACGGGTAACAAAATTACTTTTCAGCAGTGTGTATGTCTTCCAAATTTTAAGTTTGAGATATTGTGGTAAGTGTTATGAAAATATGATGGATATATAGCCTAAATATCTTCCTTTATGTCTAAATTCTTCAAACGTCTGAATAATTTTTGAATATCCTCACTAAGTTTACATATAACTGACGATGCTTTATATGATGATGTGTGCACTTTTGATTCAAGCCTTCTTGAAAACAGCATTTGGTAATCTTCCCAAGTGTAAGGTTTTTCACCTGTATGGATTTTTGTATGTTCTGTTAAATTCCATTTACTTAAGAAGTGTTTGTAGCAAATAGAACACATCTGTAATAGAAATAAATGCAAACAATTAGGATTCTTTTCAACAATATAGGTAAAAAGGCATTTGTTAAAGTGTAGGCAGTAAGACAAATCATTTTATATTTACTCTAATTACGATTCATATACGAATTCTAGTATTTTTCATATAAGTACTTACATATGTATTATTCATTAACGCTACATGTGCTAGGGATGAATCATTCAGATCATTAATTTCTGAAGTTTGCTGCTGTTTTGGTTCATCTTGTTGAAACATCTTTATAACGCAAGAAATATATATTTAGTAAAGGTTTAATGTATAAATAATCGCTTATTTATTTATTTTTATTAAATACATATATATTGCAATCAAATTTCGCTGTACGTTTAATATAAATTAATTTTTTTTCATTTATTCATATGATAGAAATTCCTCTGAGGAGTACATATCTGATAATTTTTAGAAAAAGTATGAAACACAAATCTCTGTATGATGATAAGTATTGTGGTAAAATTCACATAGTTTGGTTTCGAAAATAGGTTATTTGAAATATGAACTGTTAAAAATTAAAGATTGTATTCATACATACTATGTATAATCAAAAACTATAAACATTTTATTAATATTTTAAACAACTAGATGGACGATAATTCAGAAATCGTTGAACTGTAAGATGAAACATATGATAATTTGATTAATAGTATAGATGGAAACTCAAGATTAGTCATGTGTACTACATTAAAACTATAAAGATAGTATTTATATTTTAAGCAACTTGGTGGATGATAATTCAGAAGTGCGAGATGAAACATCTGATGAATTGATTAAAAATATGAGTAGATTAGTTTTAATACATTAGATGATTATAGAAGTAAGAAATTTCGTGTAGGGGAAATGCGTATACGATGAAAATCGAATTGAATCAATTGACTTCAACTCCCGTTCCAAGTTAGTATTTAACTCACTTGTGTAATGTGGAAATATAAAAGGTAAAGAATCAAGTTTGATGTAAATAAATATTGTGGTATTGGTTTAAAAACAAAAAAATATTGAATTTTACTGAATTAGAAAGTATAAAATTTGATTAAATAATGTTTTATGTATAAAAATTAAGTTTAAATGTGATAAAATTATGAAAATCAGTTTGTAAACTCTCATTTTTATAAGTACTACTATGAAAATATTCTTTTAATATAGAATTTCTGCTTATTGATGAGACTAAAAAATTATTTTTTTTTTGTTAATTTTGAATATTTATTGAGTGTATGTAATACTAGGATTAAAATCTTACAAATTCGGTGTTAAATTTTTCAAGAAATTGTGGTTTGTAATCCAGAAAAAGGTGTGATTTTAATAAATTTGTAAATATGTTCATTATTTTTTTAATTATTTCTCTAACTGGTCATTCATTTGTTAATTTTTGTAATTTTTGTAGAAAAAATGATTTGAATTTTCGGTAATCTGTACTATTTTTTTGTCCAACAGTTGATTTTATTGATTATTAGTATTCTCATTCGGCAGTAATTTCACGTATGAAGTTATTAAATATTAAATATCTATTAATTTTCTTTACTGTTTCATATGATAGTAATATTTCTGAGGAACAGGTGTGATAACTACTAGACTTTGATTGACTTGATTTTCTGATAAACGTTTGAAGAGAGTTGTAAGTATGTAATGATGTAATATCTATATACTATCGAGAGTCGAGATTGGAGTAGATAAGTATGGGAGTAATAGTCAATTCTTTGTTGAATTTCAAGAAATTGTGTGAGAACATGTTTTTTTACATTAAGTTTATGTAATTTCAGTTACAGTTTTTCGACAATCAACCTAAAAATGGATAATTATCATAGTTAAAAGTTATGATGAAAAGATCTAAGCAATATTAATGTTAAAAAGTTCGTCTAATGTTTGCTCTTATGTTGTGAAAATTTCGAATAGTTTGGTTTGAAGAAATATGAAATGTTTGTAAAAATTAAACTTTGTATTCGTGTATGTTTTGCATCATTAAATTGTAAAGATAATATTCATATTTGAAAAATGTTGTTGGGTGTTTTAATAATTTTCTGATAAGTAGATAAAGACAGATGTGAAAATTCTGTGCTATTAAAATATATAGGATCAAGAATAAAGTTTGATGAAAATAAGTATTGTAAAAATTCAGAAATTTTGAAGTGTAAGATGAATCATGTCCTAATTTGATTAATTATATGGGTAGAGTAGTTTTAATATGTCAAGTGTCTAAAGCAGCAAGAAACGATTTTTTAGGTTTTCTAGAATAATAATAATAATAATAATAATAATAATAATAATAAAAGTATACTTTTGTTGTAAGATTTCGAATGCAGTCAAGACGTGAAAAATATAAGTATGAACCCTTTGTAAAGACATTCAAACTTTTTAAAAAGTTTAAGTTTAGTAATATACTGTAACAATATATGTAAGCAAATGTATTTCAAAGTTGAAAATTTGTGTAAAAAATTGTCTTTTCTTGAAAATTGATATTTATTTTTGTTTAATTAATGATACTTATTACATTTTTGTTGTTAAAAACTAAAATATACGTTTAATTCTTCTGTTAAAATTAATATATCCGTGTTGGAGGTGAGAAAAAATAGTGTAAAACTAATAAAATTTGTTTAAATTCGTCTTTTTATTCTTAAAATTAATATTTTCTATTGTTTAGAATACGTAATAATAACTTTTGAGGAATGTATAACTGGAAAATGTTAAAAAATCTTAGAAAATTGGTATTAAAAATATTAAATACAGTTGCTTCAATGATATCTTTTCGATATGTAAAGTGATTGTAGCATTTAGAAATGTACTTCTGAAGAATGTATAATCGGAAAATGTTAGAAAATCTTAGAAAATTGGTGTTAAAAATATTAAATACAGTTGCTTCAATGATTTCAAAAACAAACTCTGTTAAAAAATTCTGTATGATTTCAAGTGAAAATAATCTGAACCTGAATACACGGTATTTAAAATACAAAATTCACGATTATGAACTAATGTTGAAACATGGGTAACATTAAATATACAGCTAATATTTAATTATAGATTAGGAAATTCTTAAAGTGTATCCAAATTTATTAAATATAGTATTGAATACAGTGAATAAGTGAAATATGTGAATAAGTATTGATATTTCCATGTTGCTTTTGAAAATACTAGTGTAAAATTATTCAAATTCATCTTTTCTTTAAAACTGATATTTATTTTTGTTTAATTAATGATACTTGTTAAGATTTTGTTGTTAAAAACTATAACATACGTTTAATTCTTCTGTTAAAATTGATATATCCATGTTGGAGATGAGAAAAAATAGTGTAAAACTAAAAAAAAAAAAAAAAAAAAAAAAAGTTTAATTTTGTCTTTTTCCTCTTAAAATTATTATTAAACTAGTGTAAAACTAATAAAATTTGTTTAAATTCGTCTTTTCCCCTCTGAAAAACTAATATTTCTATTATTTTGCTTAATTAATTATACTCATTATGACTTCCAAATTTTAATTTGGAGATGTTGTAGTAACTGTTATAAAACTAGAATGGATAAATAACTTAAATCTCTTCTTTTTTTCTCTCTATGTGATCGTAAACATTTTGTTGTATACCTTTGTAAGTTGTGACGTCAAAATTCTTTGTTATGTTCCCCTACCTGGAATGCATGCATGGAGGGGTTGCAGAAAAAAGTTTTAGTTTAGATATGACGTAAAAAGAAATGCTCTGCAGGTTCACATTTGTGTGTTGGGGATTTCTTTAAATTATTCGTTTATGCATTAAAATTCTACTTAGTTGGTATATATAAAGTACGATGAAATTTCCAATTAGAGTAAAAGTTAATAAAATTCGTTTAAGTCGTCTTTTTTCGTTAAAAAATCATTAGTTTCTTTTGTTAATTGTTCAATTATTGAAATTCTTTGAGGTAACGACTGTTCAAAAACTAAAAAATATGTTTAAATTTCTATTTTAAGTTGTATATTCTGATTTTATATATATATAAAAAAAAATAAATAAATAAAAATAAAAAAATATGAAGAAATCAGTTAAAAATTTAATATTTTCCGTTGTTTTGCTTAATTATTAATGTTCATGAAGGAAATGGTTGTCCAAAACTGGAATGCATGCTTAAATTTCTTTCTATCAAATTGATATTCTGAAGTTTGAGTTGAAAAAATCGTAAGAAATCAGTCTTTTTCTATAAAACTTGATATTTTCCATTGTTTTTTACTTAATTAACGAAACTCATTAAGATTATAGCTGTTGAAAAAATAGAATGCACGTTTAACTTTCAACTTGTAAGTCGATAAAAATCGTTAGAAATCAGTCTTTTTCCATAAAACTTGATATTTTCCATTGTTTTTTTACTTAATTAACGATACTCATTAAGGCTATAGCTGTTGAAAAACTGGGATACATGTTTAACTTTCAACTTTTAAGTCGTTACATTGATCATATAGTTGATAAAAATCGTAAGAAATCAGTCTTTTTCTATAAAACTGGATATTTTCTATTGTTTTTACTTAATTAACGATACTCATTAAGATGTCTATCAAGCAAAGTTCAAATATATGTTTAACTTTCTTGTGTTAAATTGATAATCTCATCATGTAGTTGAAGAAATCCAAATAAAATGGTTAAAAACTGTGATTTTCCATTGTTTCGCTTAATTAATAATACTCATTAAAATTACGGTTGTTCAAAATTCAAATATAAATTTAATCTTCATCTTATAGTATGATTCCGAGTTGAGATGTGATTCATAATATTTTTAATTAGGGAAGGTTGTTCACCTCTCTGTTATAATAGAATATTCCTTTTTTCCACTAGGGGGTGTTTGTGGAGGGGGATGCATGGTGGGCGCAGGGGGCACCGCAGGAGGGATGGTGGCGGCGGCGGGGCGGTTTGTTGCGGCGGAACAGCCGGAGGCATGGAGGTACCGCAGGCGGCACCGCAGGCGGGACGCGGAGGGATGCGGAGGGACGGTCCCTCTGTCCCTCCGCATGAGCCCGTACTCTTATTTTCCTACTACTAGTATACATTAAACTCAAGAATGGAGTGGACCACTTCTGAGGAACCCACTACTGGAGCATCAGAATTTTACTATGCCCACTACTGGAGAATAGAGGGAGGTAACATTTTTTATTTTTCATTTTTTCTAAAGAATATATTTTAAAAATTTGAGTTTTTATTCTGGCAGATGAAGGTAAGGACTAGGCAAAAAGTGTATATGTTTTTAGGAATCCACTAACATATTAATAAGAATTAGACAAATGTCCTTAAATGGCCCACTACTGATGCATTTATCTTAGCAAAAGTAAAATCTTCTAAGGCGAAATCGCATGGGAAAGAAAAAAAAATGCGTTGCCTTTTTCGCAGGTGTAAACGTTTAATATATTTTTTGTCGCGTATTACTGTATTCATTGTGCATGGATGAACAATTTGAAAAAAGTTTAAAGGAAATTTCCAGTTTTCAGTTTAAAAAAAAAATCCGTCAGAAGCAAGAATTTTTTTTTTCTTGTTTAACAAACAACCCTAGAAATCTACGATTCTTTAAAAAGAATATATTATAATGTTTAATTGTAGAATAATAAAGGCTTAAAAGTATAGGCCTTTTTGCAAAAATTTTTGGACCAAGCCAAATTTTACTGATTTTTGAAAAGACTTGGCTACGTCGACAAAAAGATTTTCAAACGGGATGATTTACCGGAACTGATTATTTTGGTCTGTAAAGACTGGGAAGAATGAAACCAGTCCCGGCTGTGTACGGAAAAAGTAAGTTAGGCCAGGCCTGATACTCCTGAATACCCTACTCTGGCCGGGTCGGGCCAGAGCCCGACCCGGCCCAAAAAGATTAGTGACTAGGCCCTGCCCGAGTCTTCAGAAAAAAGACCCGAGCCCGGCCCGAATGCCGTTAATGGAAATCAGCCCGTGCAGATCTCTACCGGTCATCATTGGCCTTATAGTGGATATTTGATGTTAATAGGTAGAATCATGGAAAATTATATTAAATATACAAGCAGTCACTTAAATAAATCATTAATTTGCCTCTAGCTATTAAATAAAATAATAATAATAATAATAATCCGCCAGTTATTCGTAAAGTACTTAATGAAAACAAAGTATTTTTTTCAGACATAAATATAAGTGAATCAAAAATACTTTTAAAAATTACCAAATTAGAACAGTTTATCATTTTTGGTTATGACTTTATGCAATCCTACCATCTATCTGTCTACAAATCTTATAACATAATCGCATGTAACGTATCTAACTTGGAGGAAATAAAATACATATGGCTTTTGATATTAAAATTATTATTATTATTATTTCTCGATCCATTTTAAATAGAAAATAGCTTTCACGCTTAAAAATGTTTCAAGCCTTTTTTTTCTTTGATAAATTTCTCTTTTAGGAATTGTTTTTCTTTAGAATAATACGAAATGTGTTGTAATAATATTTTTAAAAATGTGTAGGGGAAAATATTAAATTATTTTTTTCAAAATGTAAAATAATATTGCGACTGAAAGTATTACATAATAACACATTTATTTCCAACTGCGAGATATATTTCTGTTTCTTAGTTAATTTTTGCATATCACTAGAAATGATATTCCATCATAACTCCTAAACTATATTTTATCGAAAATTGGGATTTTGAAAAAATCCTATTCTTTAAAGATAACTTAATATTGGTTATATAGTTATATATATATATATATATATATATATATATATATATATACAGTAAAAAAATAAAACGTATCGAAACAAATTTTTCTTAAGTAAAAAAAATTTGTTCTTCAAAAAATTAAAAATAAAATAACAAAAATTCTGACTACGATAATGCGAATTACATTAAAATAAAATTTATTTTATTTTATATTTCCTGATATATTAAATACTAAATAAAATAAAACAACTGTTTATAGAGTTTAGAAATGTAACTGTAAATATTGAAATTGATTTTTAAAAACGTATTTTCTTTTAAGAAAGAAAGTATCAGTAATGTTATTAGTACAACATTTTAAATTATATTAGTGCAAAATTTATTTCGTTTTATTTTATATATATACAGGGTGATTCATAAAAGATGGGCAGAACTTTAAGGGGTTATAGTACACTTAAAGACAAATAATATTAAATAGGAGACTAAGGGTCCCAGACGTATTCCCAAGGAGATAGGGGGCATTAAAGTTTAGGGTCCGAAATTTCAAATGATTATAAAAAATGGAAAAATTGGTCGATTCGTTTGCGGTTTTTGCAAAAAATTTTCTTTATGCCAGTATTTTCTTGAAATAAAATTTTAAAGTTCAATTTCAAAAAATGCCGATAGGGGGCGCTTTAGTCTTTGGAGTAACAAACAACTATTTTTTAACGTTATTTTTTGAATTTCTTTAAATGATTTCGAAAGCTTAGACTTAAACTTAAATTTTGATCGAAAAATCTGAGCCCTAACGAGTAGTTAAGTAGCGTAAACTGAAATTTGAAACCCTTCTCCCCCCAGAACAAAAATCAGTTATTCCCGATCTTTGTGTCGTAGATTAGGCTCTAACTACTGCCGCGTTTTGCTAAAATTATTCTTTATGTCAGTATTTTCTTAAAAATAAATTTTAAAGAAAATTTTCAAAAAATTCCGATAGAGGGCGCTTTAGACTTTGGAGTAACGAACAACTATTTTATACCGTTATTTTTTGTGTCTCATTAAATGCTTTCTAAAGCTTAGACTTAAATTTTCAGCCCAAAATCTGAATCGTTAGACGTGGTTAAGTTTCTGGGGAGAGGGGTTTGAAATTTCTACTCCTGAGCACAGTTCAGTTTACCATGTCCACACATTGTGTGCTGTGATACGAGGTAAAAAGACACAAATTAGGATTATGTTACCAAAGCATATTTATTAACATGTAATTATAATAAATGTTCAAAATTGTGACCACCAGAGGTTATGCACGCAGAACAACGGCGAAGAATGGAACGGCGAACATTCGCGAAAACATCAGGCTTTTCGAGCACTTCCCCTACAGCGGCGGAAAGTCTGGCGACCAGTTCCTCGGGGGATTCAATTGGTGTCTCATACATAAGAGCCTTCAATTGTCCCCAAAAAAAGAAATCGAGGGGTGAAAGATCTGGCGAGCGAGCAGGCCAAGCAACAGGACCACCTCGACCAATCCATCTGTTCGGAAATGTGATGTCCAGATAGTTGCGGACGTCTCGTACGTAATGGGCTGACGCTCCATCGTGCTGGAATCACATGACCCGCCGGATGCGTGGAGGAACAACGTTTAACAGGTCTGGCAGCACATGTTGCAGAAATGTGATGTATGTTTTACCGTTGAGGCGTTTAGGAAGAAGGTACGGTCCGATTAGGTGGTCTCCGAGGATTCCTGCCCAAACATTGATGGAAAAGCGTCTCTGATGAGCATGTGGATACGTAGCATGTGGATTGACATCCGCCCATACATGTGCATTGTGTGTGTTAAATGTACCTTCACGTGTGAAGGTACATTCATCGGTGAAAAGCACAGTTCGTCCAAAATGTGGATTTAGCACGTTCTGCTGCAGAAACCAGCGGGCGAATTCAATACGATTTGGATAATCCCCTGGAGACAGTTTCTGGACTCGTTGCACATGAAACGGGAGCAAATGTTCATCCTTCAGTACCCTCCAAGTCATGGACTGTGAGGTATCCACCTGCCTAGCCACTATTCGTGTACTTGTACTTGGCTGCGCCGCTACTACATCCAGAATGGCTTCTGCAACAACTACTGATTCGTCCTTTTTTGCACGACCTGCATTCGACCGGGAAGCGAGAAATGATCCCGTCTCACACAACTGTCTGTGCAAGCGCTCGAAAGTTTTGCGGTTAGGCAACCGCCTGTTGGGAAATCGCTCTCCGTACATTCGTTGTGCCTCTGCACCATTTCCATCTGCCGCTCCGTAAATTAAATGCATCTCAGCCTTTTCCTTATTCATGAAGGGCACCATCTTCCGATTCATTACTATAGCGACCCACACTTGACTCACCGTTCAGTGGTTTTTATGCCTGAATCGTGTCGAAATTTTGCATACGTGTTCTTCTTCTTCCCCATTTGACATTTGCATACTTTCTGTCTCCTTCTTCACCCGGTGACTGGCGTCAGGAATGGAGCTTTAACGTTTGCTTGAGCGACGTTTCCAACTGTGCCAGTGCCTTTATGAGTGAATTCCGACTATGCAGTCCTTGACGAAAGTTGTATTTTTGCCTCGTATCACAGCACAGAATCGTTGGGCATGGTTAAGTAGTGCAAACTGAACTATGTTCAGAAAGCATGCAGCAGAATGCTTTAGAAAGCATTTAATGAGACACAAAAAATAACGGTATAAAATAGTTGTTCGTTACTCCAAAGTCTAAAGCGCCCTCTATCGGAATTTTTTGAAACTTTTCTTTAAAATTTATTTTCAAGAAAATACTGACATAAAGAATAATTTTAGCAAAACGCGGCAGTAGTTAGAGCCTAATCTACGACACAAAGATCGGGAATAACTGATTTTTGTTCTGGGGGGAGAAGGGTTTCAAATTTCAAATTTCAGTTTACGCTACTTAACTACTCGTTAGGACTCAGATTTTTAGATCAAAATTTAAGTTTAAGTTTAAGCTTTCGAAATCATTTAAAGAAATACAAAAAATAACGTTAAAAAATAGTTGTTTGTTACTCCAAAGTCTAAAGCGCCCCTTATCGGCATTTTTTGAAATTGAACTTTAAAATTTTATTTCAAGAAAATACTAGCATAAAGAAAATTTTTTGCAAAAACCGCAAACGAATCGACCAATTTTTCCATTTTTTATAATCATTTGAAATTTCGGACCCTAAACTTTAATGCCCCCTATCTCCTTGGGAATACGTCTGGGACCCTTAGTCTCCTATTTAATATTATTTGTCTTTAAGTGTACTATAACCCCTTAAAGTTCTGCCCATCTTTTATGAATCACCCTGTATATATATTTATATGATGCACGCTAAAACAAGGCAAGTGTAAGAAATGTAACTAAAAATGCATAAATTTATTTTTTCAACAATAATTATGCAGTAGAAATAGCGTAAAAATAATGTTACAACTATATCAATGCGAATTACTTAATATAAAATTTGTTTCATTTTATTAAAAGAAAACAAAA
This sequence comes from Maratus speculifer, assembly GCA_964019185.1. Taxonomy (NCBI): domain Eukaryota; kingdom Metazoa; phylum Arthropoda; class Arachnida; order Araneae; family Salticidae; genus Maratus; species Maratus speculifer. Next base: position 62,582,658 of record OZ025293.1, read on the forward strand.
TGATTTTTTTCTGTATATCGAGTTTAAAACAAACCGAAACGAAACAAGTGTTTGCTAGAATAAGAAACTATGTTATTGAAAATAATGCATCATTATATAATTTTCTTTGTTTTGTTGTAAGATTCCCATCGCAAAGTGAAACGCGATTAATCTACTCTTCCTCCTCTATCCGAGCTAATCGTAATCGCTTGCTCCTCGATAAAAACTCTAATTGCGCGCAGATTTAGCAATCATGTTGGCATTGCCTCAAAATCCGTTTGCTGAGAATCATTCGCTCCCTCCCCTGGCTCACAAACTACAACCTCAGCTGATGGTAGTAGTTCGCTTTTGCACACCAGCCAACCAGGATCACGAAACAAAGCTTTCCCGCGCCAATGCTGACAGCTGATTTACCAGCTGGCTGAGTTGTACTACGAGTTAAAAAATAGTTCCTACGTCTGGGGAACATCATTTGAAAAAGAATATGAAATATGTGTCCATAATGCTGTTACCTTCATTGGATAAGTTTATTGGATTAATTGCACACAACTGGGATTAAAAAATTGTGAATTAAATCTGCACGTGTGCGGAAGGATATTTACACCGCATCGCTGATCGTTTCCCGCGCAAAAGCCGCCAGTCGGTGAATCAAGGTGTGATCCTGCGTTCTCTCCTTGCGAGGAGTTTCTCCGAGAAAAAAAAAGGAGGAAATTAATTTAACTAACCATAACTAAGAGAACGGGGAGTTATGGCGTTTTATCATCGGAGCGGTGACAAAAAACGGATAGCTCATGATTTTCGACGGCAAGAAGAAGAAGTTGTTGGGAGCTTATGCAGGTAAGGATGGAAATGGTGACTATCTTTTTATTCTTAGTAGTAATGATAGTAGTAACCGTTGCCGGCTTACTCCATCAGCTGTGCGGCGTGTTTTCCTTTTTCTTCCGATGCCTGCTCATTCTTCCTCTTGCAATTAATGTGCATGTTTACAAGAGAAGAGATATACACTCAAGATCATTCTGTCATTGATGAATTAGCTTTCCTAATTTTCAGACTTTCAAAATTTTGGCGATAGTGGAAACGTAAAGAGGTGTGTCATCGTAGTATTTGGGCGGGTAGAGCGCCGCCTTTAAATTTCGGTTTAGGTTTCGATATCTGGAAACTGGTTTCGGATATTGACGCTTCTTACTTGTGAATATTTCGCATTTCTAATAGTCATTGCAGACAAAACTTTCTTTTTATCAAGTATTTCAAATGTTATTAAACTTATATTATTTTGATAAATTTGCCATAATTGATTGTTTGTTATTTTTACATCTGGATATTTTATACGAACCATTTAAGTTCAAGAAATTTATTTTGATGATTTTTTAAAATATTTTTTATGGATGTGTTTTTTTTTTTTTTCTTAAATCTTAGTAAAAAATATTTTAGTATTTTATAATAATTTCATGTGGAATTAATAATATTTATAATTTCCTGGAATTAATTTTTGATTTTTTTTATTATTATTATTCAAATATATCTGTTGAAAATTGATTTGTTTATTCAACTATAAGTAATATACATTTAAAAAACATTACTATAGAAAATTTTTGTTACTTTATCTGATTATTTATTATGAATAATTGTAGAAGATTTTTATTCTTAATCATGCTATTCATCGGATGATTTTCATGAATCATGGTAACTTTCTATAGGATTTTATTATAATTATTATGTTAATCATTGGGTTATTTATTAGGAATCATCGCGGTTTTCCATGGAGTGTTATTTTTTATTATTATGTCATTTGTAAGAAAATAAAAAGTCTTCAAATAAATTGTCATTTTTCCTAGTCTATATTTTATATTTTTTTTCCAATTCAAAGCAAAATAAATATTTCCGTGGTGTATCTTGCTTTGGAGTGAATATGCTTGTACTTAAAAATAGTTGCCAATTTTGCGCTTTTTTGTTACCGCTTATAGTAAAAATTGCCTTCTTTAATCGCAGAAAATTGTGATTAAATAAGTTTTTTTTTTTTTTTTTTTTTTTTTTTTTTTTTTTTTTTTTAAATAGCGGTAAGAAAAAAAGCGTAAAACTTGACAGCTTATATACTTAAATTTGCCACGTGCTTCCGTATTTTGATTAGTACTTAATTATCATGAATTTCTTGTGTACGTAATTACAGAATTCTTATTTAATAATTTGTAATATCAGACATTAATTTGGCACAAATTACAATTTATGTTTAGAATATTTATATGCAACAAATTTTATATTATGTGTGTTTTTCTTTTAATGCATTTCAAATTAATTTTAGTAAACATTTCGCCAATCAGTTGGTGCAAACATAGATTGTTATTTATAGATATAAGAAGCTATTGACATAAAGTAATTATGTTTTCTTTGTAATTTTATTGTAATTCTGGTGTCAGAAATGGAACATTATCAGTATTAGTGATGTATTAGTGTCAGTATCAGAATGTATTAGTGTATGATATTTATTCAATGTTTACATTCTCTATTCAAAAGTGGCATCATACTTGAACAATCAAAATAATTTTTCCTAAATCGAATTCTTCAATCTTAATGTTAGTATTTGATAACATTTTTTTCCCTGGAATTCAAGGAAAATTTCAATTCAAAATTTCTTAAATTTAAGATAAATATTGAAGAATTTTTATCCTATGTGCTCCTATGTTATCCCTTTATTAAGCCTATGTGCTCAGCAATTTATCTTATATTATTATCATCATTATTTAAACGATAACACGTGGGCAAGAATAACCTATAATTTTGTTTAAAAAAAAAAAAAAAAAAAAATCCAGATTTATTAAGGATATATTTGAAAAATAATATGAAATTAGTTTTATCGTCACTACAGAACTTAGATATGGTATAAATACTGCTATTAATATAATTTTCAGTGAAATAATAATGTAGATTTTTTTTCAGCCGTTGCAAGTTTCTTTAATTCATATGGTATTTTAAATAAACTGTTTTACATGGTTTAAAAGAAGATTAAAACGCAAATGTTAATTTACTTTAAAATATTTCTCTTTCTTTCTCTCTTTTTTTTCTTTCTTTCAAATCACCCATGCATGAAGATTTTTAGTTTTTCTTCTTTAACCCTGAATTTTGTCATAATTATTATTTTAAATTAAGCTGCATGCCTTTCTTTTCGTCTTAAAGTTTCTTTCGTGCTTTTCATTTTCTTCTTAAAATTCTGTAGTGAAAATAAAATTATAAAAGTTATAATGGTACCCTAGCATTTTTGAGTATCTTATATAATAGTCTATGATATCACGTGAAAGCCATTCCATACAATTTAAAGCTAAAATAAAATAGAAATAAATATTTGCAATTAGCATGAGTAACTTCTAACCATATAACAAACTTTTATGTATAATCACGCGTGGATTATATGATTTATATAACAATATATGAGGTTAAAAATATTTTCATTTAGAAAAGATATTTAGCAAGCTTTTATTTCATGGAAAACATTTCATAAATGATCCATATGTCTAAGTGAATAATTTTCTATGCTGAACAAAGATAAGTATGTCAAGCATAGTTTCTGTCAATAATGTTTACAATTGATTTTTAAATATGAATGCCCCAGTAGACGCTATAAATATAGACTACCAATATTTTTAAATGCAAACTCTGCACTCAGAAATTTTCCACTTAAATATCAATTTTCAGATACTTTTTAATAGAAAAGCTTCTTTGATATCCCTCCCCAATTAACTTTTTTGTATAAATTGATTAATCGTACAACTTGGAATAAGTCATTTTCTAGATTTATTAGAATTAATTATTATTAAATGAGTAATTAAAAAAGAAAAGAAAATTATGGATACTCTTGGCTTCAGTTACTGTTGCTCTCCCCTTTAATCCATCCCTGTTTGATAAATGGCTTTTAAATTTTTTTAAATAGTTCCGTGTTTTATTACATAGTATTCGATATAATTCATAATCATTTAATCTACCTCATGATGCAAATAAAATTAAATGTCCATTAAAATAATAGGCACTGGAGGGTTTTTTTTCTGCCGTTTTCTCAAGAATTAATTATTATTAAATGAGTAATTAAAAAGAAAAGAAAATTATGGATACTCTTGGCTTCAGTTACTGTTGCTCTCCCCTTTAATCCATCCCTGTTTGATAAATGGCTTTTTAATTTTTTTAAATAGTTCCGTGTTTTATTACATATTATTCGATATAATTCATAATCATTTGATCTACCTCATGATGCAAATAAAATTAAATGTCCATTAAAATAATAGACACTGGAGGGGTTTTTTTTTCTGCCGTTTTCTCACTATTTCTCTAAAACGGTAACCTGGACTTTTAAAAATCATCTGATTCCACGTGCCCCGAGATTCCATTTTGCGCTGGTTTCGTTCGGAGATGCGCAGACACCGCAGCCTTGCATCAAGGCGCCGATAGAATTGGCTCATTGCCAATATAGCAACCCCGGGGATTCTGATTGCAGTTTTGCCGTAGGATGTTAGCTCATCAATATTTTTGCGACTTTTGATTTAAAATAATATTGAAATTCTATATAGCTTATTATTCTTTTCAAGTTATCCGCTTATTTTAAAGATATGTTCCAATCTCATAAGAATTTATAGCATGCTTTAAATTGAGGCCCTTTTTATTAAATGAGTTTTATGTCATATGATAAATGATAATATTAATAGTTGTTAAATTTAGTATCATTTTATTTCTACAAAAATTAAATTATTGAAAATGCTTCAATGTACCAAAAATATAGTTTTTAGTTGCCTTAAAATAAGTTTATATTTTAACACGATCAGTCTAAATTTTACAAGCTAAGAACATTTCAAAATCTGTATAATGTAATTTATATATTGTGGCGGGACGAAAAGTTATTCTGTTACAAATTACTATTTAAGATTTAGGATATATGAGATGAATAATAATCTTTTCATCGTTTTTATTATTATCCTTTGATAAACTTTTGAATTAACTTCCTTTTTCAGTGCTCCTTTACAATGCTTCAGTTCTCCTTTGCCAGTTTCAGGCAATTTTCACAGATTAAGATTATGCTTATTATTTTTATTATTTAAGATTAATTTCTGTCGTTCTGCGACAAACACCTGGATGAGCTTCCTTTATCAAAATATTATTGTTTATTTAAAGTTTCAAGCTAACATACTTAATTTTATGTTTGGTATTATTACTTTTTATCTATATACAAGGCTTGCGTTTGATACTTCTAAAATTTAGCAATACGTAAACTAATTTTTCGTTTAGATTATTCCATTCTAAAAAAAAGTGTTAATTAACTCTAAAAAGTAAAATTTAAAAAACAGTGGTGTCAAAAATTCGTAGCAAGCAATCGGCAACAATGGTTTATCTACCCATTAATACCTGTCTTCCAGAATGCCGACTTAATATTAAAAAAATATGTCAATAAAACTTCTTATTGTTCCTTTTTTAGTATACTTTGCTTGACATTTTTTTCTCATTTAATTTAAAACAATTCTGTTCATATAATTTTCTATTTTAACAGTCAATTGTGTTACAAGAATAAAGTATGTTAAATGAATGCGTAGGAGTTATTAGCTGTTCTGGTAATCGACTCTTCTTTTGACCTTCTAACCCGTTCCCATTCATTCATTCCTTTCACCTCCTTCATTTCTTTAATTTTCATTTAAAAGTGAATATTTCGATGATTGTTAAGATGACTCTATGTTAAATTTTCAAAAAGAACTTTTACTTAGCTGAACTTTTTGAGTAATTTAACTGTATAGCGTAGTGATGCACAACCTTTTTGCCAGAAAATTGTCACCAGAATATTTGAAAAGTGACGTTTGTTTTATTTAATAGCAAAGTTTCTGTCATTATTGTAAGGAAAATTATTCTGCATAAAAATAGTGGTATCTTTGTGGCCAGCGGGCCACAGGTTGTGGTGCATCCCTAGCATAGCGATTATAATAAGTGCTTTTTTTTTTTTTTTTTTTTTTGCTTTCTTCTATCTTTTATAGAAGAAAGGATTGTAATTGAAATGTTTTTCAACTTCCACTTTTCAAAGGATTTACATATTTTAAGTACAAACTTTAACCCCTTGTGGGGATCTGGGATCTATTTTATCCCACCTAATTTTAATCAAGATTTCCATACCTGAAACTTTTAATTAAATTTTAATTTTATATTTTTGGTGGGGGAAAAAAAGGGGTTGAAAAATTCCTTTTTCTTATTTTGGCACACAACTTTTCAAAAATTCCTGTGTGAATTCAACATTACAGAAACACAATTATTTGCACATGAAAGGGTTAAAAGGTATTGAGTTTACTGGAACAAAATTGTTTTCTACAGGAAACTATTGTGACTATCTTAGGCGCTGTGCAAATATAACCTTATCAACTTTTTGGTAATTCTGGAGCCCCTCCCCCTCTTCCGATATCATACATTATTATCTTTCGATCCACCCCCTCCCCAGTAATGATATCATTATCAAAATGTATTTTTTATTTATTTATTTTGTAGCGATATACAATACAAAACTGGTTTAAATTTATTTTCCGCATGCTTTATTGATTAATATAAACAGAAGTCAATAAAATATGGATTTATATTAAATAACACTTAAAAAGAAATAGTTACTAGTTAAAAATATTTTATAATAACTTTTTGTTACATAATGCATTCAACAATAACAAAGTTTTATTGCACATGCCCCGAATGGAGAAGGGCTGAAGGTAGATAGATATTATTATAAAAAATGCAAGAGGACAACAGTCTTTCTCATTTATTTATTAGTAAACACAAGTTTCATTTCAAATATACTTCAAATAGAATTTCTTGAACCATGATTGCATTTGCATACATATATGAGGAAGAATAGTAATGTCAAGCGTTGGGATATTCTATATTTTAGAATAAAATAATTTTATAATAATTTACTCATTATAATAATAATTTTGTATTTTCATAAAAATAGATAACTGACTATAAAAGGATATCATACAATTTTGAACTAAAGACCATGTTACAAATAAAAAGAAAAATAATTAATTGAATTAAAATTTATATCGATATCAAAAGATACCCCCCCCCTCCCCCTAGAGATATCTTGCGATATCATGTGGCAAACCCTCTTCCCTCTTCCTAAAATAATAACTTTATATGCATAGCCCCTTATTCAGCCATAAAGGGGTGTTTGACTCCAAACCGAACACGAATTATTCATTCATAATCTTAATGTAATAAAGATATTGTAACAGTATTTTTAACAGATTTATAATACACTCTATAAAAAGCAGTAACTTACAAAGAATTGGTCGAAATAGTTACGATCTGTCTCCAAGCAATTAAATACAGTAAAACCTCTATAACGGACACTTCCGAATAGCGGACACCTCTATTTAACGGACAGTTTTCCGATACCCACTCCCCAAATCTAATTTTTTTTTATGTTTAACCTCTGAATAACGGACATTCCGAATAGCGGACAGTAATTTTGGCGATAAAATATAAGAAATTGTTTTTTAACGAAGAAAAAAAAGTAAAAAGCCTCTAAATTTGTCAGAGTAATGAGTCAAAATTTTGTGATCACAGATAAATGTAAAGAGTGCGCCGGGGAAAATCTTCCCTTCCACGTCCAGTATTAAATTCAGAGATGGTCCGGTGGGACATTACCTCCCGGAGCATCACAATGCCTCTCCTCTCCTCTCCGGATGATTTGAGATTTTATGTTTTTAAATGCAAGTGAAAAAAGTGTTTTTAAATGCAAGTGGTAAAATGCAATGAGCAGTTACTTTTTTTTTTTTTTTTTTTTTTTTTTTTTTTTTTTTAAAGATGATTTAGAAACATCAGAACTATTGGCAGGGTTAAAACTTCACGTTAAAAAAAATTATATGTAATCTTTAAAAGCAAAAGGAAACTTTTGAAATAAATTTTTTTGTAAGAATGCAATAAACAATGTATAAAGATATATACCCTTTTATTTCAATTTTATTGCTTAAAAAAATATTTCTATTTCTGATTAATCATATTTTAGAATTTTAGGACATATAAAAGTGTATTAATAAAATTTTAACCAATTTTTAGCAATTTTTGAATTTCCGAGGTTTTTCCCAATAGCGGACACCTCCGAATAGAGGACAGTTTCCACGCTCCCTAAGTGTCCGTTATTTGGAGGTTTTACTGTATCTCGAAAATATCTATTATATATATTTTCTAATATCTCGTTTGCACTTCGACATTTTACATTTTTTTTTCTTCATTGGATAGCTGAGGTCCATCTCTACATCGCTCCTTTTTTACTTTTTTGGTGCAGATATCTTTTAGAATGATATTTTCCTTTTCGGAATTGTTTTCAAAAGTGAAAGTAACTTTATATAAAATATCTGCAACCAAAATCGAAAAAGTAAAAAAAAAAAAAAAAAAAAAAAGAAAAGAAAAAAAAAAGAAATGGAGCGATGTAGAGATGGACCTCAGCTATCCAATGCAAAATAATTTTCTTAAAAATGTCGAAATGCAAGTAAGATGTTTGAAAATTAACTTCTCAGCATTATCTCGCAAGTGTCTTAGGCTGCAGTGATAAGAGCCTTAATGAAGAAACATGCCAATTAATTACACTCGAGACTAAAACAGTGTTTTTACCCGCTGTCCGGCGAAAATAGATCTTTAATTTTTAAATCTGTCTACTATAAAAAGTAATAAAATATGAAAAATTAGATACCGAGTTGAAATAGTGTACTTTTTATTGTTCGAGATAACTGCTCTTTATTTACTCACACCAATTTCTCTTTATATTTATCAGTGTTGGAATTTTCGCTTTAGCATGTTAACTCTTGTCGAGATTGCTTCCGTGATAAGAGATAGATGGCTTACGCAATCACTTTCACCTGAATGAAAGTCTACCCATTCATTCGTTTCAAGAGGCTGTGGGTTTTTCTCCTTGAACCGAACGTTAAAAGTTACGAACTTGTTTTGTTTGTTGTCTTTTATGAATTGAACCAGCTTTACTAAGTGTTCTGGTTATCGAAGAGAGTGCTTATTTACGTAGAGCAATCAAAATATGCTTCAGGAGCTTTTCCAAATTTTCATCATTTAAAGGGTTACAGAAGAGTTAAATCTTCAAAATATTCGATTTTATGAAAAAGTATGTTTGAAAAAGTAACATTTTGTGAGCATAAATACGCATAATTATACGAGTTTCAAATAAAAATTTATCAACTGTTTTCTGTAAACAGTGGTTAAAAATATTGTGTTCTATCTCAAAGTGTGAGTGTTTAGACGTGCGCTCACGAATATATTTTCCAAATTTTCACTTTATTTATATAAAACCACTAACTAGATGGAACCCGTCAAAACTTGACGGCACCACAGAAATAAAAGGTATTTTCCAGCTATTAAAGGATTTTTTAACGACTAATTTTCAGCAAAAATTTCAATAAATAAAAGAAAAACCTGCATTTTACATCCAGGCAAATGACCCGCAATTGGCAGAGTTACATTCAAACATGCTGCTATAGAATTAGAATCTCTCTCATTTGATAATTTTCCATTTACAAATACAACACCAATAAACTGTACATGACATGAATAAATCATAAATTACCGTCATTTCTCATTTCATACAAAATATACATACTTCACTTACTTCGCAGCAAAATAAGACTGAATTTATAGTTTGCCATTTAGCAACAACTGTAACAATGATCCTCTCAGTGGTTAATTTGTTTTTACATTACCCACCCCATTCAACAAATAAACATTTGCATTTTCAACTAACTTTTCTATTACATTTTCATAAATCAAAAATACATGTCGATTTCACATATTAAAAAAATTAATGATATTTATTCTGGCTAGGTGAAACCCGTCAAAACTTGACGGCAACAATATGAAAGAACCAAAGAAAAAAAAGTATTTTGCCGCTATAAAAAAATTAATATTTCTTAAAAATTTCAATATGCTTTTCCATTTACCAACGTAACACCAACATGACACGATCCCGGGCGCAGATTCGGTGCAACGCTGCGACACACGTCACAAACTCTTGAAAATGTTTGAAGATTATTTTTCTACTGTTAAAGTTTTTTTTTAAATGCTAGAAATCATTTACTATGTACAAAAATTTGTCTAGGTACCATAAAAAATGCAAATTTTGGCAAATAATCACAAAAATAACTATTTTCGTCAAAATACCCCCCCCCCCCAAAAAAAAAAAAAAAAAAAAACATCACCCGGAAATTTTGTAAATGGATGTGAAAAAAAACAGCAAATTTCGTCAACAGATTGCAAAAAAACAACAAATTTTATGAAAAGATCTCTAAAAAATTTGTCAAAAAAAATGCAAAAAAAAAATTGTCTAGGTATCCCAAATAAAACAAATTTCGTGAAAGTATTGCAAAAAATCAAAATTTTGCCAAAACGTCTAAAAAAATTGGCAATTTTCATGAAAAAATTTCGAAAAATAAAGCCAAATTTGACAAAAAAAAATCCCTAAAAAATGGCAAATTTGTAAACATATTGTGAAAAAAAAAATCAAAATATTGTAAGAAAACAAAAAATTTTGGCAAATGATTGTGAGTAAACAACAAATTTCGCCAAAGGATTGAAAAAAAAGCAAATTTCATCAAATAATCACAAAAAAAAGTAAGTTTCGCAAAAAAACCCAAAAAATTTTGCAAAAAGATCTTCAATAAAACGGCAAATTACATCGAAAGATCGTGACAAAATGACAATTTCATCGAAAGAACTCGAGAAAAACAATAAACTTCTCCGAAACTGTCCAGGTATCATAAAAGACACGAATTTCGTCCAAAGATCTCAAAAGCACAAAAATTTTGTCTAGGTAATCGCAAAAAAAAAGTAAATTTCGCAAAAAATAGCAAAAAAACAACAACAAATTTCTCAAAAAGATAACAAAAAACGACAATTTCTCAAAAAAATCATGAAAAAAGGATAAATTCGATAAAACGGCAAGTTACATCAAAAGATTGTGAGAAAAAAACAACAAATTTCAAAAAACAACTTTCATTAATTGCAGGGGGAAAAGATGCAACATTTCTTTGTTCATCAAAAAAAAAAAAAAAAAAAAAAAAAAAAAAAAAAAAAATCACAAAATTTCTCGATCCATCACATGAAAAATAGAAAATTTGTCAATCAGTTGAAGAAAAATACAAAAATCGACAGTTGGTCATGTGGGGTAAAAATTATAAAATTCATTAATGAATCATGGATAAAAAGTCATTTATTATGTAAAAAAGCCCACAAAAATCTTGTGATTGATCGAGACATTTCAGAATGTTTTTTCTGGGTAATCTTACGATGGGAATACTGCAGTTCAGTGTACCCATTGAACTGTGTGCTGAGTGACATATGTTTATTCCCTCATTCTATAGGCAATTAAATATATGTATGGAATTTTTTATCGCAACGTAATAAGTATATTTTTAACATAGGATCAGAGTAAATTAGTCTTTTCAACAAATAACCTGGTAAGTGAGAACTAACTTTTTTATTGATAGGCAATGTAACATCGGGTCGATCGAGTTTATTTTGATTTTGCCCTTGTTTTTGAAGGACATGATTTAACCGTTTTTTCTATTGCATAACACTACTTATTTTGTTTTCAATCTTTTTTTTTTTTTTTTTTTTTTTTTTTTTTTTTTTTTTTAGTAATTTCTTATTTTGATCTTCATTTCTGTCATATGAAAAATTCATTTCTATTTTGCCTATAGCATTTACATAAAGTTGACAAATTTCTGAAAAAAAAAAAAAAAATCCAAAAAAGGATAAATTTGATAAAACGGCAAATTACATCGAAAGATGGCAAGAAAATACAACAAATTTCACCGGATATCGCTGAGAAAACAAATAATTATTTCCTGGTATCATAAAAGACGTGAATTTCGTCAAAAGATCGTGAAAATACTTTAAATTTGTCTAGGTACTTCAAAAAATGCAAATATTGGTAAACAGATTGTGAGAAAACAATATATTTTGTCAAAATATGAAAAAAAGAGGCACATTTCATCAAAAGATTACAAAAAAGGTAAATTTTGCAAAAAAAAAAAAAAAAAAAAAAAAAAAAAAGTGAAAAAAATGACAAATTTCTGAAAAAAAACGAAAAAAACAACAAATTTCCAAAAAAAGGATAAATTCGATAAAACGGCAAATTACATCGAAAGATGGCAAGAAAATAGAACAAATTTCACCGAAAATCCCTGAGAAAACAAATAATTATTTCCTAGTATCATAAAAGACGTGAATTTCGTCAAAAGATCGTGAAAATACTTTAAATTTGTCTAGGTATTTCAAAAAATGCAAATATTGGTAAACAGATTGTGTGAAAACAACACATTTTGTCAAAAGATGAAAAAAAGAGTTACATTTCATTAAATGATCACTAAAAAGGTAAATTTTGCAAAAAAAAAAGGGTGAAAAAAAAGACAAATTTCTGAAAATAACAAAAAAATGAAAAATTTCACAAAAAAAAGATAATTTCGATAAAACAGCAAATTACATCGAAAGATCGTGAGAAAATGACAAATTTCACCGAAAATCCCTGAGAAAACAAATAATTTTATCCAAGTATTAAAAAAAACACGAATTTTGGCAAATAATCACAAAAAATAACAAATTTCGTCAAAATACCCCCCCCTCCCTCAAAAAAAAGAGCACCTGGAAATTTTGTAAATAGATGTGAAAAATACCAGCAAATTTCGTCAACAGATTGCAAAAAACAACAAATTTCTTCAAAAGATCTCTAAAAAATTTGTCAAAAAACTGCAGAAAAAAAATTGTCCAAGTATCTCAAATAAAACAAATTTCGTGAAAATATTGCAAAAAATTGAAATTTTGCCAAAACGTTTAAAAAAATTTCGAAAAAAAAGGCAAATTTTGACAAAAAATTTTTTTCTAAAAAATGGCAAATTAAACATATTGTGAAAAAAAATTCAAAATATTGTGAGAAAACAACAAATTTTGACAAATGATTGTGAGTAAACAGCAAATTTCGTTAAAGGATTGAAAAAAAGCAAATTTCATCAAATAATCATAAAAAAAGGTAATTTCGCAGAAAAAAAACAACAAATTTTGCAAAAAGATCTTCAATAAAACGGGAAATTACATCGAAAGATCATGACAAAACGACAATTTCATCGAAAGAACTCGAGAAAAACGATAAATTTCTTCGAAACTGTCCAGGTATCATAAAGGACACAAATTTCGTCCAAAGATCTCAAAAGCACAGAAATTTTGTCTAGGTAATCGCAAAAAAATGTAAATTTCGCAAAAAATAGCAAAAAAAAGACAAATTTCTCAAGAAGATAACAAAAAACGACATTGTCTCAAAAAAAATCACGAAAGAAGGATAAATTCAATAAAACGGCAAATTACATCAAAAGATAGCGAGAAAAAAAAACAACAAATTTCAAAAAACAACTTCCATTAATTGCAGGGAGAAAAGATGCAACATTTCTTTGATCATCAGAAAAAAAAATCACAAAATTTCTCGATCTATCACATGAAAAATAGAAAATTTGTCAATCAGTTTGACAGTTGGTCATGTGGGGTAAAAATTATAAAATTCATTAATCAATCATGGGAAAAAAGTCATTCAGTTATGTAAAAACCCCACAAAAATTATCAATCAGTAGAAGTCCCCACAAAAATCTTGTGATTGATTGAGACATTTCAGAATGTTTTTTGTATGTCCAAATTAAATATATATATATATATATATTTTTTTTAATTAATATTTTATTAATATATATATATATATATTGTAGCTGCAGATTTAAAAAAGTAAGTTATTTATAAGACATCTATTTTGATCTCTTATTATTTTGTTTATTTTTTGCAAGACCTACGTTTATTTAGTTGAGTAATACGAATTTACAATTTGCAATGTTTTGTCTTTTGTTATTTTTTATCAATTTTCAAAATGATAATGCAACAAATGTAAATGCTATAGGCAAAATATAAATGAAATTTTCATATGACAGAAATGAAGATCACAATAAGGAATTACTTTAGAAAAAAGAAAAAGATTGAAAACAAAATAAGAAGCGTTATGCAATAGAAAAAACGGTTAAATTATGTCCTTCAATAAAAACGGGCAAAATCAAAATAAATAAACTCGATCGACCCGATGTTACATTGCCATTCAAAAAAAGTTCTCACTTACCAGGTTATATTGTTGAAAAGACTAATTTAAGGTGTAATAGATTACTCTGATCCTATGTTAAAAATATACTAATTACGTTGCGATAAAAAAATCCATCCATATATTTAATTGCACATTTTAAACATATGTCACTCAGCACACAGTAGATCCATTGGCTCTGCTACAATACAAACAACGAACGCGGGCATACCACGCTAACATTTAGAGACAGTAACTATCTCTTCTCTCATTGGTTCTGTTGTGGGATCTGCGCAAGCACGAATGCGCAGAGAGCAGTTTGAGTGTGCTGAATAAAAAAGGCTATTGCTTTAATATATAAGATTGTAAAACAATATACATCAATAAAACATGAAAATATGAATTAAAAGGAATATATTTTGAATTTGTAGAACCATAATAAACTCTTCAGACCCCAAATACTATGGAACTACAAATAAAGTGTGTGGTTTGAACTTCTCATCAGCTATGAAAAAGCAAAATAATACGAATTTGGGGTTACCAACACACAAAATACCAAAATAAAGTTAGTAAAAACATTAAAATTAAATCATAATTTGATTGAAATGGATAGAATAGGAAAAAAAACACATACATACCAGAATACTAAAATTAGCCCTAAACTGATATAACAAAAATAGCCTGTCGATTACATGCAGCATGATGCTGCTCCCCCCCCCCCCCCACTCCCAAAAAAAGGATATTGTAAAAAATGAACCAAGGTGTATGTTTCATTTTAAAGATTTATATTATGAAATTATAAAGATAAATTTCAAAAAATGCCGATAGAGGGCGTTTTAGACTTTGGAGTAACGAACAACTATTTTTTACTGTTATTTTTTTGCATCTCATTAATTTTTTTAGAAAATTAGACATAAACTTAAATTTTGAGCTCAAAATGTATGGTTAGTAGCGCAAACTGAACTGTGTTCAATAGGAGTGGGTAGGTTCAAATTTCAAATGATTATAAAAATCAGAATAATTGGTCAATTGATTTGCAGTTTTCACTAAAACTATTCTTTCTGTCAGTATTGTCTTAAAAATAAATTATAAAGATAAATTTTAAAAAATGTCGATAGAGGGCACTTTAGACTTTGGAGTAACGTACAACTATTTTTTACCGTCATTTTTTGCATCTCATTAAACTTTTTTGGAAGCTTAGTGCATGAAAATCTGAATCGTTGAGAGTGGTTAAGTAGCGCAAACTGAACTTTGTTCAATGGGGGTGGGAAGGTTCAAATTTCAAATGATTATACAAAACGGAAAAATTGGTCGATTCGTTTGCGGTTTTCTCTCAAACCATTCTTTATGTCAGTATTTCTTTGAAAATAAATTTTAAAGATAAATTTCAAAAAATTCCGTTAGAGGGCGCCTTAAACTTTAGAGTAACCAACAACAATTTTTCACTGTTATTTTTTGTATTTAATTAAATGCTTGCAAAAGCTTCGATTTAAATTTTGAGCTCAAATTCTGAATCGTTGGGAGGGGTTAAGGCCCCTGTCTTCGCTCGAGGAAACGCTCGCGAGCTAATGCTATTCCTATGGGGAAGCATTTTTCTAATCTTTCGCATTTTGACATTTTTGAATATTTTTTTTGCACTGGATAGCTGGAGTGCATGCCAATTGCGCACCTTTTTTACTTTTTCGATTTTGGTTGCAGATATTTTTTACAAAGTTAGTTTCCCTTTCAAAACCGGTTTCGAAATAGAAATTGCTTTTTAAAAAAATATCTGCAACCAAAATCGAAAAAGTAAAAAAGGTGCGCTGTCGGCATGTACCTCAGCTATCCAATGAAAAAAAAATATATTCAAAAATGTCAAAATGCGAAAGCGTTATTAGAAAACTGCTTCCCCATAGGAATAGCATTAGCTCGCGACCGTTTCCTCGAACAAGGACAGGGGCCTTAAGAAGCGAAAACTGAACTGTGTTCAGAAGTTAATGTTACCCTGCCCACCCAACGAACACAGATCAATTTTTCAGGACGTAATTGCTCACAACGATTCAGATTTTGAGCTCAAAATTTAAGTCTAAGCTTTTAAAACATTTATTTAGATAAAAAATATAACGGTTAAAAATAGTTGCTGGTTATTCTAAAGTTTTAAGCGTCCTCTAACGGAATTTTTTGAAATTTATCTTTAAAATTTATTTTCAAGAAAATACTGACATAAAGAATGGTTTTAGAGAAAACCGCAAAAGAATTGACCAATTTTTCCGTTTTTTATAATCATTTGAAATTTGAACCTCCCCAGCCCCATCGAACACAGTTCAGTTTGCGCTACTTAACCACTCTCAACGATTCAGATTTTCAGCTCAAAATTTAAGTTTATGTCTAAGCTTCTAAAAAAATTTAATGAGATGAAAAAAAAATAACTGTAAAAAATAGTTGTACGTTATTCCAAAGTCTAAAGCGCCCTCTATCGACATTTTTTGAAATTTATCTGTATAATTTATTTTCAAGACAATACTGACGTAAAGAATAATTTTAGTGAAACCCGCAAATCAATTGACCAATTTTTCTGTTTTTTATAACCATTTGAAATTTGAACCTACCCACTCCCATTGAACACAGTTCAGTTTGGGCTACTTAACCACAGATTTTGAGCTCAAAATTTAAGTTTATGTCTAAACTTCTAAAAAATTTAATGAGATGCAAATAATAACGGTAAAAAATAGTTGTTCGTTACTGTGGCAACGATAACATTGCCACATCGCTTAAATAAATATGTATATATAAAGAATGATTCAGCACAACTAAAATGAAAAAATATATAAATATACGTATAAGAAAAAATTAAAGTAAAGTTTTAAATTTATTTTATTCATTAACGTTCATTCTATGTTCGTTTCATTCATTCAAGTAGTAATAATAATTTTAGGTTTTAGAAAAATATAAAGGCTATTTTTTTAGCATTAATTAAAGCTGTAAACTTTACGACTTTATAACGTTCTGGAAAATAATGAATGGATTTTAAGAGGAACACACACGTAGTGTTTGAACTTCTCACCATAAAAGCTTCAGACAATAACAATAGCAATAGCTATAAAAAAAAAGAGACTGACTCCAATTCTGACGTAACAAGCAGTGGGCAACAATGACAGAATTTACAACCCAGCGCACCAAAATTTACGACTATTGATGGGTGGTCAAACACTCCACCCGTGGGAAGAAGGCTGGACACTCAGAAAAGGTTTTCCTACTGGACAAAAGGGGTGATCTTCCTACCGGACAGGGGAACCAATGAGGTGAGGAAAAGCAATTGCCCCCCATGAAAACGATTACAAGGAAACCAATAAGAGAAAAAAAAGGTATGGGGAGGAATAAAAAAAAGAGCTCTCTCAGAGAAAAAGCTACGAGATTCAGAAGGTATTTTCGTCCTGACCATGTATGTCGTCCTGAAAAAAGAACTTCGAAAATAAAATCACCACTCTGATGCGGATGCTTAAACGATTGCTGGACTTAAAGAAAAAAACATATAGAATCGGTGATAAATGGGAACTAGAGCTCACCTGACCACATCACCTCAGCTAATAAGATGAAGCAGTGCTTGACGGAGAAAAGGATACGCTTTTTTTATACAAAGAATTTGTGAGTGCTAATGGACGTCTATAATTAAATACTGACAGTTCTGCTGACATGCACGATGAATGCTCTGAATCTACAATGAACTTTTATAAGTATTACCCTGGATTCTAATGAACTTTGTGACTCCAATAGTGCTGCGTAAGAGGGCTGCAGATTGTTTGTTTACGGACACTCCCGTGGAATAGCCGATGAAACTTGTGTCTTCAAGGTGCCGTATGAGAGTGCCGCAGATAGTTTATTTATGGACCTTAGCAGCTGCTCAAAAATGGTGAGAAATTTAAACTTACCTCTGTGGTGTCCCTAAATTTTAAATAATCCTTTGGCTCATTAAAAAAAATATTAAAATTTAATTCTAATGGTAAGGAATTTTAAAATAAAAAAAAATTAATGAAATTTAGGCTATGCCTTTTAGTTGTGCTGTGAGTAATTGTATAAATTTATAATAATGTATAATGCAACAGAAAGAAAAAAAAATATTATTGTGAAATTGATATTTTAAAATGGTATTTTCTTATTGTGCTTTTCATTACAAAATTGATAGTTTCAAATGTTGTTATCTCATTGTGTTTTAATTATGATTGATATTTTCGAGTGGTAAATTTCTTATTGTGTTTTAATTATAAAATTGTTATTTTGAAATAAATATTGGTATATACACTGGTGTCCAAAAGTTAAACATAATTGGTAATTAAATAAGTAATGAAAGAAATATAAATCGAAATGTGGTGAAACTCCAGGTGTGTAAACAAAATAGTACGCGTCATATATTTTCGCGAAGAGTTTTATCCCCGAAATCGAACAGGGGACCGTCAACAAATTGAAAAAGAACGAAGATCTTTTGGATAACCCTGTCAAAACTAATGTAGCAAAAGTGTTCAAACTGCACATTATGATTAAGTGGCTTATTGTAATGTACTGTGTTTAGTTTTATAAGGATAGCATTCATACTCATAGAGAAATTAAGGTTTTTATAAAAACAGTCCTAAGTTTTTTGCCTATAATTTGCAGAGTTCTTAATATAAAATATTGTTCTTTTCTGAAAATATGACAAACATCATTGTACACAATACCCTGTCATCAGAATTTAAAAATAATAAAAATTGTATGAAAAATGAGTAGGTTTAGTAAATAATTTTTCATTGCGCATGCGTCAACGATATCAAAATTTCATTTGCATATTGTGTTAGCTAAATGTATAGAGCAACTTTTGTAAAAGTTTCAAAAACATAGCTTGAAAATTCTGAAAATTATCGTCTATAGAATCAACTCAAAATCCGTTATTCCTAAAAGGAAGCAAAATATTAGGGGTTTTATCCAAATACAGTTGTACGTGCAATATTGTCTAGGCACGAAACAATGGAATATGGATACAACCCCTCATCTTTTTGCTTCATTAGGGAATAAAATATTTTGATCTCATTCTATCAACGGTAATTTTCATAATTTTTAATCTATGTTTTTGAGACTTTCACAAAAGTTGCTCTACACATTTAACTAACATAATATGCAAATGAAATTTTAATAGAGTTCACGCATGCGCAGTAAAAAATTATTTAGTAAACCTGCTCATTTGTCATACAATTTTTATTATTTTTAAATTCTGATGACAGGGTATTGTGTACCATGATATTTGTCATATTTTCAGAAAAGAACATTATTTTATATTAAGAATTCTGCAAATTATAAGCAAAAAACTTAGGACTGTTTTTATAAAAACCTTAATTTCTCTACGAGTATACATGCTATCCTTATAAAAATAAACACAGTACATTACAATAAGCCACTTAATCATAATGTGCAGTTTGAACGCTTTTGCTACATTAGTTTTGACAGGGTTATCCAAAAGATTTTCGTTCTTTTTAAATTTGTTGACGGTCCCCTGTTCGATTTCGGAGAAAACTCTTCGCGAAAATATATGACGCGAACTATTTTGTTTACACACCTGGAGTTTCACCACATTTCGATTTACATTTCTTTCATTACTTACTTAATTACCAATTATGCTTAACTTTTGGACACCAGTGTATATATATCCTTGTTTTCTTTGACAATTTCTTTTCTTTATTTCTTTTAAGTAAATTACTAAGATGCAGATTCTTGTTTATTAAAATTGATGTATTGTTGAAGACAGTTTTTTTAATACTCTTCTTATCTCGTTAAAATCCTAATTTGCTAAGCTAAACGTTAAATAAGCCGATCATGTGTTATTGAAAATTTATTTTATTTAGATTATTCCAAGGTTTAAATTATATTGATTGATAATATCCTGATCATTCTTTCACAACGCGGAATGGGGTATTATCTATATGTTATTTTGCTTTTACAAACCACTATCCTTCATGTACCCTGTATGTGGTGTCATTTTCCTCACCACAGTTACTCCAAATTCTAAAGCGCCCTCTATCGGCATTTTTTGAAATTTATCTTTATAATTTATTTTCAAGACAATACTGACATAAAGAATAGTTTTAGTGAAAAACGCAAACGAATCGATCAATTTTCCCGTTTTTTATAATCATTTCAAATTTTGGACGCTAAACTTTGATGGCGCCTGTCTCCTTCGGAAGACGTTTGGGACCCTTAGCTTCCCATTTAATATTATTTGTCTTGATGTGTACTATCACCCCTTAAAGTTTTGCCCAGTAGTTTAGATACACCCTGTATATATAACTGTGTATAAAAGCAGTAAAAACCAGATATAGTTTTTAACAAAACGTTCTTCTTTTTTTAATTTCATTTATAAATTTTCCGGTGTTCATTTATATATTAAAAAATTTTGGTTCAAAACGTTTATCTGAACAGGGTCAAATCGGCATAGTTTTACAGAAGAATATGAGAACAGGGTTCGTACGCATCTAGGGATTTTGGAATTATAGGTATTTTCTCACCAGAAATTTAGTAAAATACTGGTCGCTATATCTGCAGATAGAATTATTTTTATAAAATAGAGAAAAATATTACTTTACAAAAAGACTTATAAAAGGTGCTTGAAAGTCTTTGAAGCGCATGAACCCTGTGTAAGATTGGCAGTTGCGACTCAAAATATGCCTTTAACTACTTAATTTTTTTTTTCGTGAAATTTACAGAGATTATTCTTTATAATTTCAGATAAAACTAAAATTTTATTACTGTTTTTATAAAAATATCTAGCAAAAAGTCTAGGGTGTTTTTAAAAATATGTAATGAATTTATTTTTTTTAAGTGGAAAAGTTTCTTAAAAAATAAAAAATTCATTTTTAAAATCGAGATACAGTTTATAAATTTTGGAAATTTGATATAAAAAGATTGGTGGTTAAAGAGACATCTTGCACGCAATTCTTTTAAATACAATGAGGCATACATAATTTGTAAGTATTTTTTTAATAAACTTCTTAAATTTTATTCAGGAAACAAATATATCTTTATAATAATCTTAGCAGGCTTCAAAAGATGGCAAAAAATGTGGTACGTTTAAAAATCCACATTATGACAATCAAGATTTTTGTATCAAGTTACCGTTAGTTATTTCAGTCTTTTGATGTTCAATTGTGATTTATTATTTTTATCTTGGAATACTGAGACTGTTTGTTTCTAGGTTAGGAAATAGGCCTATTTCTCCCAAAAGTCTCCTGGAACAAGAAAAGCGAATCCGTCGCGAAATTGCTAACAGCAATGAGAGGCGGCGGATGCAAAGTATTAACGCTGGATTTCAATCCCTCCGCACACTTCTGCCCCACCGGGAAGGAGAAAAACTCAGCAAGGTGAGTCTCCTCTTACACATAAACAATTGTAGAAACCACTTATATAAAAGGCATGGGATTGCTGAAATCCCTTGCCAAGATTCGTTCATCAGTGTTGTTTACAAAAAGTGTTCAAACTCAGAGGCGCCAACTTTTCGAAATTTGAGAGAGTCATTCAAATTGCCTATATAGTACAGGGTATTTCCATGAGCATTTGTCGTGTAAGTCACATTATTAGTAACTGCTAAGTTGTTGGCCACCATTATTTCTGAAAGGTTTGCATGGCCTTATTCAATTAATGAAATATCTCGGATAAAATAAGTCATATTTTTCCGTTCTAGAATACTGATATCCAAAATCGTAATATGTGACTTACACAACATGTGCTCATGGAAATACCCTTACAATGATTTCAATTCTTAACCATTTCCGGCGCGGAGTCAATCTGTTTGAAATAATTAACTTCCGCCAGAATTTATAAACAAATTTATTAGAAAATATGAACTTGCTTATTTTCAGGTCTGTTATAAAAGGAAAATTTTAATTCAATATTCTTGGTGCCAGTAAAATTAAAACCAGGTGTCTTTTTTTAGCGACACCATGCCAAAAAAGTTAAAGATATTTCAAGAAGACAACTTCATTATGGTTGTCATATCAAGTTGCAATTTTCTTAATTTATATTCTGATGCATTTTTCGTTATAAAGACACTAATATTTATTGTAAAATCATCATGTCATGTCATAAACATGACTACGAATTGAAATAGCAGAAAGTTAAACAAGGATATCTTAATCTTTGGTATTTTTATGGGAGTCGGTTGAAGAATTAAAACACATGGTCATTGACAAAATAAATTTTGTTCTAGAGAGAAAAATAAAAAGATAAATATAACAATGAATATCTGGCACACTAGGATTCAAAATTATTGGGTGGGTTCAGGTCTCATGGGAACATAAAAGGTGGTGTCACTGTCCAGGATGTCTCAGTTTTTAAGCGTTTCAAAAACACACACATGCATCCTCACAATTAATTTGCGAAACATCGTATAAAATCGGCTGTAATAATTCCTGCTATTAAATTTTATGCATGGATTATGGTTTATGAGACAGCCCATATAATAAAAAATGTTACCTGCCTTTGTTATTGCTATTAGTAATATCTTGATACTTTTTAGCATCAAATCAGTCCGCAAAAGAAGTTTATAGTTAATATATTCATAGTTGCATCGTGAGACTGCTTAAAATTGACATAGTATGGACCTGTTTTGTAACTAATATTGTGATAATGGAAGAGAAAAAAATATCGAGAGACGTTATACCTCCGGCGGGATTCGAACCCGCAATCCCAGGTTTAGGAGACCGATGCCTTATCCGTTAGGCCACGGAGGCTGCGTATCTAATGACGCCATTTCTTTTGTAATGTCTTTTTTCCTGTGAGCTGTAACTTGCGTCGTTTTTAATTAATAGGGCGAATCGCTTCTATTTAACGTATTGCATTTAGGGATATTGTGTATTTTATTTTTAACCCTATGTTAGACTTACAAGGAAGGTCTCCATTGGGGGCATACTCAGAATTTTTTGAAAAAAATACGAATTAAACTACTCATGTAGGTAATAAAGGATATGTGAAAATTAGCGGCGGAATTACATTATTAGATATGTAAAAAAATAAAATAGTTTGGAATAATTGGCGTGAAAAGCTGAAAGCGACGCGGGATTTGGCGAGCAGTGCATTTCCTCGCCAAAAGCAGACGATTTTAACGAATCTGAAAATTGATTTTAATTGACTTCACTGTTAAAAATCTGCAGCATTTACTGCAACGTCACTCCACTACTTTTATAGAATATCTCTCTTCTGACCAATGACAATACTCCATAGCACGGTGAATTGACCGTGTCATACACTGTTAAAAATCTGTTGCATTTTGTTGCAACGCACTCCACAGCTTGTATATAATACCTCTATTCCAACCAATGAGAAAGCTCCATTTCACGGCCAAGTAACCGTTTTCTATACAAGCAAGGGAGTGCGTTGCAACAAAATGCAGCAGATTTTTAACGGTGTATTTTTCAATTTGGAACAATTTTAATCAATTTAAATTGTGTTTTAAATGATAAAATATATTAATTTCATTTTGTTATAAGTACATATAAACGTATAAGACAAAATTACACCTAAAGTAAAGTAAAAATGCAAAACTAAAATTACTTAAACTAAACTTATTTAAATAAATTCAACATAGAAAGTTTTTTCTTTAAAATATATCATTTATATATATATATCATATATATATATTTTCTTTAAAATCCTTCAAGGAGGACTTATAGGAATCGACTGGGAGCAGAGACTTAATGTCCAATCCGCACGTTCCATCGGTACAGCCTGTTAGTACTCTTGTCTAGTGCAAGGGGAACGAACGCGGATGGGCTTCCTCCAACCCGCTTGGCCAGCGTAGAGGGATTTGGCCACAACCCCCCTTATTTTACCATGAATTCACAAAACAAATCACGGCCCTCAGTTCCCGGTAGTCTGCATGTTCCTGGTTACGGCAGCGATCAGACAGACATGAAGACAGAGGGTGCTAAGAATCACCGGGCTCGGCTTGGCTGCCATAAGTTGATGACCTTGGCTACGTACAATGGACGATCCCTATCTTCTGAAAACCGTTTACAGGAACTTGAAGAAGAGTTAGATAAGATCAACTGGGACATTTTAGGATTATGTGAAGTAAGAAGAAAAGGCGAAGAAAAGATTGATCTTGCCAGCGGACATGTTTTATACTACAGAGGTACAGAAGATGGAAGAACAAGTGGTGTAGGATTTCTGATTCATAAAAGGTGGAAGAATCACATTGTAGAATATGATAGTGCATCAGATAGAGTTGCAAGATTAGTATTACAAGTGTCCAAAAGATACAAGCTGCAAATTACCCAAGTTTATGCACCAACAATAAGTTATTCTGATGAAGAAATTGAAGATTTTTATGAAGAAGTAGCTTCAATGCATCAAAAGGGAAATTGCTACATAAAATTAATAATGGGAGACTGGAATGCTAGAATTGTAGAGAAGAAGAAAGGTGAATTATCTGTAGGAAATCATGGATATGGTATGCGAGATGAAAGAGGAAACAGATTGATTGAGTTTGCAGAATGTGAACAGATGTATATCATGAATTAATTTTTCAAGAAAAAGCCACAAAGAAAATGGACATGGCGTTGTGCAAATGGCTCAACAAGTGAAATCGACTACATCTTGACCAACAAAAAGTATCTTATTCAGGACTGCAGCGTTCTCAATAACTTCAATACAGGAAGCGATCACAGATTGGTTAGATGCAAACTGCTGTTAAATACTAAAGTGGAAAGACTGAAGCTTTTGCTGCACTCAAAGAAATCAATCGATATTATAAACCTCCAGAAACATAAAGAAGAATTTCATTTGGAACTTCAAAACCGTTTCCAAGTACTTCAATCAACTTTAGAAGAAGAGCAAGATGTTACAATAGTGAACAGGAAGCTAACCAATACTCTACAAGAAATTGCTAAGAAGATAGCCGGTGATGCACAAGTAAAACAGACAAAGAAAATAACAGAAGAAACAAGAAGATTGATGAAAAAACGCAGAGAATTTAAAATGAAGAAAAATGATCCTAAATCAAGAGTTGAATATGCTGAATTATGTAAAACAGTAAGAAAATGCGTTACAGAAGATATCAGAAAATTTAACTGTGACCTAGTTAAAAAAGTTCTGGAAGATAACAAAAGTTTAAAATCAGCTAAGCACAAGTTATGTGTTGGAAGAAAAGGTATTTTTGCGCTGAAGAGAGTAGATGGAACAATCACCAAAATCAGCAACGAAATAGTACACATTGTTGAAAAGTTCTATAATGATCTATATAAATGTGAAGATCAGAGGGAAATCAACGAACACGATCAACGAGAAATCTTAACAGAAACTGAAGAGATAATCCCAGTGATGACAGACGAAGTTTTACAAGCTATTAGATTTATGAAAAAAGGTAAATGCCCTGGAGAAGATGGAATTACAATTGACCTTATCAAAGAAGCAGGAGAAGAATTTGCAAAAAGGCTATCCTTACTGTTTTCCAAATGTCTCAAAAGGTCAGATGTACCAGAAGATTGGAATAATGCTGTGATGGTACTACTTTACAAGAAAGGAGAGAAGGAAAACATTAAAAATTACCGTCCGATCAGCTTACTGTCCGTGATTTATAAAATTTTCACCAAAGTTTTAACGACAAGACTTGAATCAGCTCTGGACTCAGCTCAACCTAGAGAACAAGCAGGATTCCGAAGTGGATTCAGCACAATGGATCATATCCAAACTGTAAGGGAACTCATAGAAAAGCATAAAGAATATAATTTACCTCTCTGCCTTGCCTTTATTGATTATGAAAAAGCTTTTGATTCCGTCTACACATCAGCAGTAGTAGATTCTCTGGAGGACATTGGTATAGACAAACCTTACATCAATATCATAAAGAAGATTTACAAGAATTCAACAGCAACCATCCGTTTAGATAAAGGAAAAGCGAAGATCAAGTTCGGAAGAGGAGTAAGACAAGGAGACACCATTTCACCCAAGCTTTTTAATGCTGTCTTAGAAAATATCTTCAAGAAGCTGGATTGGGAAAACAAAGGGATTAGAATAAATGGAGAATTTTTAAGTCATCTCCGGTTCGCTGACGACATTGTAATTTTCAGTAACAGTCCTGAAGAATTGGAAATTATGCTAAAAGATCTTGCAGAAGCTAGCATCAATGTGGGATTAAAAATAAATTTAGAAAAGACTAAGTTGATGTTTAATTCATTTACATCAAAAAAGAAAATTGTCTACAAGAACACTGAGATTAAAGAAGTTCAAAGTTATGTGTACCTAGGACAGGAAATATCATCGGATAATAGTATCTTGAATGAAATCAATAGAAGAATAAGAAATGGGTGGAGTGCTTTCGGGAAGAACAGTATTATTCTGAAGAGTAATATGCCTCTTTGTTTGAAAAGAAAAGTTTTTAATCAATGTATTTTACCTGCATTAACCTACGGAGCAGAAACATGGACACTAACAAAACAGATGATACAAAGATTACAAACAACACTTAGAAGCATGGAAAGGTGCGTGCTAGGCATAACTAGAAGAGACAGAAAGAGGATAACCTTGATAAGAAACCAAACAAAAGTTTTTGACATCCTTGAAAGAATCAAGCAGCTAAAATGGAAATGGGCTGGGCACATTGCAAGAAGACAAGACAATAGATGGAACACAAATATACTACAGTGGTATCCCAGAGATGTAAAACGACCAAGAAGACGACCACAAGTAAGATGGAGTGACGAAATTAGAAAAGTGGCTGGTGTAAATTGGATGACGAAAGCACTAGACAGAAAACATTGGAAAAATCTGGGGGAGACCTACATCCAGCAGTGGATCGAAAACGGTTGATGATGATGATGATGATGATATATAATATTATATATATATATAATATACTTTTTTTTTTGCATGAGATAACTGGGAACGATCTATAACCGAGCTAGTTTTTAATTTTCGATTTTGGTAACAGTTTTGTATATAAATATTATAGTCCTTTTAAATAGTAGAGGCATTTAACTTTCCTTTACCTTTACCAGCCATAACCGAATTAATATATATATAAATAATAGTACAAGTGAATGTTATATAAAGAAAAACCAAGCTGTTATATTAATTTAATTCCATATCTTCATTATTACTTGTTGTGTGCATTAAAATGGGGGGGGGGGCTGCGGATGAAGGGGTGAAATGGCTATTTCGTAGCCTTCGAAATATCACGCTTGTAGGATGAAAACCTGAGTGAAATTTTTTTAACGTCTGAATGGGCTGTAACAATAGCCAAGACGTTCTTCTCTCTAAGCTGGTAGATGGAATGTGCTGGGTTTGATAAAAAAAAAACGCGCTCGTCGGCCTAATAGTTCAGAGTACTCTGTGGATCTCTTTGAACCTTCCTTAGGTTTTTTAGAAAGATCACCTTCCCCCAAGCATACACACACACACAAAGCACATCCCACTAAGGCATACATTCCACATGTAGATAATCCGTAGCATAAATAATACTGAGACCGACAGCTGAATCACGAATTTAGCAAGGTTTTTCCAACAACCGATTAGCACATTTTGCATAATTTTTCTTTTGCCGATTAGCAAATTCTCCATTTACCACAAAATGAAAGATTATTATTTGAAAAAGGATAAATTTTTTTGTTTTGCATTAATTGAAAAACAAAATAAAGGATTCAGAACCAAGCATCATAGAAATTTCATGCTTTAGACAATAAAACTATAAATACAAAATTTTATTACAAATTTTAACGTAAGTATACGCTAGTGTGCTTTTTTGTTCTCTGACCTGTTGTTTAGTTTAACTGACTTAAGTCAATATCAAAAAGAAATATTTATGATTAAGTTGTAAATAAAAGTTTACTTAAAGTAGGCAATTTATTTTTCACTGACTGTTCTAAGTTGATATTGTTTCACATAATTATTGATTCTGCATTAAAATTTAGCTATAAATACATAAAGCTTAGAATTTTTTTTCCAAAGAGGTAACGGGGGTTGGAGGGAGGGGGGGGGGGTAAAGGACAAGGGGAAAATTATTTATCTACAAACTCGATAACTAATAAAAGTTGATTGGTTAAACTCATGTTGTTCATTTACATTTCCTTTGAATGAAAAAATAAAAGATATCTTATAGGCTGATATTTTAAAAGTAAATATTTAATGTATCGGAAAAAATCAAGCTTAATGATGTTTAGAAAATAAATGTAGGACGAATTTCACGATATATATCCACAGCGCTGTAGTTGGGAAAAAATATTTGTAGGAACTTTTTTTTTTTTTAGAGTAGATGTTGATGGTACCGGATTTTCACGTACTCAAAATCCAATTTAAAACATTTAGTCAAAAACCGACTTTTTTCAAGACAGAAACATAACTATAACGGTTAAATTTAACAATCATAATTATTATATTATAGTTATTATAGCTCTATAGTTTTATTTTAACTCTTTAGGCTCTTTTCTAGTCTCCAATATCAATAAATTTGATAATTATCGTCATAATTAATGACAATAATTATCGTTTTGCTCGGGGAAAAAAAGTTAGTGCTCGTGCGCGATATTTTAAATTATTTTACAGTAATAAACCAAATATTTCTAGGAAAGGTGTTCTCACCCAATTACAGCACTGCATACCCATTAAATAAACATCACTCAAACCCGTGTAAAACCTGAGCTAATGCACAAAATTTAACGGAGAAATTAACACCAAAAAATGCTTCCTCCGGACTCCCGACTGTCCGAACTGTCAGAGCGGAACTGTAGTGGGAAAAAAGAAAAGAGGCGGTAATACACTGATTTCGACCACAGAAAGCAAGGCCAGAGAGAGAACTGAACCGCCTCCGTTAAGTAAATGAACTATAGTCAAAACAGAAAAAAAAAGGTCATGCATTAACTACTTTCCTTACTTTATTCCTTTAATATTTTTTCATATTATTCATAGTGTAAAGGTCAAAATAACACGTGATGAATAACTTCGCAAAATTAAATTAGAGTTAGTCTTTAAATTTATAGCCTATAAATTAATTGTACGGTGTAAGCAGAGTTTCTTCTAAATTAACTTTGTCTAGAATACGTATGTTCATTTTTTATTTCTGTGTTAAATTGTATTTTATTGTTTGCAGTAAGCTTTATTTAAAGTTTGAAATTGAATTTAAGTTTGGGGGGCGGGGTGATGTGTAGTTTGAGATTTATAGCAACTAAGGCTCCTACAATACGGGCTGAATCACGTCTCCATTAAGTTTCCAAAATGGTTGCCGGACTTGGCGTCTTATCGCCTAGGTGGTGAGGCGAGTAAATTTAGTTACTCATTTCACGGGAAAATATAAGAATAGAACATTCGAAGAACCGGTTTGTTGTATACAAGTGATTAGGTTGGCGCGATATTTGGTGAAGTTCTCCAATCCAGATCTAATCTTTTAAGCATTTATATACAAATTATTCCACTTTTCTACATTTATATGGAATTTAAATACTTCAAACCCATTCTTGAACAGGTCAGAATAATTTTCTGCTCAACAACCGTCCATTTTTCATGATTTTGTAGCTTTAAAATCATTCAAACATTTCTCGCCTCATATGAATCAATGGGAAACAAACGGTAACTGGGAAACAAGATGCTTGATGATTGCCTGAGTTATAGGAGCCCTATAGCAACCTGTCCGGTGTTACTTTTAATTATCTGAGTATATATGTATCATCTTTCACATATTATCGTACATAATTTGTGTATGTAAGCCTGTTAAGAATGCCTCAATTTATATATTTGTTATCGCAGGTGATTTTGTAATATATAAATAAAAGAACATCCTGTCAATTTTTTGCCACGTAGTTCCCAGTGTGACGTCAGTATTTTATTGTTAAAGGATTGCATCAGTGGTTCCCAACTTTTCATTGGTCAAGCCCCGGCGAAGCATATCTAAAATCGGGATCCCGCACCCCTCCGTTTTCCTCACACCCACTTTCTCTAACATGTATCTCTTATTTAAAAAAAGTGAACTCTATTCACCTAAAAAAAGCCTGGCAGCGCCTTAACAATAGTTATCATTTCATTTATTTTTTTAAAACCTGTCAAAGAAATTCATTATCTGTCACAAATGGGCTTTAAACATAATTCTATAAATGAGACATCTTTACTTTTATGTCACAAAGAGTTTTGCTGTACATTTGCAACTTATCTGAATATTTAAGGAAAGCATTTTATATGGTGCGCATTTTTATCTCCGAAAAATATTTGAAGAGACTCTCAGATTTATTGTAAAATTTGATAATATTGACACTTTTTATAATTCTTAGTAACTTATTAAAAGTTGTTGAAAATTTGTCTTTCTATGATAATAAAATAAGAAGCATTTGAAGATTCTGATCTTAAATCAGTTTTAAAAGGCTCTCATTCCCCTTTTAAAACAAATTTATCTTTTTTCCCCTTTTCGATTATCTTTATTTGCTTGCCATGTATTATCGGATTTTAAAACCTAAATTGTAAATGTTTTATATTCATTAACTGTGTACGACGACCTGCACTACAGCCATAAATATTTATTATTTATACATTTCTTTTTCTAATAATATTTAAAATTTATAAATGTTTATGTGCTGTGGTAGTGCCACGTTTAGGTATTTCAAATATATTTTAGTTTAAATTGTTCGATTGTGAAAAATGATTAGCACTTGTAATGAAAGGCTTGTAATCAAAGTCTTTAGAATCATCCTTTAAAATCAAACCATACTAATCAAATCATACTAATAAAATTGCAGTCATGCATTAAGAATGACAAACAGCTTTTTGATATTTATGTATCTTAGAAGTAAAAAAAAAAAAAAAATCTTATTTTGCAAAAATTGCAGTAGGGGTTTTGTTTCCCACCCCCACCTCTCAATTTTTTAAAAATTGGAAATCGCATCCCCCTCCCCCCCAAAAAAGCATAATCTCATGAATAACTGATCTGCTTTGGTATTTAGAGTATTACGTTGAAAACTTTCATTGTTGTTAGATTTTTTTTCCTATTTAAATAGCAACAAAACAAGCCTCGTCGATGAAAATGAAACAAATATACAAAATCAAAGAATAACCAGATGTAGTATTTAAAACATCTTTTAGTTTGAACCTAGCAACTACTATGACAGTAACGACAGCCGGCGTCATAGTGTCGTTGGCGCCGCCGTAGCTGTTTAGAACGGTGCGTTCTGATACCCATTGTACACCTTTTTTTTTTTTTTTTTTTTTTTTTTTTTTTTTTTTTTTTTTTTTGTAAAAATAAGGAAGAAAAAGAAAAATCCTCACATGATGCATGTTTTTTGATTGAGTCAATGTTTTTCTTTATTTTCTTATCAATTTTAGTTGCTGTAGATCTACACTGGTGTCCAAAATTTAAGTAATGAAAGAAATATGAATCGGAATGTGCTGAAACTCCAGGTGTGTAAACAAAATAGTACGCGTCACATATTTTCGCGAAGAGTTTTCCCCGAAATTGAACAGGGGACCGTCAACAAATTGAAAAAGAACGAAGATCTTTTGGATAACCCTGTCAAAACTAATGTAGCAAAAGCGTTCAAACTGCACATTATGATTAATTGGCTTATTGTAATGCACTGTGTTAATTTTTACAAGGATAGCATGTATACTTGTAGAGAAATTAAGGTTTTTATAAAAACAGTCCTGAGTTTTTTGCTTATAATTTGCAGAGTTCTTAATATAAAATAGTGTTCTTTTTTGAAAAAATGACAAACATCATTGTACACAATACCCTGTCACCAAAATTAAAAAATAATAAAAATTGTATGACAAATGAGCAGGTTTACTAAATAATTTTTTACTGCGCATGCGTGAACGCTATTAAAATTTCATTTGCATATTATGTTAGTTAAATGTATAGAGCAACTTTTGTGAAAGTCTCAAAAACATAGCTTAAAAATTCTGAAAATTATCGTTGATAGAATGAGATCAAAATCCTTTATTCCCTAAATGAAGCAAAAAGATGAGAGGCTGTATCCATATTCCATTGTTTAGTGCCTACTCAATATTGCACGTACAACTATATTTAGGTAAAACCCCTGATTTTTTTGCTTCCTTTAGGAATAACGGATTTTGAGTTGATTCTATAGGCTCCCATTTTCAGAATTTTCAAGCTATGTTTTTGAAACTTTTGCAGAAGTTGCTCTATACATTTAGCTAACACAATATGCAAATGACATTTTGATATCGTTGACGCATGCGCAATGAAAAATTATTTACTAAACATACTCATTTTTCATACAATTTTTATTATTTTTAAATTCTGATGACAGGGTATTGTGTACAATGATGTTTGTCATATTTTCAGAAAAGAACATTATTTTATAATAAGAACTCTGGAAATTATAAGCAAAAAACTTGGAAAAATTTAGGACTGTTTTTATAAAAACCTTAATTTCTCTACGAGTATACATGCTATCCTTGTAAAAATTAACACAGTACATTACAATAAGCCAATTAATTATAATGTGCAGTTTGAACGCTTTTGCTACATTAGTTTTGACAGGGTTATCCAAAAGATCTTCGTTCTTTTTCAATTTGTTGACGGTCCCCTGTTCGATTTCGGGGAAAACTCTTCGCGAAAATATGTGACGCGTACTATTTTGTTTACACACCTGGAGTTTTAGCACATTCCGATTCATATTTCTTTCATTACTTAAAAATAATTACTTAATTACCAATTATGCTTAAATTTTGGACACCAGTGTAGAAGCTTGTCACCATTCATCAAATAAAATAAAAATAATTTCAAGAATTTAATTGTTTGAGAAATGTCTGGCACCTGACTTTTATTTTTCTGACATAAAAAAGAACAGTATTATATCATTAAGTAAATTCGCTTCTTAGAAAATTAAGCGTCAGAGTGACAGCGACAATATTGAGTAACTCATTGTTGAATTTGCATGGATTATATAATATATAATAAAATATCATTATTATTATATAATAAAATTAAAATCATAAGTGTAAATATAAATAGATAAAGGAAATAATAAATAGATAAATATAAAAACAGGATGAACAAAAATTAGAAGCCTTAAAACTATGAGTAGTACACTGATTCATCAGAGTAGGTGCTACTACTGTACATGCTACTTCATGGAAAATATATGTTATTTCGTCGAATTTTGTCATACATACTTATTTATTTATTTTATTCATTTTACCCCGTAGATATATTTGCAGGGCTGGTGAAGGGGGATTGCTGCGGTTGTAGCTCCGGGACCTAGGTTTTAGTTGAGGTCCTGGCAGGGGTGATTCTCGTCCGAAATTTCCGAAAATTTAAGGTATCCTCTTCCGAAAATTTGAAATTGGATTATCAGTTTCACATAGTTGCCAACTTGTACGGTTTTGCGCGCGGAAAAAACAGTTACGTAGAAATGCAAATTTCATGAAAGGATCTCCGAAATGGCATACATTTCGTCAATATTTCGTGGAAAAACGACGATTTCGTGAATGTTTATGTAAACGAACTTTGTCAAAAGATCGATAAAAAACATGAATTTCCTGTGCGGATCGCGGAAAAAACGGCAATTTCACCAAATATCGCAGATAAAACGTTGATTTCTTCTGAAGAGCGCGGGAAAACGCCGATTTCGTCTCAAGATTGCGGATATAACGCCGATTTCGTTAAAAGATCGCGAGAAAAAACGCCGTTTTCGATTAAAGATCGCTTAAAAATATTTTGTCAAAAGAATATTTGAAAAAATACGCAGATTTCATCAAAAGATCACGGAAAAAACGCCGATTTCGTCAAAAGATCGCGGGAATAAAACGCCGTTTTCGAGAAAAAATCGCGTAAAAATGTAAATTTTGTCTAAAGATCGTCGAAAAAAAAGACGATTTCACTTATAAAAACATGGAAAAACGCAGAATTCGTCAAAAGATCGCGGAAAAACCGCCGATTCCGGCAAAAGATCGCAATAAATCGCCGATTTTGCTATAATATTGCTGATTTCGTCTGAAGATAGCGGGAAAACGCCGATTTTCTCCGAAAATCACTGGAGCCCCTCCCCCCCCCCGCCCCCGCCGATTTCCGAAAATTCGATGCGAATTTCCGAAAAAAAAATTTCATCCAGAATCACCCCTGGGTCCTGGTATCAGAAACCATAACGTACAGACTTCCACCGAAGCCCTTTATTAGAATTAATGGAGACTCAAATGTCCATTTTCGAAGTCCATTATTTTCTTCCATAACACCATTCATTTGTATTATTGAATCTATGCAATTTTGATATGTAATGTTATAAAAATGTACTCTACGACGTTTCCCATAGAAAAAGTTTTTTCTAAGTACAAATATTTTTATTAAATTCGCTATTTAATCCTGCATGAGCTATGTATTCAATTGTGCTTTACTTTAGATGTTAGGACAGAATCGACGAAAATAATTTTGCATTAAGTTATTTTCTGAAAATTCGAAATATATTATTTACTGGGGATAGTTATATATTTGTTTTCAATAATGCATGTTTGTTTCTTCATGAAATTTCAATAGGCTGAATGAGATTTACCTTTACAACTTTCATGCACAGTAAAATATTGAAATAAATGAAGAATGCTGTTTGTACATTTAACAACACATATTGTTTTCTTTATGTACAAAATATTTCTTTCCTGTTTTTTTTTCTTTTATCTTTCCAAAAAAGAAGAATAAAAAATTTAACTCAGAGACTCAGACGATATTTCAATGAAACTTTAATTGCAAATAATAATTTGCAACCGTGTTCATAAAATCAGAACTTCAAATGTTGCCTACAGTTCTAATTTTTAACTTCCTTTTACAAGTGAAACTAAAAAAAGAATAAATTCTTTAAAATACAACTTTATTTATTTATGTTACTTATACAAGCAACATAATTTGCAACATAAACTTATTTGGTTCATATTTTATTGAGTATCAAGATTTTAAAGACAATTTCCATTCAATCCGTGAATTACTTATCCATCATTATTTTTTTAATCATTTATTTAAATAATTTTGGTTGGTTGGTTATAATTGGTTTAATGGCACAAAATCCCTTGAGGGACATGCTGCGCCAAAACGATGATTGCAAAGAGAAATTAAAAAAGGCAATGTCAAAGTATCTGGATGGGGTATCACATCCAGATATAGTCAGGCAAAAGTAGAAAATTAAAAAAAAATCTATAAACTGCTAAAATATTATCATTTGGAAGTAAAAGTATACTGACAAAACCATCCAGAACTCAATAAAGTGTTAAGCAAGGCAGAGTATTAAAAATTGTAAATAAAAAGATTAAACAAAATAAAAACCCGCATGTTTTAAAAAAGTGAAAAGTGCCCCATGAGGTGTTTCCCCTATGAGGTTTGTCAAGAGTGGTGATGAAGAATTAAAATAGATCCGATATAAGTGCCGGAGGCCCGGGCAGTCCGTCAAAATGTTATGAATGGTGAGGTAATCAAAATGACTATGTGGACAGTACACATGGGTGCATCCTCCCGAAATAAAAGATGTTTATGAGTTATCCTACAGTGTCCAATTCTGAGACGAGTCAGAAGAACATCTGTTTTCCTTGGATATTTTGGAAGCCAGGTCATAATTGTTGGTTTAATATGATGCAGTTTATTATTAATTTCTAAATTCCAACTTTCTTGTCAGCTGGTATGGATAAAGCGTTTTATAAACAGCTTTATGTCTGAATATGGAATTCCATGGTATAAAGGATTAAGAGCCAGTTTGGCCGCCTTATCTGCTTTCTCATTTCCGGGAATACCCATGTGTCCAGGTACCCAGCAGAGACAAATTTTATAGCTACGTCCAGTCAGTCTATTGTAAGAGTCTAAGATGGTTGAGACACAAGGATGCTTTTTGAAAGATTTAATTGCGTCAATCGCACTATTCGAGTCTGTATATATAATGAAAGATGTACCATGATGATGAGGTAATAACTGCATGGCTTTCTCTATTGCAGTCAATTCAGCAGTAAAGATAGAAGTGGATGAGTGTAGCTGATAACTCCAGCTAGTGTCTCTACAAAAAACCCCACAGCCAACAATATCCCCATTCTTTGAACCGTCTGTATAGATATCTATATAATTATTAAAATTCGCACGATGTGCAGCGAATAGTTGTTGAAAGACAGTCGGTGGTATATTCTTTTTATCATAGCCTTTAAAAGGATGGTGGATGGTAATATCCAGTGGTTTCCATGGAGGGAGACCGTGCAAGGGGCAGGGACTAACCTTGATATTACTCAGAGGGCTATTATTAATAACATTTCGCATTCTTACCCCAAAAGAAGGAATGCATGATGGTCGGTGATGATAAAGAATATCGTAGTCCGTATTTAAAATATAAGTGTGAAGTGGATGGCCAGGATGCGATAAAACACGGTAATACAATTCCAATGAAAGTTTATCTCGCGTGTGGTGTAATGCTGGTTCGTTACAGTTCACATATAAGCTTAGAACTGGGGAAGTTCGAAATGCACCAGAGCAAACACGAAGTGCGCTATGGTGCACAGTGTCAAGTTTTTTAAAAACAGAATTACGTGCAGAGCCATAGATCTGGCGACCATAGTCAATTTTAGATCGGATAACCGAACGATTTATTTTAAGAAGGGAAGTTCGGTCTGCTCCCCAGGATGTGTTTGATAGTACTTTTGGTAAATTTAGTGATTTTTCACATTTTGTCCGTAGTTGTAGGATGTGTGGTAAAAAAGTTAGTTTATTGTCAAAATATAGGCCGAGGTATCGAACACTGTCAACAATAGGAATTTGGGTTGAACCAATAAAAATTTCAGGATCTGGATGCAGATCCCTTCGTCTACAGAAATGCACACAAGAGGTTTTGTCCTGAGAAATAATAAAGCCATTCTTATCTGTCCAACTAAGAATGCGGGTGATGGCGATTTGCAGCTGTCTCTCAATAAAACGAATATCTTGCCCCATACACATAATGCGGAAGTCATCAACATATAAATCACCCTTCACAGAAGGTGGTAATGACATAGAATACCATTTATTTTAATAGCGAAAAGGGTGACACTCAGGACACTGCCCTGGGGTACACCCTCTTCTTGTACATAAAAACTAGAAAGAATTGCTCCAATACGAACTTGAAAAAGTCGTAAAGCCAGGAAGTTTTTAATAAAAATAGGAAGGTTTTCACGAAAGTTAAAGTTAAAAAGATCACGAAGTATCCCATAACGCCAAGTTCTGTCATAGGCCTTCACCATGTCAAAAAAAAAAAAAACTGACACCAAATGGCTGCGTTTAAGGAAAGCTGCCCGAATGTAATGTTCAAGATGAATTAAATTATCAGTAGTAGACCTACCACGTCGGAAACCACTTTGAAAAGCGGCAAGACAATTGTTAGATTCTAAAACATGAATGAGGCGGAAATTGACCATTTTTTCGAGGAGTTTGCAAAGGCAGCTAGAAAGTGCAATTGGTCTGTAATTATTTGGATCGCTAGCATCTTTACCTGGTTTAGGAAAGGGAATAATGATGGCTCTGCACCAAGCCTTGGGAAAAATTTGTTCTGCATAAATCCTGTTAAAAAATGAAAGCAAATTGTGAAGGGAGATGTGTGAGAGATGTTTAAGCATGATATAAGTGATGCCATCAGGCCCTGGAGCAGATTGGCGACTGTCATGCAAACACTTTACAAGTTCTGATATAATAAAAGGCTGATTGTAGAAAAAAGAGTTATGGGAATTAAAATTAATCCGGGTCATTTCAGTTTGTCTTTTGTACGTTAAAAATGGTTCTGGATATGCGTCAGACTTTGAAATAGAAGCAAGAGTACCTATTATCTCAGCTATGTTCTTAGGAAAAGTAATGGTTTGACCGTTAAATTTTAAAATGGTGATCTGACTATCAGAATACCGGTTTTTCACTTTTTACCAAAGTACTTTACTTGGTGTGTTTGAATTTATATTCGAGATATAGTTAATCCAGGATTCACGCTGGCTTCTGCGCCGCACCCATCTAGCTTCCGCCTTTGCTTTTTTAAATGCTATATAGTTATTATTATTTGGGTACCTACGAAAGAGACCCCAAGCCTTTTGTTGTTTTTTCTTAGCTTTTTGGCAATCGCTATTCCACCATGGTTTTCTGTTTTTATGAATACATGAGGTTTTAGGTATGCTGGCATCAGCAGCACCGATAATACATTGAGTTATATTATCGAGTGCTATGTCAATATTTTCCTCTATCATACTATTTGTAATGTTTGCAAGTGCAGTAAAGGTTTGCCAGTTGGCTCTGTCATATACATAACTTTTGGTACAATTATTAGAATCTCCACTAGGAGTTATCAAAGTAATGAAAGTGGGGAAATGGTCACTGCCGTGTAGATCAATTGATACCCAGAAATTCCAAAATGGAAAGATTGAGGGGCAAATGATAAGATCTATTGCATGAAAGGTTCGAGTTGGTTCATGAAAATAAGTATGATCTCCATTGTTAAGCAGGCATAAGCCATTGTCAGAAATGATTTTTTCAATAATGTCACCTCGATGATTAGAGTCATGATTACCCCACAGTTGACTGTGAGCATTGAAGTCTCCCAGAATGATGTAAGGAGTGGGAAGCTGAAGAAGGAGATTGTCAAGACTGGCTGCTTGAAAGGAGGAATTTGGTGGAAGGTAGATGGTACAGAGTGTAATAAGTCGGTTCACATGTACACGGACTGCAACTGCTTGTAAATTAGTATTTAAATGGATCTGTGAATGGGGTAAATTGCGGGAGATGAAGAGAGCCACTCCACCAGTGGCCCTATTACTACCAGTAAAGTCTTTTCGATAGGTAAAATAAGTCGGTTCACATGTACACGGACTGCAACTGCTTGTAAATTAGTATTTAAATGGATCTGTGAATGGGGTAAATTGCGGGAGATGAAGAGAGCCACTCCACCAGTGGCCCTATTACTACCAGTAAAGTCTTTTCGATAGGTAACATAATTGCGTGATTTCGCTTTGTCATTGGGTTTTAGATGAGTTTCCTGGAGCGCTAAGCATAAAGGTTGATGATCTGAAAGGATGTCTCAGATTTCGTCATGTTTATTATGATAACCACGGCAGTTTCATGAAATAATATTAGTCATAAAAGGGAAAGTTAGATAAATGTATCTATGTCATTTTGTTCGGAGGTAATAGACATACTATCTCCATCGTCCAATTCAGCATCCGGTTCAGGATGAATTTCCATAGTGTATTCATCCTCCACAATTATTTGATTTATTTTATTATCTTTGCCTAGATTTGTCTCATTTTTTTGTATTTTATTCCTTTTTGCAGGAGTTTCAGATACTGTAGTGGATTTAATAGTTTGAAGATTATGTTTTGCAGAATCTGATCTACGACTTTGTTTTAAAGATGGATTTTTGATAGCAATTTTTGTGTTCTTTTTATCTAATGGAATTTGGGGGAAGTTTAGAGTGTACTGATTTTGGAGACACAGTTTGTACTTTACTGGAAGTGGACTGTACAGAATTTGATGTTCGACTTGAGTTAGTAGAACTTTTTTCTTTCCCCTGTAATTGGCAATTCCTTTCTTTAAGGGTTTCGGTTTGAGTTGCTATGGTTTTATAGGTTTTGTTATTTGATTTTGAGACAGCTGCAGCAAATGATAATCCAATTTTGGGTGTTCTGGATTCGACTAATTTTCGAGCTTCAGGATAAGAAATATTTTCTTTTGTCCGTACTATTTGTATTTCTTTTTCCTTCTTCCACTGATCACAGGATTTAGAATAAGAAGGGTGGTCTTTTTTGCAATTTACACAAGAAGGTGATGCAGAACATTGATCACTTTCGTGGCCAACTT
This sequence comes from Maratus speculifer, assembly GCA_964019185.1. Lineage (NCBI taxonomy): Eukaryota > Metazoa > Arthropoda > Arachnida > Araneae > Salticidae > Maratus > Maratus speculifer. The sequence continues at coordinate 62,622,512 of OZ025293.1, forward strand.
CACCACATCGACCACATGTCTTATTACCTCGACAATTTATTTTGGAGTGCCCAAAGCGTTGACATTTGAAACAACGCAGTGGGTTTGGTATGTATGGTCTGACAGAGCATGATAAATATCCTTCTGGCTTCTATAACATTTTGTTCCTTTAGGTTTTCTACAATTTCTTCTTCAGTAACATACAATAGATCAGATTCTGAAATTACTCCCCTAGATGTGTTTAAAGTACGATGAGGTGTAATGGTGACTGCAATATTGGCAAAGCGTGTACATTTTTTTATGTTAACTGCTTGTTGACTATTGTTAACTTCAATTAAGAGATCTCCTGTCCGGAGTTTTTTTATTGTTTTAGGTTCCCCTATTAGTCCTTGTATAGCTTTATTAATAAGGAAGGGTGAGGTTTTATCAAAACTCCCATCTTGTCTTTTGACTATAAAGAACCTTTCTGGAGTTGTGTTTGCAATAGAGATGGAGTTTTTACCGTCCTCATTGAAAGCAAAATCCTCCACTCTCTCGGCCCAAGATTTCTTTTCTTCAATATTATGCAGAACTTGTGAGCCTGACCTCAATATATCATTATTCTCTTTTGGTTGTGGGGCTTCCACTTCGCATGTCTTATTTCCTTTAGTTGTATCCATGATTGAGAGTGAAAAATTTAAAACGCCAGGCATCGGGCCTGGTCACCGACCCTTCATCTTACCGTTACGTCTGGTGCAAGTCTCAAAAGGGCGAAAACTATTTTCAACAGACCCCCACGTTTTTCGAACATTGGGTTAAACTCGATAGCATCTCTGAAGCTCCGGTTCTTTTCCAGGAAGAATGGGTAGCCGTAGGTAAGCCTTTACAGCTCTGCCCAACCTACAGCCGGCCCTTACGTCGAAAGGCACCAGTCTTCCGGTGTTACTCCTAACCACCACCATGCAAGCATGGCGCCCCCCGTACTCAGAACCAGAGTTCAGAGATGCCCTGCACCCTGGGACTCGAGATCAACCTAAAAAGGAAGATCCGAGGCGATGAGGTTAAAAGAAACCTCAACACCCAGAGTGTCTCAACTGTATAAAAAAAACCACTAATTTATAAAAAGTTATTTGAGAGGGAGCTTTAAAAAATGGTGTCTTTTTTATCTTTTCAACATTTTAAATTTTTTTTTTCAAACAAAAGAGCGGTAACAAAGTTAGTAGAACAGGAACAGTGTAAACAAAAATGTTAATATAACTATCAAACATGAACAAGAACAGAGAGGGATAACAAACTGAAAAGAGAAGATTAAAAAGTGTGAAACAAAGAAAAAAGGATAGACAACTAATAAAAAGAATATTGCCCAGTTGAACTGATGGCATTGAGCTCACAGGCTACGCATACTAATTGTACATTACAGCCTTGTATTTTCGTTAATTCCGTTCGGAAAAAAGAATAAGAAGGGGAAACAGCTCTCCCCTTTCTCCTTTTTTATACTTAATCATTGAACCTCCTAAACTATCAAGTACATGCTTTATCATATTAAAAAATCTATATGCAAAATTCAGAGCAAATCGGATAATTCTTAATAAAAACCCATTTAGCATTTATATAATTTAAGAGGAGTTATTCCCCTCTTTTATACTTAACCATTAAACTTTCAAAACTATTCAGAGATTTGAACGAAATCTGACAATTCTGATTGAAAAATCCATTTGTACAAGTTAAGGGGAGGGGCATTAGAACACCCGTTCCCCCCGTTTATACTTATTCAATGAACACCTAATAACAGCCACGTATCGCCTCATAAGAATGATCCTATATCTAAATTTTGAACGAAAACTGTTAATTCTGCATGAAAATCCCGTTTATATCAATAATGGGGAAGGGCATGAGCCCCCGTTCCCCCTGTTTATACTTATTCAATGAACACCTAATAACAGCCACGGAATCGCATCATCAGAATGATCCTATATCTAAATTTTGAACGAAAACTGTTAATTCTGCATGAAAATCCCGTTTATATCAATTAAGGGGGGGGGCATGAGCCCCCGTTCCCCCTGTTTATACTTATTCAATGAACACTTAATAACAGTCACAGAATCGCCTCATCAAAATGATCCTATATCTAAATTTTCAACGAAAACTGTTAATTCTGCATGAAAATCTCGTTTATATCAATTAAGGGGGGGGATGAGCCCCCGTTCCCCCTGTTTATACTTATTCAATGGACCCCTAATAACTGTCACGGAATCGCCTCATCAGAATGATCCTATATCTAAATTTTGAACGAAAACTGTTAATTCTGCATGAAAATCCCGTTTATATCAATTAAGGGGGGGGAGGCATGAGCCCCCGTTCCCCCTGCTTATACTTATTCAATGAACACTTAATAACAGTCACGGAATCGCCTCATCAGAATGATCCTATATCTAAATTTTGAACGAAAACTTAATTCTGCATGAAAATCTCGTTTATATCAATTAAGGGGAGGGGCATGAGCCCCCCGTTCCCTTTCTTATACATATCAAATGAACTCCAAAAACTAATCAGGGAAGTGCCTTATCAGGATATACCTACATGCAAAATTTCAAGTGGATCCGATATTTCTATCATGAGTTATCGCGTTACGCACGAACGTACATAAGCTCTCAGGCTATGATAGCCTGTGAGCTAAAAAAAGAGAAGAAATAAGGAAAGGAGAAAGATCGCTCAGGATCCCGGGGTCGCGAAACCCGTAAATACCTAAAGAAGGTATTCCCCTGTTTTTTTTTTTTTTTTTTTTTTTTTTTTTAATAAACTTAATGAAAAGTTGTTATTCATTTAACTACAATCCTTCGGTCATTCCAAAACACCCTTAATTTATGCGTTAGGTAAATTTCTTTTCCCTCACGTACTCGTTTTAATATTGTTTGAACGTATTTCCCAGCTAAATAAAATGGTAAAAATATGCCTAAGAAATTGTGGAATACATTCTTGCATCTGTGGCTCTTCTTTATCGCTTTTACGTCTTCTTGATAAAAAACAGCAGAAAAATGTCATCGAATTCTTTGCTGTTGCCTTGCACTGATGCAACAGTGCTTTATGCTTTATGGTTCAGTTGGCACTTGAGCCTTTGTATTTGCTATGCAGTAAGTGATCTCGAGCTTATTTCTTTTTAATTCTTTCAGAAATTTATTGGGATGGTATAAACTTCACGCTCTCTGAAGAGTTAGTAAATAAATTAAAAGGTGGTGGGTTTGAATACACTTAAGAGCCTATGCTAGTAACGCGAAGATATTCTCAAGTTAATGTTATATCAACGGCATCTTTCTTTTGAAATTGATCGTTTGCGTTTCGATATTTTTATATTATATGCATAGGATATCTGAGGTCGACGTCTAGTAGTGTATTTTTGTGCATTTTCGATTCTTTTGCAAGTTAGAAAATTAAGCTTATTTATTTATTTATTTGTATGTATATATATTATTTCCGAAACCAGTTCTGAAAGCGAATGTGTTTTCGAAGAAAAAATTGGCCAAGTAAGAAAGTACTCCGTCATCGGCTTCAGATTTCAAAACCCTCCCTCTCAATATATATATATATATATATATATATATATATATATATATATATATATATATATATATATATATTCTTTTTACTGGAGAGGCTCTCAGTTCATTATTTTTAATCTGTGAGCTATGAGTTATTATTTATTTCGAAATGAATACTTAACAACAATTATTTATCAAATCTTGGCAACAAATGAACCAAAGAAAGTTGAATAAAATGAGAAAATATATTGATTCAAAATATATTTCGAATCTATTTATTCAGGATTTTAAAAAATATAATAATAATAATTAAAGACAAAAGACACTCTTTAGTAAATTGGGACACTTTTCGTAAATCGAAATACTGTGAAATCTGTGTAAAATAGAGCTCGTTTATAACGGAATCGATAAATGAAAAAAAAAAAAAGACCTAACCTAAGACCGAATTCTGTCTAAAACAATAATTGTTTCTGCTCACTTACAATTCCGTTTTAACAGGTTTTACAATATCTTGTAATTAGGGGCGGTGTCTAAGTGATGGAAACGATTTTTGCTATTATTCTTACTGCCTGAGACAATTGCCAAGAGTGAATTTCAGGACAGGCTCGTTGTAAATTCTGCCCAGTGAGAACGTGAATAGTGTGTTATAGACTGTGTGTCTGTGTTGTTTCCATTGCGTCTTTTAGTACGGCAACGAGTGTTACCGTTTCTGCTCTGACCTGTGTATTCTCGTGGTTCACTATGTCTCTGACTGGTGAAGTGGAGGACGAAGCACCGTCGCGTCGCGGAGTGGTGGGACCGTGTTGGGCGCGGGCGGTGCCGTGTCGGTGGCTGCGGTTGGTGAGCGGCCGAGGCCGCGACGCTGAGTCCATGTCCGTGGACCGGGTGTCCTCGCTTGTCTTCCTGGCCGGCAGCGGGCGCTGTCGTGAGGCCGGTCGTCACTTGGTTCCTCCTCATTGGAGGTCTCGTGACCTCCCTGCGTGGACCGCATGGAGCCACTCGGCTCTGGATCAGGAAACTCACTGTTTTATATCTTGTAATTAGAAGCAAACGAAATTTTGAAAAACAAAACACGAATATTTTTTTTTCTTGCTGTTGTTTCCCATTGTTATTTATTTGATTAGTAGATTTAAAATGTTCTATAAAATTTTTTAGGTATTAACTAACTGCAAGCAATTCTGGAAGGGGGGGGGGAATGCTTACCTGAGGAAATGAAATTAAAGCTTATATTTTTTTCCCATTTTACGCTATCCACATGTTTGTCTTCTAAAGCATTTTTCGTGATTTTTTTTACTCTCCATTAGAAAATTTACATAATCATTTAAAACATTTTAGAAAAATTTTGCGAATTAAAATTAAATAATTGAATTTGAATCTATAGGAATTTTGTGCAATATTTCCGTCTCCACCCTTTCATCTTTTATTTAAATTGGCTTTAGTACTTTGTAGAATAAGGAAATGTACAAATATAATGCTCTTACAATAGAAATGTAAAAATATTTCCTAACTTAAATTTTCTCCCGCAATCTTTCAACATCAAGAAAGCAAAAAAGATGTACATGAAAAATAAATTATTTTAAAAATATTTTTGTTTTGTTCAACCAATAATACTGTTGGAACAAGATAAAGTAAAGTATCTATAACTCATTCTAACCGTATGATTAGTAATCGATGTATTAAACTGGTTTTATAACCAGGGATGTATTGGAGGGTATACGACGTATATCTTCTGGATTTTTTAAATTAACACCGTATACCCCCTGTTTCTCAAAAAAGCTATAGTGTGTACACTCTAGGGTATAATACCCTCTGCTTAGAGCGTATGCTCACTGTTTTTTTTTAACGACTACACCACTGTTTATAACAAGTTATTTTAATGATACTTTAAGTTACTATCGGGTATAAAGGGTTAAATATAAAATCATACAAATTTCAGGCTCCTTCGTAAAAAAAGATCAGAGCGTATTTAGCCTGGTGTAGTCTACCGAAGGCCTAAATATTAATTAATTTAAAAATATAAATTAAAACAGATTTGACCATAATTATACAAAATCTGTCATAACGTGACATTTATTTTCCATAAATGGTAACAAATTTCAACGTTATGAAAATGCGACTTTATCTGTTTAGACTACGGCATTTAATAAATAATAAGCTAATATTTAAAAAATAAATAAATATAAAGACAAATTTGATACTCAGATATAATAAAAATCATATTCCTTTATAGAGATATGATACTTTTTCTACCGTAGAAAAAGAAAAAAAAACCTTTAAAGATAATTTTATAACTTTAAATTAACTGTATACAATACAGTAAAACCTCCATAACGGAAACTCCCGAATAGCGGACACCTCTATTTAAGGGACAGTTTTCCAATCCCCACTCCCAAAACTCAGGGTTGTTTGGTTAAAACCACGCTGGTTTAAACATTGGTTAAAACCATGGTTTAAACCAAGTGGTTTTAAAAAAAAAACCATGCTGGTTTTTTTTCATTTGGTTTTTTTAAATGTTTTCATGTATTTTACGCATTATTAAAATATCCAAAATCCAAGTTATGCGGAAGCTACAAGCACAGCCTTTTTTTTTTGGGGGGGGGGGGCTTTTTTTAAAAGACATTAATAAATTTTTAAAGTGACAAACACTTTTAATCCGCCCAACTTTTCTTACTAGCTATAAATCTACACGGCAAACTAAATTTTTTAATGTGAGCTATGGAGGAAAAAAAAAAAAAAAGCTGTTTGTTTTGCTTCTTCTTTAAGCCTCTTATTTTTAAAAAATAGCCTAAGATACAATTTTACATTTAAATTGCATCATATATCAAATCATTAATGATGACATAACATAAGTCATTCTCTCCATTGCTTACTCTTTGTTCTCTATGCTAATGAACGAATGATTGTAAATTTTCTCTGTTCTGTACCTATTGGTTTTAATAACCTTTTGCTTTTCTTGCATTGGAGTTTTACTTTATGATTTTATTCTGTTTGTACTATATTTTACTTTAAGAAAGCTACTTATATATATTGAAGTAAAAGGATGTCTAAAACTAGAAAAAAGAAAGCTATAATCTGGTAAGAAAATAGAAATACACCAAGAACAGGCTTGAGAGCCAAATGTATAAATTGCATGCAATGCAAATGCTGTCAAATTAGTTCTCCCTTATTATATTTGATGGAATTGTTTTTCAAGATGCCTTAGATGTTTGCCTTAAAAATTACCCCACTAAAAATTTGTGATGAAAATAGGAATGTTAATGATAAAAATATTCAAAAGTTTCTATCTATGTCTAATTTTAATCTAAAAAGAAATGTTGAAGATATGTTTGAATTGTTAAAGCCTATTGCAGTTGCCCTGGATAATATCTAAAGTAATAATTGTTCCATTGTTGATGTAGTTTATATTTGGAAAAATCCTCAAAAAATATTAAGAGAAAAAAGATAAGTAAAGAAGTCCCGCAGTGTTTTGAGTCCAGGTATAAAATGGCTCTAACACCCATGCATGCAGGCTTGATATTGTGGTACTGTCAAAATGGTCTGACCAAGAAAAAAAAAAGGATGCATTAAATTTTGCAAAACTAGAATATCCATATAACTTTAGCTTGCACTGATAGTAAATTTTATGCCAATCTTCACCTTTTGAAAAACATTTTTTGAGCAGAATGCAGTGAAGGAAGTTACCCCATATAAAATAAGGAAGAGTCAGCAAATTCAAATCAAGAAATTTAATAGCTCCGTCTTTACTGAAGTTGTACAACTTATAACAGCAAAAGCCTATTCAGTGAGTGTTGAAAGAATATTTTCAACATTTGGACTGGTATAGACAAATATACGAAATAAATTGGGATTAGAAAAGGCCTCAAAACTTGTCTTTTTATTTTAAGCTTTTAATTAAAATTAAATAAATAGAATTGTTTTTATAAAGAAATTGTTTACCTAAATATATTTAACTAGGAAAAATAAAGTTTGTATTAAAAAAAAGAAAAAAAATAGTAATTTTTCAAAGCATATGTCTCAATATGTATAAGTATTACACTCATTGATAAATCAAGTATGTCGATACACATGTGATTTATTTTAGCATTAAAAAAATGCATATTGATGTTTTTTATTTAAATAAATATATATATAGTAAAAGATTAATAATCATTTGTTGATGTTGATATTATTGATACAGTAAATAATTTCTAAATTAAGCTCAGGAAAATGTTTTCTATTTTTGCTTATTTTTTGTTGATTTAGTGAAATATATTTGTTTAGCCTTCATTATGTTCTACATAATAATTATTTCTTTAATTATTATCTAAAGGCTTATATGAGTATACTAATAAATTAGTAGTTCAACATTTTTTAAACAATAAATATTTCCCTAAAGAAAGCTAAACTTATAGGTAATTTAATTATAATTTTTATATGCTTTAATTATTTAATTATATAAAAAAATTAAGTACCAATGTGAATGTCTGACATTAATTACAAAAGAAAAATCGTGACTTTCTAAAACTCAATTTTTTTTCTCGCAAATGCTTTTTAAGGCCCTACATCAGTAACGCTCCGAGATAGAACGGCTAATGTTATTTCAATGGAAGAAATTTATCGCTTTTATTCCTTTGCATTTTGCTCAAATTTAATAATTTTTGTTGTTTTGAAAACCTGTAGGTTTAAACTTTGCACGTCATTTTGAAATTTTATTTCTTTTTTTAATTTTAAGGCGATACAAGTACGTTATTTTATAGTCTTTAAAATTCACCTTTAGTGTCTTATTATGAAAAATCTGTTTGACATTTTAAAATTTAGTAAAACAGCATGCAGAGTTTAATTATTTAGCTTTCAGAAAATGTTTTTTATTTTGATTTTAAAAAAAATTTAATCTATGCTATTTGTATAAAAAGTTGAAACACTTTGATTTAAAATAGTCGAAAATGAGGTTTATTCCCGCCTTCAAAAGGGATACGCCTTAAAAGCAATTAGGGTGTAAGACGATCGGTCTTTACTCTGCAGGAAGTCCAGGGACGTAGGTAAAATTTCTTGCCTCTGGCTATTCGTAAAATGTTGCTTGTTTTATTGTATATAAATAGTTTTTCCTTTCTTTTTCCCTTTCAGAAAGATAAACGAATGATTTTTAAAGTTCTTATACTATTTTAACTAAATAATACGCATATATTCCAAAGCCTGTCATAGTCTAACTGATTTAAATTTTAGAATAACGGTTTTTTTCAGTCACGCGAAAAGACAAACTCAATTATACTAAATCTACGGAAGATTTTAATAAAGATAACGTACTTTCATTCCAATTTTTAATTATTTTTTTTTCTTCATAGTATAGGTGACGATGGTTTGTATAAAGGCCGCTTTTTACTTTTTTCGATACTGATTGTAGATTTTAAATATGAGGATAATATCACTTTTGAAAACGGTTCCGAAAATGAAACTGTCTTGTAAAGAAAATTAAAAAAAGTAGAAAAAGGCCTTTGAAGAGATCGCTCTGAGCTATTAAAGGGGGAAAAAAATATTAAAATGCAGACGAGATTTATTTATAAATTTCGACCGTTGGATTATCGTCGAAAGAATTATCATAAGCTAGTAAATTGTTTCGCTTGATTAAAGTTTTTTTTTAAATACCCGTAAAATAAATCGAAAAAATAGAAAATGCCCTTTGTGCAAATCAATATCAACTAGGCAATGTAAAAAAAAAAAAAAAAAAAAAAAAAAAAAAAAATACTTAAAACTATTAAAACACAAATGATAAACTTTTATAAATTTCTTTCATAGCATTAGCTTTAAAGCGAAGGCATTGTTTCGTTTAACTGCAGCAGCCTCTTTAAAATAAATGAAATCGTAAAAGCTATTCAATGTAAAAGAGAAAAAAAAAATAAAAATAAATTTTATTTAAATGTAGGCGAGATATCTTTATAAATTTCTACAATGGGATTTCGCTTGACTGAAGTAAGTCACTTTAAAATACCTGTATCGAAATCAAAAATTGTAATACGGCCTTTGTACAGAAAGATCTCAGCTATTCAATATAAAAAAGATTACTATTAAAATATAGACGAGATATTTCTATAAATTTCTGTCATAGGATTTCGCTTCATTGAAGTAAGCCCCTTTAAAATACCCGTAAAAAATCGAAAAAAATATAAAACGGTCTTTGTACAGAAATATCTCAGCAATTCAATGCTAAAAAAATCATTTAAAAAATTAAAATGTTGACGAGATATCTTTATAAATTTCTATAATGGGACTTCTCTCTATTCAAGTAAGCCACTTTAAAATACCCGTAAAAAATCGAAAAAATGTAAAACGGTCATTGTACAGAGAAATCTCCGATATCTAATGCCCCCCCCCCCCCCCCGAAAAAAAGTTTAAAGAAAATGAAAATACAAACGAGATATCTTTAAAAATTTCTAAAATGTGATTTAGCTCTATTGAAGTAAGTCACTTTAAAATACCCGTAACAAAATCGAAAAGATATAAAACATTCTTTGTACAGAAAGATCTCAGTTATATAATGAAAAAAAAATTACAAGTATTAAAATGTAGACAAGATATCTTTATAAATTTCTACCATGGGATTTTGCTTGATTGAGGTAATCATCAGTTTATATTTACTTTAGACGAGATATCTTTATAAATTTCTAATATTCAATGCTAAAAAAATCATTTAAAAATATTAAAATGTAGAAGAGAAAAAAATATGTTTATATGAACTTCAAAACTTCATAGGATTTCGCTTGATTGAAGTAACCCCCTTTAAAACCCCCTAACAAAATCGAAAAAATATAAAACGGTCTTTGTACCGAAAGATCTCAGATATCCAATGCCAAAAAATCATTACAAAATATTTAAATGTAGAAAAGATATATTTATAAATTTCTACTATAGGATTTCGCTTGACTGAAGTAGCCTCTTTAAACACCTGTAAACAAAACCAAAAAAGTACAAAACGGTCTTCACACCGAAAGATCTCAGCTATCCAATGCCGAAAAATCATTTAAAAATATTAAAATGTACAAGAGATATTTTTATAAATTTCTATCATTGGAATTCACTTAACTGAAGTAGCCTCTTTAAAACACCTGTAAACAAAATCAAAAAAGTACAAAACGGTCTTTGTACCGAAATATTTCAGCTATCCAATGCCAAAAAATCATTTAAAATATTAAAATGTAGAAGAGATATTTTTATAAATTTCTACAATTGTATTTCACTTGACTGAAATAGCTTTTTTAAAATTCCCCTACACAAATACGAAAAAGTACAAAACGGTCTTTGTACCGAAAGATCTGAGATATCGAATGCCAAAAAATAATTTAAAAGTATTAAAATGTAGAAGAGATATTTGTATAAATTTCTACCATTCGATTTCACTTGAGAGAAGTAGCTTTTTAAAAATTCCCCTAATAAAAGTCTAAAAAGTACAAAACGGTCTTTGTACCGAAAGAACTCAGCTATCCAATAACAAAAAAAATCATTTAAAAATATTAAAACGTAGAAGAGATATTTTTATAAATTTCTAACAATGGATTTCACTTGACTGAAATAGCCTCTTTAAAACACCTGTAAACAAAGTCGGCAAAAGTACAAAACGGTCTTTGTACCGAAAAATCTTAGCTATCCCATGACAACAGAATCATTTAAAAATATTAAAATGTAGACGAGATATTTTTATAAATTTCTACGACTGGAATTCACTTGACTGAAATAGCTTTTTTAAAAATCCCCTAAACAAAGTCGTAAAAGTACAAAACGGTCTTTGTATCGAAGATATCAGCTATTCCATGACAAAAAAAATCATTTAAAAATATTAAAATGTAGGAGAGATATTTTTATAAATTTCTACCATTGGATTTCACTTGACTGAAATAGCTTTTTTAAAATTTCCCTAAACAAAGTCGAAAAAATACAAAACGGTCTTTGTACCGAAAGAACTAAGCTATCAAAATTAAAAAAAAATCACTTAAAAATATTAAAATGTAGAAGAGATATTTTTATAAATTTCTACCAATGGATTTCACTTGACTGAAGCAGCTTTTTTAAAATTTCCCTAAACAAAGTCAAAAAAGTACAAAACGGTCTTTGTACCAAAAGATCTCAGCTATCCCATGACCCCCCCCCCCCAAAAAAAAAACCCATTTAAAAATATTAAAGTGTAAAAGAGATATTTTTAAAAATTTCTATCGATGGATTTCACTTGATTGAAGCAGCCTCATCAAAACACCTGTAAACAAAATCAAAAAAAGTACAAAACGGTCTTTGCACCGAAAGATCTCAGCTATCCAATGCCAAAAAATCATTTAAAAATATTAAAATGTAGGAGAGAGATTTTTATAAATTTCTACCAATGAATTTCACTTGACTGAAGTAGCTTTTTTAAAATTCCCCTAAACAAAGTCGAAAAAGTACAAAACGATCTTTTTATCGAAAGATCTCAGCTATTCCATGACAAAAAAATCATTTAAAAATATTAAAATGTAGAAGAGATATTTTTATAAATTTCTACCAATGGATTTCACTTGACTGAAGTAGCCTCATCAAAACACCTGTATACAAAATCAAAAAAATACAAAACGGTCTTTGCACCGAAAGATCTCAGCTATCCAATGCCAAAAAATCATTTAAAAATATTAAATTGTAGAAGAGATATTTTAATAAATTTCTACCAATGAATTTCACTTGACTGAAGTAGCTTTTTTAAAATTCCCCTAAACAAAGTCGAAAAAGAATAAAACGGTATTTGTACCGAAAGATCTAAGTTATCCAATTACAAACAAAAAAATCATTTAAAAATATTAAAATGTAGAGGAGATATTTTTATAAATTTCTACCATTGGATTTCACTTGACTGAAGTAGCTTTTTAAAAATTCCCCTAAACAAAGTCGCAAAAGTACAAAACGATCTTTGTACCGAAAGATCTCAGGTATCACATGACAAAAAAATCATTTAAAAATATTAAAATGTAGAAGAGATATTTTTATAAATTTCTACCAATGGATTTCACTTGACTGAAGTAGCCTCATCAAAACACCTGTAAACAAAATAAAAAAAAATACAAAACGGTCTTTGCACCGAAAGATCTGTTATCCAATGTCAAAAAATCATTTAAAAATATTAAAATGAAGAAGAGATATTTTTATAAATTTCTACAAATGGATTTCACTTGACTGAAGTAGCTTTTTAAAAATTCCCCTAAAAAAAGTCGAAAAAGTACAAAACACTCTTTGTACCAAAAGATCTAAGCTATCACATGACAAAAATAAAATAAAATAAATAAAATAAAATAAATAAAATAAATAAAAAATAAAAATATTAAAATGTAGGAGAGATATTTTTATAAATTTCTACCAATGGATTTCACTTCAGTGAAGTAGCTTTTTTAAAATTTCCCTAAACAAAGTCGAAAAAGTACAAAACGGTCTTTGTTCCGAAAGATCTCAGCTATTCCATGACAAAAAAATCATTTAAAAATATTAAAATGTAGGAGAGATATTTTTATAAATTTTTGCCATTGGATTTCACTTGACTGAAGTAGCTTTTTTAAAATTTCCCTAAACAAAGTCGAAAAAGTACAAAACGGTCTTTGTACCGAAAAATCTCAGCTATTCCATGACAAAAAAATCATTTAAAAATTTTAAAATGTAGAGGAGATATTTTTATAAATATCTACCATTGGATTTCACTTGACTGAAGTAGCTTTTTTAAAATTTCCCTAAACAAAGTCGAAAAAGTACAAAACGGTCTTTGTACCGAAAGATCTGAGATATCGAATGCCAAAAAATAATTTAAAAGTATTAAAATGTAGAAGAGATATTTGTATAAATTTCTACCAATGGATTTCACTTGACTGAAGTAGCTTTTTTAAAATTCCCCTAAACGAAGTCGAAAAAGTACAAAACGATCTTTGTATCGACGATATAAGCTATCCAATGATAAAAAAATCATTTAAAAATATTAAAATGCAGAGGAGATATTTTTATAAATTTCTACCATTGGATTTCACTTGACTAAAGTAGCTTTTTTAAAATTCCCCTAAACAAAGTCGAAAAAGTACAAAACGGTCTTTGTACCAAAAGATCGCAGCTATCCCATGACAAAAAAAAAAAAAAAAAAAAAAAAAAAAAAAGAGAGAGAGAGAAAAAAAAACATTTAAAAATATTAAAATATAAGAGATATTTTTATAAATTTCTATCGTTGGATTTCACTTGATTGAAGCAGCCTCATCAAAACACCTCTAAACAAAATCAAAAAAGTACAAAACGGTCTTTGCACCGAAAGATCTCAGCTATCCAATGCCAAAAAATCATTTAAAAATATTAAAATGTAGGAGAGAGATTTTTATAAATTTCTACCAATGGATTTCACTTGACTGAAGTAGCTTTTTTAAAATTCCCCTAAACAAAGTCGTAAAAGAATAAAACGGTCTTTGTACCAAAAGATCTAAGCTATCCAATTACAAAAAAAAAAAAAAAAATCATTTAAAAATATTAAAATGTAGAGGAGATATTTTTATAAATTTTTACCAATGGATTTCACTTGACTGAAGTAGCCTCATCAAAACACCTGTAAACAAAATCAAAAAAGTACAAAACGGTCTTTGGGCCGAAAGATCTCAGCTATTCAATGCCAAAAAATCATTTAAAAATATTAAAATGTAATGTAACGGAATACTTTTGATTATTCCTGTAATTGATCAATGCATCCGATTTTCATAACATTTGAAATGACTCGACAAAATTATGTAATAAATGTACGTTTTAAATTTCAAACAATTAAAATGCATTTGAAAGTTTTTTCCCCATTGACCGTAATGTAACGGAATCCTTTTGATTGTCCCTGTAATTTATCTATATATACGATTTTCATAAAATTTGAAATGACTCGACAAAATTATGTAATAAATATACGTTTTAAATTTCAAACGATTAAAATGCATTTGAAACTTTTTTCCCCATTCACCGTAATGTAACTGAATCCTTTTGATTGTCCCTGTAATTGATCTATCCATCCGATTTTCATAAAATTTGAAATGACTCGACAAAATTATGTAATAATTATGTATTTTAAATTTCAAACGATTCGGTTGGGTAGTTTTTGCGTTGTTATATGCAGACAGACGGACAGACAGACAGATGGACGGACTGAGCGACAACAATAGTTGCTACGTATTTACATAATTACGAACGCACCTAAAAAGCAGAAAACGGTATCTGTACAGATCAACGTCAGATAGCCAATGCAAAAAAATGATTTAAAAACATTGAAATGCAGATGAGATATCTTTATAAATCTAAATCATAAGATTATGAACGATTGGGTTGCTTCAGTTTAATGAATTAGCCTCTTTAAAATATAAGTTAAAAAAAAAAAAAAAAAAAAAAAAAAAAAAAAAAAAAAACGCAGACGAAAAACATTTAATTTATATCTTTCTTAGCACTAAAATTATAGAGAAAGTGTTGTTTGGTTTGAATGCAATAATCTCTTTAAAATAAACAAAATTGAAAAAGCAGACAACGGTATCTGTACAGATCATCGTCAGATAGCCAGTGCAAAAAAATGATTTAAAGACATTGAAATGCAGACGAGATATCTTTATAAATTTAAATCATAAGATTATGAACGATTGGGTTGCTTCAGTTGAATGAATTAGCCTCTTTAAAATATAAGTTTTAAAAAAAATCGCAGACGAAAAACTTTTAAATTATATCTTTCTTAGCACTAAAATTATAGAGAAGGTGTTGTTTGGTTTGAAATGCAGATGAGATATCTTTATAAATTTAAATCATAAGATTATGAACGACTGGGTTGCTTCAGTTTAATGAATTAGCTCTTTAAAATATAAGTTAAAAATATCTGTACAGATCAACGTCAGATAGCCAATGCAAAAAAATGATTAAAAACATTGAAATGCAGATGAGATATCTTTATAAATTTAAATCATAAGATTATGAACGATTGGGTTGCTTCAGTTGAATGAATCAGCCTCTTTAAAATATAAATAAAAAAAAAAAAAAAAAAAAAAAAAAAAAAAAAAGTGGAAAATGGCGTAAAAAAAAATCAAAAATATTAAAACGCAGACCAGATATATTTATAAACTTCTACCTTAGGATTACCATAAGCTAGTGAAATGTTTCGCTTGATTGAAGTATCCTTTTTAAAATATCCGTAAAATAAATCGAAAATGAAGAAAATGGCCTTTGTGCGAATCGACCTCAGCTATCTAATGTAAAATAATAATAATAATAATAATAATAATAATAATAATAATAATAACAACAATAATAATAAAATGTTGACGATATATGTATGTAAATTTTTGTCATATGATTATCACTAGCAAGAGACCGCATCTACCCTCTGCTGGAATAACATTTAAAAATATTAAAATGCAGACGAGATATCTTTATAAATTTCTTTCATACGATTAAGATTATCAAGTGTATTGTTTCGCTTAACTGAAGTAGCCTGTTTAAAATACCTGTAAACAAACGAAAAAAAAAAAAAAAAAAAAAAAAAAAAACAGAAAAAAAAAATAGAAAGCTGCCTTTATACAGATCGATTTCATCTATCCAATGCAAATATATATACATATTCATAAGTGTGTATATATATGTGTAAGTTAATATATATTTATTTATTTAAAAATATTAAAATGTCGACTATATACGTTTATAAATTTCTATTGTAAGACTACCATTTGTAAGTAGGTTGTTTTGCTCAGCGCCGAAACTAGCCTTTCTTGCCCCCGGGGCAAATATGGATTTTGGCGCCCCCCCCCCACACCCCCGACATATATGCATTCTTTATATCAAACACACCAAACAAAATTTTAATTTGGCGCCCCCTTCAAAATTATACTTAAATTCCGTTTTACTAATTTTTCAAATTCGCGTCCCACAAAACCAAAAAACTCAGCTATCAAAAGCTAAAGAATAAAATAAAATAGAAATTTTACTGTTTCATAGCTTCGGTGGATTTGAAAAGGGGAAATTTTTACAATTTTGTTGTTAATTCGTATCCTCTAGAGCAGAAAAGTTTCGATGGAAAGAAAATAAATGATTAAAAAGTGAAAATTTTAGTAGCCCGGAAATAATTCGGGTTCTACATGAGTTTTTCATTAAAAACGGTTTTCATCGAACGGTACGCCGGGCAGTATATGGGAAATCTTCAATTTGGATAGCATGATAGAATCCAATAATAATAATTTTATGGATTTAAAATTATATGTAAATGGTTTAATTTCACTTCAAATTGTCTAATATATTAGGTCGGAGTCGACTTGTTTTAAAACGGATCCGACTGTTTTGGTCAGAAATAAGCAAACGAAGAACCTATCCAAATGTAAATAGCCTCGGGCCATCAGGTCTGAAAAGGTGCGAGAATGTTGTCTTCGTTTAGTATTTGCTAATGACTTTTTTCCATATGGGGTATCAAATCCCCTTTATTTTTCGCCTGGAGGGAAAGGGTGACATGAGATGACCATTTTTCTTGTCAATTATAAGCCTCGGAAATATCATTGGTCTTTTAAAGTGTCAATCTTTGTGTTTGGGATACGCCTTGCGGTGGCAACTCGCATATCTTCGTGAGAGGATTTTGAGTTCCGGTTTGAGTGATGTAGGCTCTTAAGTAATGATGGGGAAAAAAACCGGTTTAAACCAAAAAAAACCGATTTTGGGCTTTTTTTTTTTTTTTTAAACCGGTTTTTATACCAACCCTGCCAAAACTTAATTTTTTGTATGTTTAACCTCTAAATAACGGACATTTCGAATAGCGGACACTTTATTCGGCGATAAAGGATGAAAAAGTATTTTCTAAACAGAAAAAAAAAAAAAAAATGAAAAAAAAAAAGTAAAAAAGCCTCTGAATTTATCAGGACAATGTGTCACAAATTTTGTGATCACAGTTAATTGTAAATAAAGATCTGGGGAAAATCCCCCCCCCCCTGAACGTTCAGTGCTAAAGTCAGGGGTTGCCAGGGAGAAATAATCTCCCAGACTATTGAAATGTCATCCAAGAACATTTTGAGATTTTATGCTTTTAAAGATCAAAAAGTGCAATCCCTCCCTCCTCTCCCGGACCTCTACAATTTCTAATAACATTACACAGAAAAACAAATTAGTACATATAATCGCAAGCAAAAATAAACTTTTGTAACAGATTTTTCTAACAATAATATAATAAACAGTGGATAAAAGTGTGCACAATTTTATTTTAATTTTTTTACTTAAAAATAATTTTAATTTCTGATTAATAATATAATAGAGGTTTTAGGACACATAAAAGTAAATTAATGAAACATTAAGCATTTCTAAGCGATTTTTAAATTTTTGAGGTTTTCCCAATAGCGGACACCTCCGAATAGCGGACATTTTCTGCGATCCCGAGGTGTCCGTTATTTAGAGGTTTTACTGTATTATCACTTTATCGTACAGCTGCTTGGAAAGCTTTGATTATTTGCTGTAATAAAATGTAACTACTTTATGTATTTCATATCATTGATAGTCTTCGGGCGTGACTTTCTCTGAAACAAAAGACGCGCTCTCTTTTGGCGAACTTGGCGATGTATGATAATTTTGGCTCCATGCCAGCACTCGCTGCGTCCATTCGTTTTTAAATGTACTGTTGAATGGATCGGTAGAGAACGAGATTTTTTCACTAGCTGATTTTTTTCCCTTTAAAAAAAAAAAAAAAAAAAAAAAAAAACTAATGATAATATATCTGTATAATTTTAATTATTAAGTGTGAATAGCACAGCCAAGCACATTAGAATATAAGAAATAGAAAATGACATTTCAGCACACTTAAAAATTTTCGTAATTTATTTAAAAATATTTCATTTCATTTAAAACATCTTCAGCTGCAAGGATGATATTTTAGATAGTAGTTAAAAGAGTATGGATGTTTTTTGCTGCCTTCCTCTAATAATTGATTTCTAAAGCTTACTCTTTTTACGTTTTTACTAAAGTTAATTCTTCAAGTGATGATAATTATTATCTTAGTTGATTTTATAATATTTACAGTTAAGAATATTTTTTTATGTTAAGTGCGCAAATATTCCATTAACCTTTATTATTATTATTATTATTATTATTATTATTTACTAAATCACTTAGTTCATTTAGTTTTACAATATTACCTGTTATTTTATGATTTATGAAAATATCAATCTATTGATGTTAAAACTTAATAAACTGCATTAAATAAGAAAGCCACGGCCGTAACTACCGCCGGGGCACTGCCCCGGGGCCCCCAAGCCTGAGGGGCCCAAACTGATGGTTAAAAAAACTATTGATTTTAGTTTCTAGTCTAAGTTCCTATAAAATGCCCATCACATACCTAAAAGTTAGTAATAAAAAATATAAAAAAAATCAAAGTGCTAGAATAGATATTTTTGCGTGTTCGTCAATACACTCCTTACGCTTCGCATGCAAAAGGAGTTCTACAGCAGACAGCAAAATGTCGAGTCGAATGTGTCATGTCGCGCCAGCATGTTTGCTGACGCCACCGAAGCTAGTATAAGGAAGAAAATATGGACATCTAATCGATTGAATAATATAAAAAGCATCTAAAAAATTCTAGAAAATCTTTCTTCTTATCTATACTAAGTTAACCCTTTCCGGCGCGGAGTAAGTTTAATTGAAATAATTATCTGCCACCAGAATTTATAAACGAATTTATTAGAGAATACGAACTTGCTTATTTTCAGGCATTTTATCAAAGGAAAATTTTAATTAAATATTCTTGGTGCCAGTAAAATTAAAATTAGGTGTCCTTTTTAAGGGACACCGCGCCGGAAAGGGTTAACAAAACGCTCTATTTGTGTATGTCTACGTATGTATGTGTGATTGTGTGACTGTGATGGTTAGCAAAATCTACCGCACGTAGAAGTCTGAAATTTTAGGTGAAGATAGTCCTGATGCACCTGAGGCTCAGATTTTTAATATTTTAAGGGCCAGGGCCCTGGGTCCCTTACAATTTTTATGCGCCAAATTGTTAATAGCTTGACTCCTTTTTATCTAATATTTTCCGTTTTGAGGTACCTTTCTCCTTTTAGATATTTTCGCCTTTTTACTTTTCAGTTATGACCCTGGACTCTTGGGACCCGTTTTAGGGCAACGTTTAGTCTTTGTGATAGTAAATTGTTAATAAATTGCTTCCATTAATTTCGATCTTCATTTTTGAAATACCTGTTCCATTTAGATATTTTCAAATTTTTAAATTCCATATAAGACACTGGGAGCCTCTAGATAATCATAGGGCCGACCCAGGGCCCCTTGATCTTTTTGTGCGCTAAACATTTTTCACTCCCTAAATTTTTCGCCTACTTAGTGCAAATTTTTAAAGCTGAATCTTTGACTCTTATGTCAGGACCAACAACCTGATATTTTTATTCGGGTCCTGGGGCCCTTTTTTAACGCTTACCCAAACAATTGGTGCATTTTTAAAAAATGTTATTCTTTCAAATAATTCATACTCTATGCTTAATTTTGACTAATTAAAGGTCTAAAGCGCTATGTACTAAAACATTTTAACATGTTTTCATGTTAGGGCCCTGATTGTATTTGTCAGTTGGCCCCTATGGGGCCCTCTATCATAGCTCCCTTAAAAATGGTCGGATTCACTAGCTTTTTTTAACAACTTTTTAAGTCCTCCAACTACGACATGAACAACAAAAAAAAATTTTTGGACTTCAGCTACCACTATTTATGAATATCAATCGCTTTCTTGGAACCTTTGGTGCAGCTTCTTTAAAAATGATCCAAATTTCTTTCAATTTTATTCAACCTAGTTTTAGTGTCTTCCCATTATTTTAATAACTACACAAATATTTTTATACCCAACTACATGCGAAATAATTTCCTGGCCCTTTGGGGCCCGGTACAGGCCCCCGTGAAGTTTTTGTAATAATAAATTATCAATAAATTGCTTCCTTTTAATCTGATCTTCATTTTTAGGATTCTTTATTAATTTAGATATTTTAACGTTTTGACATTCTATACAAGACACTGTGTTCCCCTGTGGAATCATAGGGTCTAGCCCAGGGCCCCTCAATATTTTGTGAAATAAACATATTTCACTTCCTATATTTCTGATCTTCTTGGTGCAAAAT
This sequence comes from Maratus speculifer, assembly GCA_964019185.1. Lineage (NCBI taxonomy): Eukaryota > Metazoa > Arthropoda > Arachnida > Araneae > Salticidae > Maratus > Maratus speculifer. The sequence continues at coordinate 62,643,114 of OZ025293.1, forward strand.
TTTAAAGTTGTTGGGACTCTTCTTTCAGGACCAATCCAGAAAACCTGATGTTTTTATTCGGACCCTAGGGCCCCTTTTTAAACATTTGCCCAATCAATTGGTGCATTTAAAAATTATATCATTCCAAAGAATAGTTCCTACTATATGGTTAATTTTGACTAATTAAAGATCTAAAGCGCTATGTACTAAAATATTTTAACATGGTTTCATATTAGGGCCCTGGTTTTAACTGTCAGTTGGTCCCTACGGGGCCCCATATTATAGCTCCCTTAAAAATGGTCTAATTCACTAGCTTTTTTTTCTAACAACTTTTTATGTCCTCTACCTATTACATGAACGACAAAAGAATTTCTCAGATTTCAGCTACCATTAATTTTGTTTGTCAATTGTTTTCTTGAGACCCTTAGTTCAGCTTCTTTAAACATGAACCAAATTGCTTTCAATTTCATTTAACATAGTTATAGCGTCTTTCCGTCATTTTAATAACTACAAAAAATATTTTTATGCCCAACTACATGTAAAATAAATTCCTGGCCCCTTGGGGCCCGTTGAAGTTTTTGTGATAATAAATTGTTAATAAATTGTTTCCTTTTAATCCGATCTTCATTTTTAGGATTCTTTATTCATTTAGATATTTTAATGTTTTGACATTCCATATAAGACACTTTGACCTTCTGTGGAATCATGGGGCTCAGTCTAGGGCCCCTGAACATTTTGAGAGGCAAACATAGTTCACTCTTTAAATTTCTCCCCTTCTCAGTGCAAAATTTTTAAATTTGAGTCTTGGACTCTTCTTTCAGGAACAAGATTCTCATATTTTCATCCGCGCTAGGACCCTTTTTTTAAACATTTTCCGAATCAATTTGTGCATTTCGATAAAATATTATTAAAATGAATAATTCATACCCTATGATTAATTTTGACTAATTGTAGATCTAAAGAGCTAAGTACTAAGATATTTTAACATGTTTTCCTGTTAGGGCCCTCTTTTTAACTGTCACTTGTCCTTTTTGGGCCCTTATTATAAATCCCTTTAAAATGGTTCAATTAACTCGCTTTTTTTAAACAACTTCTTAAATCCATCTGCTACTAAAAAAACCGTCATAGTCTAGCTACCACCAATTTTGAATATTAATCGCGTTCATGGGGCTGTTGGTTCAATTTCTTTAAAAATGATCCGGATTGCTTGCAATTTTTTTTCACATTGCTTTAGCGTCCTCTCATTACTTTAATAACTACAAAAAATATTTTATACCCAACTACATCCGAAATAAGTTCCTGGCCCCTTGAAGATTTTGTACCATATATTGCTATTAAACTGACCTCTCTTAATCCAATCTTCATTTTTGGAACTATTTTTTCACTTAGTTATTCCCATGTTCTTACATTCCATTTAAAAGCCCGAGTCTCCCTATGATCTCGGCTCAGGCACCTTGAAATTTTTGTTCACCATGCATATCACCCACTTATTATCAAACCTTCTCAATGCATAAATTTAAAGTTAAATTTTCGACTCTTATTTCAAGACCTACACCCTGATGTTTTTATTGAGGTCCAAAGGCCTTTTTTAAAGCATTTGCTCATTTTTTATGCATTTCTTTAATATATTATTTAACGAATAATTCATATCCTATGCTTAATTTTGACTAACTGTAGATCTAAAGTGTTAATTGTTTGCTTAAGGTTATCACAACGGGTCCCGGGCAATGCCGGATGGGGCAGCTAGTCTATTAATAAATACATAAAATCGAAAAAAAATTTATCACAATATATCTTTCAAAAGGTTTTTTAACAGAAATGCATGATTAAGTTACATATACTCAAAAATGGACCTAAATAAAATGCTTTTTAAAGTATTCAACCAATCAGAAGTCCGTATTTTCTTGCCTATGCTAACTTCAGTGGGATCGGCAAAAATGGCGTCGCCGTCAAGTGCCTGCCGAGTACAGTTGCCCAATTCTACATTTTTTAGTCGTTTTTGGTCTTATCATACTATGTACATTTAAACAGCGGTGTGCGAGTAAAGAAACTATGGCCGGGGCAAAGTTTCAATTTGCCTTCCCTGGGCCTCCCCCCCCCCCCGGAGGTTTTTCCCCGGGGCCCCCAAGTTTATAGTTACGGCCCTGAAGAAAGCCTACATGAAAAAAGGTAATTTTTTTGCTTGTAAAAAAATTTAAATGTTCTTAAGTAAAAATTAACGCTTAAGATAATCGAAATTCCTTGTATTTCATCGCCTCAGATTTTATTTGCTGTTAGGCTGGTTGATTTTTAATTGAACTTAGTTGAAATATAATTAATTTGGACATTTTTTTATTTAATACATATTTTTAATAATTCAAATATTTTTTTTTATTTTTTGTTTTTATTTGATTATTTTTATTTATTTTTATGGAGGGAGGCGAGGGGTGGTTGACTTTTGCAGGTATGCTTCACTTGCCCGATATTTTATTTCCAGTATAATGTTTCGACTGAAATGTCAATTATTCAAATTTGAATGACTACACGTCTATTAACTTTTCTTCTTTAAAAATAAAAATGATATAAGCGATTTATTACAGGCGTTTTACCTAATAACTGACTTAAAATACTACATTAATTTTCTTTCATTTTGATTTTCGGGTCAGTGAAGTATATCGGCTTTGAATCGGGTTTCTGGTCATTAAAAATGATTTTACTGTTTTGGGGGTCGAATTTTTGAAGAAACGAAAACGATTTTATCGCGTTTGGATCGTAGGCATTAAGTACATATGTTGCTATTAGTTTTTTGAATTAATACAGCTGATTTCTGGTTTCGAAGTTTTCCAGTTTTTAATTATTTTTGTTGGCTAGTGAAACAGAATAGGGGGAAAAATAATAATATGCGTTTTTTTTTTTTATATATATAGTTATTATATTTATTATAGTGTTACATTGCATAACATTGTAAGCAATGTTGTAACTACATTGTATATTTGAATTCGTCTATGTTATTTTCATTAAGTCTTAAATCAGCTATATGTTAAATAGATTTATTTTTTCGAAGTTTATTTCTTTTCGTAAATAAGTAAAATAGTACAGAAAAAAATTAAGGAATGGAATGCCTCTTTCTTTTCAAGATCAAGTCATTATATTTATTATATTGTTTAACATTGTATAAAAATGTTATAATTACATTGTATATTTGATCTATACATATATAAGTCATATTCCTGTTAAGACCCATGTTACTGTCCGCGATTCACGAAGTAGACACTTAGTGTATGTTAATTAGGAATAAATTCACACTAATTGATCCTTGTATTATTTCTTTAAGTCATATAGATTTGTGCACAATAAACAGGAATTCAGCTTCCTGCTGCGGTGTACTCCATTGATTAACATATATTATCCAAGTAGATATGCGAAGACAGAAGAGAAATGTAAGCACCGTGTGTGCTGTTACAAAGCATAAGAGAAAACTGAAGTCAGTTCGCTCACAGTAAAATAGACTGTCCTTGAAGTAATCAAAAAAATGATTTCGCAATCATGTGCAATCAACTACTTATGAATTGTTTTATATCATTAATGTCACTTTTGAGTTATTGATCAATTTATTGTTTATAAATATTATGGTTTTCAAATAAACAGTTAATGTCATTAATGTCACTTCTGAAATATAGAGTCATTTAATGTTTATAAATATTAATGTTCCAGAATAAATACTCTAAGCACGCAAACACACTCCCACCCTATCAGGCCTTAGTCCTGATATATAGGGAGGAGGGCTAATTTTTTCACTGGTCGTTTCAAAAAGGATCTTCTACACTTTACAGTTACCACACGGACATGTCCGTCTTTTCCTGGATGCACCTCTGTTAGCCGGCCCAAGGGCCAAGAGTCTGGTAGCTGGACATCATCAAGGATTAGCACAACTTGTCCAGGTTGAAGATTAGGCTGCTCGACTCTCCACTTGCCTCTCTTTCGGAGAGAGCACAAGTACTCTTTCTTAAATCGTTGGGCTAAGCCTCTTTTCAAATTTTGCAGCAGCTCCCAGCGATTCCTAGGGTTGCACGTAATGGATGAGGTCTCCTCATACATCCCTTGTAAGAAAATGTGAGGGTGTGAGAACATTTATACAGTCACTATCATTGTCATTTAAATGTATAAGAGGTCGCGAATTCAATAATGTTTCGACTTGGCTAAGTAGGGTGGCAAGCTCTTCGAACGTTAGGAGTGTCTCTCCTATTACTCTTTTTAGATGATATTTGGCGGATTTTATAGCAGCCTCCCAAATTCCGCCAAAGTGAGGGGAAGAAGGAGGGATAAAATGCCATTCAATGGATTTTTCAGTTAAATATTGAGACATGATTTCATTTTTAGGAAATGACAACCATGCCCTCTGTATTTGGTCTATTTTTCTTGATGCACCGACAAAGTTCTTCCTGTTGTCACTATAAAGGTGACGTGGGGTACCTCTTCTTGCACTAAAGCTTCGAAGAGCTGCTATAAATGCTTCAGTTGTTAGGTCACTTACAGCTTCTGTATGGACCGCTTTAGTAGCAAGACAAATAAATAAGGCAATGTAACCCTTAGTTGTTTTTGCACCCCTACCCTTGCTAAATTTAATGGATATGGGGCCTGCGTAATCAATTCCGCTGGCAAAAAAGGGGCGTTCAAGATTTACTCGAGGTTTAGGTAAATTCCCCATTAATTGAGGACAGGGGTGGATTTGGAAAAAGAAAGTTGCATAGCAGTAACTGCTATACAAAGTCAGTTTTGAATAGCAGTTAGACACTTTTGTATAGCAAGTAAAATATACCTAATGTAACTTTTAAATCTTGAAAATTTACAATTTTTTTTAAAGCAATATAAAATAAAAGGATCGTAACAGTGAATGTTCATTTTACAACCACTACAACATGCACGTCAAACTTCTATGAGCAAACGCTGTGATTAGCGAGTAACAGTGATTCAGTAATCAATCACAGCGTCAGGGCGGGAACAAATCATGTGTTTACTGGGAAAACTGCGCCCAGCAATGGCGTCTCGCTGTACTTCCATTGTAAATAAATGCATGGGGAGAATGAAAACACAACGTATGTCGTGTAAATTTGAACTTTAAGTGTACATGACATAACAAAGGGTATGGGAAATATGCATCGCAATTATTGCGATTTAATGCATTTCTTCGATCGCATTTTAGTTAAATTTGAATCGCAAATTGCGATGCGATACCGCTTAAATCGAACCCTGATTGAGGAGTTGTAATAGTTTTCTTATATCTGAAACATTTTAAACATCTATTAATGCATTTGTTGATGAGCTTTTTTCCACCAACTATCCAAAAAGATTGTTTTATGATGTGCTATAGTAGAGAAGGTCCAGCATGTAAAGTGGCAATATGTTGTTGTATTATCAATAGTTCACTCATTTTATGTCGTGATGGAAGTATTACCGGATGCTTGTGATTAAATGCTAACTGTGAATTTTGCATTCGTCCTCCCACCCGTAAGATACCCTTAGCATCAATAAACGGATATGGAGTGTAATTTGCTTTTCTTAGCTAGAGGTTTTTGTTCTTTGATACATTTTAACTCTTCTTGAAAGTAAGAATTTTGAATCCAAAGAACGATCATTTCTTCAGCAGATTTTGTTTCGTTAAATGTAAGTACTGTTGAAGGGATTTGATATTCATTAGCATTTTTGCATTTTTTAATGAATCTTAGGCAATATGCCAGAATGCGGATAACTTTTGAAAGTGAAGAGTGCTTTTGAAACAAATTATCTAGTACATCATTTGAAGGATGCGTGTGAAATGAAAAAATTCGATCAGACCTTTGCTCAGCTTTGATTTGCTCATTGAATTCATCAACATTTAAGTCGTCTTTCGGCCAATTAGATGGGTCTAGAAGTAGCCAGCTTGGCCCTTTCCACCATAACTCGCATTCTGGCAAACACTTTGGGTCATTACCGCGAGAAGCGATATCGGCGGGATTTTCTTTTGAGGGAACGTGTCCCCAGTGCTTAGTAGGTAAAACTTCTGTTATTTGAGAGGTTCTGTTCGCAACAAATGTTTTCCACTTGCGGGGGTGTGCGGATAACCATGAAAGGACTACTTTAGAATCAGTCCATGCAAAAATATAAACTTGTAATTCTTTAGTGTGTCCATAACTGTGCGGAATAATTTAGATAATAAGTGAGCACCACAAAGTTCTAATTTCGGGGCAGAAATTTGCTTGATTGGTGCAACTTTTGTTTTAGAAACCAAAAGAAAAGCATTTGTTTTTCCATTGCAAGTTTGTCGGCAATAAATTGCGGCAGCATAAGCCAGTGTTGACGCATCGGAGAATCCGTGTAATTCAAAGGCATTCTAGGGTGAAAGCGTAACACATCTTGGTATCGAAAATTGATTGATTTCATTGAATGAATTTTAAAATTTGAGTAATTCCTCGTTTAGATGTTCTGGAATAATAGTGTCCCAGTCCCCTTTTGTCAACCACAGTTTTTGATAAAATATTTTTAAAGTTACAGTACATGGTGAAATTAGACCCAGTAGGTCAAAGATTCTAGCAGATTCTGCTAAAATTTGCCTCTTTGTAAGAGGTGGAGTGAGATTTAGTGAAACCTTGAAAATAAAAGTATCTGAAGAAGAGTTCCAGCTTAATCCTAGAACTTTAGAGCTTACGTTATCACTAGGAATTATTTCAAAATTCGATTCGGTATTGAAATCATCTTTAGACTCTCTAAGAAATTCCTTTGAATTTGAATTCCATTTTCTCAAGTGGAAACCATGCGCGTGTAAAACATCGGTAATTTCTTTACAAGTTTCTATTGCCTCGCTAACAGTATTTGAGCCTGAAACTAGATCATCCATATAAAAATCTTTCTCTAATGTTTGAGAAATAACAGCATTTTTTGTATAATCATCAGCAATTTGTTTGATACATTTAGTGGCTAGATAAGACGCTGGAGCTAGCCCATAAGTAACCGTTTTTAATTTGAATTTTTTTATTTCCCCATTAGAATTAAACCTCCAAACTATTTTCTGATAATTTTGATCTTCTTCAGAAACTAAAATCTGGCGGTACATCTTTTCTATGTCAGCGCAAAAAACAATTTTCGGAAATCGAAAATTAAGTAAAATTTCAAATATGTCCCGTTGTAATTTAGGACCTACTCCCAAAATTGAATTCAAGGAGTTACCTTTTGAAGTATTACATGAGGCATCAAACACAACTCTCAACTTGGTAGTAGTACTAGAAGGTTTAATGACCGCATGATGAGGAAGAAAATATTGTTCATTTTCAGAATCGTTAATGTCATTTTGTGTTATTAATTCCATATGGCCTAACTGGATGTATTCGCGCATAAAATCCTTGTATTGCTTTTCGAATTCTGGATTTTCTTTAAATTTCCTTTCCATCACCAACAAGCGAGAAATTGCGGTAGGTCTAGAATTACCTAATTCTGTCTTAGGTTTTACAAAAGGTAATTTTACCACAAAACGACCCTCGGAATTGATTGAGTAATTGATTGAGTGATTGAGTTTTCTGAAAATGTGATTCAACAAATTGTTCTTCTGGAGACAGAATTTGAGCATTATTATTGAATACTTCTTCCATTTCCCAAAACCGTTTTAATTCCTTATCAATATTAAGTTCATAAAAATGCAAATTATGCATTGAATTAGGAGTTGTGTTAAGATGTGGCATTTTTCCCGATATGAGAAAGCTAAAGATGGAATTTTGCGCAGTTAAACTGCTCTGTGAACATGTTATTTGTCCAGGAAGCAAAATAGAAAAAAAATAATCTGATCCTAAAATAACATCGATTTTATTTGGAGTCCCAAAATGTGGATCTGCCAAGTTTACATTTTTTAAGTGTGAATAATGCGCTTCACTTATTTTCTCAGAAGGTAATGGAGCTGTTAATTCGTCTAAATAAAAGCTTTCACTGACAACTTACTGTCAGCATTATGAATTGATATAAGATCAATCATTACGTAACCCTTTGTTACTGCGATCTTTGAATTAGAGAGACCTTTCACGGGAAATCTGGCATTTTTTCTTTTGATTCCTAACACTTTCATGCATGATTCTGACACGAACGTAGATTCTGAGCTACTGTCACACATAATTCTTAACGTGTGCTTTTGACCCATGCAATTATAAATATATACCGTAGCAGTGGGCAAAAGTGCGAAAGACGTTTGAACAGAATTTATTGAAGGAGAAACTTCTTTTTTATTATCATCAGGAATCGAAAGGTCCTCTGAATCAGATTTAATTTTCCGACTCTGTTTTTCATTTGAACATGAAGTTGACATCGCATAATTTTTTAGTTTATTCTCGCATAACAGTGTATGGTGTTTAAGCTGGCAATGATGACAGCTAAATGTAGAATTACACTGATATGTGTAGTGTTTGTCAGACAAACAATTGCTACATAATTTGTTTTTTCTCACAAATTGTTTTCTATCTCTTACGTTTAATTCATTAAATTTAATATATTTGTACAGTAAGTGATTAGCTTTACAAAATAAACATTTGATAACGTTACTGGCGGGAGCTTTGTGAAAATTAAATTGCTTCTCTTTTTTATGTAACCTTGTATAATCATTATTATACAATTCTAAAGATAAACATCGGTCATTAATGAACTGAATAAATTGATCAAAAGAAGGAAAATCATTCTTTGATGAATTTTGAGCCCATTCTTCACGTGTTTTAGTATCCACTTTTTGAAGTAAAATATGAATTAACCAAATGTCTCTCTCTGATGCTTTAATATCGATTGATTTGAGAGCACGAATTACCTCGTCAGAGATATCTGATATATTGCGTAAGTTAAGTGCATTAGCATGAATAATGGGAAGTATATCCATAAATGTTTTGATAAGAGCTGCAACAATTTGCTTTTTTTTTTTTTTTTTTATCGTATCTTGACAATAATTTTTCCCATGCTTCTGCATAGCTGGTTTCAGAAATGGGAATATGTTTTATAATTGAAGATGGCTCTTCACCGAGCAAACCTCTTAAATATTGAAATTTTTTAATATTTGTTATACTGGCATTATTATGCACTAACGATAAATATAAATCTTTAAACGGCATCCAGTTTTTGAAATTACCATCAAATTGCTCAATATTCAATCTGGGTAATTTAAAATTATTAGTTGTATTAACTATAGGTAATTGTTCATTAACAACTTGAGAATGTGCATTCATACTATTTATAGAAAAATTTTCAAGTTCTGATTGCAGTTTGGCTTTGGTTTCATAATATTTTGCTTCAAATTCCTCCATTTCCGAGAATTCTTCTGGTAATTGTGCATCATATTTATCAAAATCGAAATAAGCTGTTTCTAATTTTTCCAATTTATTCAATAAATCATTCTTTTGAAAAACTTGATCTGCGTCAATGAAGTTCGTGATACGTGTTAATGCAGATTTAGCTCTGCCACGTAAATTTATTGCTGCCTTTTCTAAATCTTCTTGACTCATTATTAAAATAATGAGGGAACCAAATTAAAAACAAAGCCAAACTGATAATAAACCAACATGTACTTATCTGAAACAGCTGGGCTGAAGGGTACTCCTTTATGGCGACTTTGCAACGTTGTAATCCACAAAAAGCAATGTTCACAGGTACACTTTTTATCCTTTTATCTCGCCGGTGCCTCCAAAATGTTACTGTTCGCGATTCACGAAGTAGACACTTAGTGTATGTTAATTAGGAATAAATTCACACTAATTGATCCTTGTATTATTTCTTTAAGTCATATAGATTTGTGCACAATAAACAGGAATTCAGCTTCCTGCTGCGGTGTACTCCATTGATTAACATATATTATCCAAGTAGATATGCGAAGACAGAAGAAAAATGTAAGCACCGTGTGTGCTGTTACAAAGCATAAGAGAAAACTGAAGTCAGTTCGCTCACAGTAAAATAGACTGTCCTTGAAGTAATCAAAAAAATGATTTCGCAATCATGTGCAATCAACTACTTATGAATTGTTTTATATCATTAATGTCACTTTTGAGTTATTGATCAATTTATTGTTTATAAATATTATGGTTTTCAAATAAACAGTTAATGTCATTGATGTCACTTCTGAAATATAGAGTCATTTAATATTTATAAATATTAATGTTTCAGAATAAATACTCTAAGCACGCAAACAACCCATCTAAAACAATTCGTCTATGTGATTTTCAATAAGGGGAAGGAGGGGGGTCAGGACTTGATAGATACCGAAAAACATGCAAACAGATGATTTTTAACTTTGAGATCATATAAAAACAGAAGTATTCGGTGTAACTAATTTAAACTTTCCGATATTTTTAAGATATGTTTTAGTCTTATAAAATTATAAAATAAAGTACTTCAGTGTAATAAAAGAAAAAAAATAATAGTAAAATTTATGTAACACAATTAAAAAAAAGTAATAATTAGGTGTCATATCATCATTTGTAAGATAGCGTTGAATTGACATAAGGACTTAATTTTTTCTTTAAAATAATCCCGAAACTTTACTCTCTATCACTCAAAGGAAACTTCATTAAAAAAAAAAGACTCTCAAATTTGAAAATTTAAAAAACCCTAAAAAATACAATTGTTTTTTCGTTCATTAAAAATACTCAAAATTTTAAACTACCAAAAAAATTTAATTCATTCTATAGATAATGATGTAATAAAAAATAATTAAGCCATTCCATCAAATGTTTTTTTTTCTTTTTTTAAATCTTAACGCGACTTAAAGTTGAAATTATATGGGTGCGCCTTTGAAGGTGATTTTACATAGTTGCATTTATAACTCCGTTAAAATTGCAAATATTTTTATGCGGCTTTTTGCACTGTGTTCAGAATTAATTGAATAACCAAAATAGATCATAAAAAAGAATCTATTTTTTGAAAAGTTTTCAAGCTCTGAGCCCACTTAAGCCTTGAAGCAGCTATATGTTAAATTCCTTCTGGTCATTTTCGAATTTCTTACTTTGGTTTTCTTCCAAAGTCACGTATTGTCTCAAATCTAGTCCATTTGCATTGCTTTTCTCGTTGCAGTGGCCTTGGAATATGCTTTAAGCATTCGATTGTTTCCTTAACCAATTCTTTACTTGTCTAGTTTGAATTCTTCCCGCATCTATTGCGTAATAGCGGTATTAATAAAGATGACGCTGCATCGTGGGTTGATTCAGAAATACGGCGACAGCATAATAATCAGCTTTTTTTATAATTGAAAATTCCGAAACAACATAGGAATTTGAGAAAATGCCAAATATTAGTTATGTAGGTGCGTTATTTATAATTTTTCTGATCTTTTAACAATACATAAGCGTTTTATCTGTTTATTATGCCGATGGAATTTCACATTATATATATATAATTTTTTATCAAAATTTTATCTTCTAAATCATTTGAAAAAATATTAAAAAAATAATAATAATTAAATAAATAAAAATAAACACTGGTAACAACGACTTAGGGGGAGGGGGGGTGGAAATATTTATCACTTATTCGGGTTTTACTTAAAAATAAATAAAACTCTACTTACAAAACTTCAGAATTATTGAGTATTTATTGTGTTATTTAAAATTTTACGTATTAGCTTATATTTTAAGAGTTGAAAAAATATCTCCTTAATATTTGAAACTAGATTAGAAGAACAGTGTTACAATTATAGGAGATTTAAAAAGTATTAATTAATTGCATTTAAATTGAGTAAAAAAATTATATAGTAATAAACTTTTTTCCTTGTATCATACGCGCGGAGTTCTCGGTGCGTGGATATTACATTATCTTTCCCTAAAAATGACTTATATCACAGAATTTTTAACAGTAGTTTGCGGCAGAGTTGGGCAAAATACATCGAAAAATCATTTTCGATACAAGATACAAAATACATTTGTTTTAGAACCTAAAATACAAAATACAAAATACTTTTCAAAAGAAAAATTTTCAAAATACAAAATACATGTATTTTCAAAATACACTCAAAATACAAAATATATTTTCAAATTTTGAAAATTGCTGCATGTTGTACTATATAAATGCAAAGCGAGTTTACAAAACTGATTAAACTTTTGAAATTATAACATAATTTCCAAAATAAAGAAAAAATGACGAAAATGATGCATCCTTATTAGCATAGGTTATGAAACATTTTCCAACACATTCAGAATACTGTATCAAAATTTTATAGTTTATTAAAGATATCTAAATAGAGAATTTGAAAAGGCATAATGCATTTGAAAACCCAATTTCTACTATCTGTATACAGTGTTATCGCTAACATTTGACCAACGTTAGTAATTTGGCTAATTCAAAATAAAAAACATTCGCCAAATGAAAAAAATATTAGCCAAATAAATTCACCATATAGCATTAAAAAATCTTTAATTCTTTAATGTACCCCCTGTTTCTCAATATGTTCTAAAATAACCCAAAATTTTACAAGTGCGACAACGATTGTTATTAATCTAAATTCAACTATTCACTACAAATATATTAAAAATGTGTTATTATACAAACATATTAAAAAAATTAAATTAAAATTATTAAACACACTCGCGCAAAAAAAAGACCTGAGCATTAGCAATTTGGCGAATCTAATCGCTTTTTTACTCGTCAAATAAAGAATTTTGTCGCAATTTGCCGCAATGGCGAGCAGCAGCGAGAACACTGTCTGTATATATTGTAATTTTTTTTTTTGTGTGTGTGTGTGTGCATGCAGCTCTGTATATGATCTATGGATTTGTATGTATAATGTACATGTGTTTGTATGCTAGTAAAAGTTATTTTAGTTCCCATTCAGCAATTTCCGTAAATAAATGAAAAGTACTTGAGAACCTTCGTATACATCACTGTATAGAATCTATAGAATTTAGGCCATCCCAAGTCATGTTGAAAAATTAGTTCAATTTAAGGACGCGTACCATAACAAAAAAGTACCTCCAACATTTATTGTTCAAAGCCTTCAAAAGTTCAATTATTGTACAGTTTCTTCTGTAGCCAAATTCTTTTATGCATCCCTGTAGAGTGTAGATGAATGATAAATAGTATGCATATCACATTCAACAGTAATCGTCATGTGGCATATTTCAGTGTTATATATAAATTTCAGTATGATTAAATTTATATATGATTAAAGTACACCGCAAATGATTTTTTCGAATACGCCATAATGTAACGGAAATTTTTTGTGTCCCTATAAATGAACTGTCGATGCTACACTCTTCATTTTCTATACCGAACATGACATAGGGATGTTCAATAACAACTATCAATTTCATGGAAATCGGATCGTATTCCCGCAAGTTAGAGCATGGACAGACAGACAGACAAGCAAACCGAATTCATGAATACTTTTAAACTTTGTTAGAAAGTGTTAAAAATGAAATGAATGAGTGTTAAAATGAAATAAGAAAGAAAGAAGTCAGTCTAAATTCTAATTTGAGACCTCATTTCATACAGTAAACAAAAATATTTTCATAAAGGGTCGTTTCCACTTTTGACTTTTACTCCCTTTCAGCAACGCACATATGCGGCTCAATTTCGGAGATATAGAGTAACAAATAAAAAGAATATTGTGGAGTTAAACTGATGGCATTGAACTCACAGGCTATGGTCACTAATTGTATATTACAGCCTTTATATTTTCAAGGAAAAGTGCCGTTCGAAAAACAAATTAAAGGGGAAATACCCTCCCCGCAATTTCCCCTCTTTATACTTAATCATTAAATCTCAAAAAGTATTTAGAGATTAGCCTTATCAGAAAGAACGTATATCCAATTTTAAAGCAAATCAGATAATTCTGCATAAAAACCCATTTATCTAACTTAAGGGGGGTAATCGCTGTAACCCCTTTTATAACTTAACAAAATATCAGCAAAACTAATCTGGAAGCGTCTTATCACTATGAACCTGTATCCAAAAATTGGAGCAAATCGGTTAATTCTGCATGAAAAACCATTTACCTAAATTAAGAGGGGTAATCCTCTCGATGCCCTTCTCTTTATACTTATTCAATGAATTCCCAAAACAAATCAGGGGAGCGTCTTATCAAAATGAACCTATCTCCAAAATTTGAAGCAAATCAGTAAATTCTGCATGAAAAAACAATTCATCTAAATTAAGGGGAGGGGGGATATACTTCCACACGTATTATTGTATTCATTTTGCATAGAGGAACACAGCTTTTCAGTTTAAAACAAATTTTCGTCATAAGCAGGTTCTTTTTCATACGTTTATCTATATTTTAATAAGCCTATACGATGCTTAAAAAAATAATAATTATGTTTATTTGTAGAGAAACAACAATTTAAAAGTATATGAATTTTTTTCACAAATTTTTAAGTCAAGCCAAATTGTACTGATCTCTGAATATATGCATTTTTGCAAAAAAATTTAGGCCAAGCCAAATTTTACTGACCTTTGAACAGACCTGGCTAAACCTAGAAAATGTTTTTCGTACGGAATGGCACAAAACCGGGACTGAATAGTTTCGTCCGTGAAGATTTAGGAAGAATGAAATCAATCGCGGAATAAAATGGAAAAAATAATATAGACCCGCTCTGGCTGGGCCCAATCCTTAAGGGAAAAAAAGTAAGGCTCGGGTCCGGTCCGTGCAGATATTTATTGCACACCGTGTATTATCGCAATAAAATTATTTTCTTGGTAGATTTTCATTGGGAACGTCAAAAGAATTATTCAACTTTTTAGGAGCCTTTATAATAGATAACAGCATTACATTACACTTCTAACGTACTTGGGGGGAAAAATAAACTAATAAGAAATGAAACTCTTTATGGTCTTTCTTGTCTATCACAAACATTTTGTTTTTTAATTCTCGCAGCAACAGCAACATTTATAACATTATTTTTGTAACCATTCAGCATAAAAGCTTCTGGAGAAGCTATACATTCTGTTCATTTACAATCTCTATCGCACCACAACTTAAAAAAGTGTGTTTATATTAACGCCCGAAAATGAATTTAAAGACTAAACAAAATGCACGATATTTCCTTGTTGCGAATCTTTGGTTTGCGGTTTACAGGACCGCAAAGTTTAAAATCTCTAAAAATGTATTTTCTATAAAAAATGTATTTTCAAAATACAAAATACTTGGAAAAAGCATTACAAAATACATTCCTAAAATACTTTCGTTTTGTTGGGTTAAAATACAAAATACAAAATACAAATGTATTTTGAAAATGTATTTCAAATACATGTATTTTCGATATTGCCCAACTCTGGTTTGCGGTTAGGTAAGGCGACGATTACCATTTGGAAGTATTGGGTACAAAATGGAAACCGAACGCACCCTTGGTCATATTATATGTCCTTCAGGATTTACAACTGTATTCAGATAAATTATGAACTGACTCTTTTTCAAATATTTTAAATCTTATAAAATAATAAAAGTAAATATATTATACTTTTAAATGTAAATGGGATTTTTTTAATTCAAAAATTGCTACAACACATAATTCAAAAGCATAAAATCTACATGTATTCATCAATATCTAAAAAATCTGTCCATTTTTACATAAAAAGAATCAGGTAATTTTTGTTGAAAAATCTCCATTTATAAAATACTTAAGCATTTTATCTGTTTATTATGGCGATGAAATTTCACGTTTTACATTTTACTTTTTATCGAAATGCCAACTATCTAGATTTTTTTTTTTTTTTTTTTTTTTTTTTTAAATCTTGGTTCTTTCTAAACATTATAAAGATGATTTTTCTTTTAAAAGTACATTGAATGTACATGAATATGAATACATTTTTTGTTAGTAAGAAACATTTTAAATAATTTATAGATATAAATTTTTTTTCCTTAATGGGATGTCCCATAAGAAACATCGTTGAGATTTAGCAACTTTGTTAATACTAATGTCTCGTTGGACTTTAATATCTGAATTCCATGCTTATCTTTCAAAAACATCAAATGTGAAATACACCTTATTGCTTATATGCGTTTATTTATACAGTTATTATTATTATTATTTTAGATTAATTTCTACTACGTTTCGGGTTTCGAAAAATCTTTATTTAAATTCTTTATGTCCACACGATAAATTTAAAGAGTTGTGCTTATTATCAGAGATGGGGAAATACATCATTTTGCTTGCCAGTGGCGAGTGGATTTTCTGGTAAGGCCAGTGTATTTTTAATTATTGAAAAAACTGGCAATAGAAACATTATCAGAGACACTTTTTCAATCTAGATATTTTAACTTTCCAAATTATTACAGTATAAATATGGTACTAAGTTCTATCTTATATTAAGCTTATCACTGTTGCATATATTTCTTAATTTTATAGGGGGGAAAATACGAAAATGTATTGTAGTAATAATAATTTCGTGTGCGATTTTGTTGTCATAATTATTTTCAACTGCATGCGTGTTGTATCTTGCAGGCTGGTGAAATAAATCCATGGCTGGTAAGATTTTTGAAAAATTCCCCACCCCTGCTTATTATTATTATTAATAATTTTCAATCATATCAACCATGTTTCGCCTTTGGCTATCTATTTCTTCTTGTCGCTTCTCGGAAGCATTCCCGTTTCATTCCGTCTAGCGGTAGAAAAAATTGTTACATTTTCTGTAACGTTGTTTAATTTCACTATAATAATGTTAGACGTAATGTTGCTCAACAAAAAAAATAAAGTTGACTAATAAATAAAATTGATTTTGGGATCCTAAGGCAACAGCACACGATATTTTAACCCGATCGGTGTAGATTCGATATTTCCTTTAAGATTATGATGTTTAAATATTGAAAGTATAGCTCACTGACTGACGTTAGACCCCGGCTCTACTTATTTGCGTGTCGCGCCTTTTCAATTTAAAAACCTGCCACACTCAACCTGTGACACGAGGCATACAATCATTAATCTGCATTTACCCCCCCCCCCCCAAAAAAAAAAACAGATAAAATATATGTAAGGCCTTAACTGTTGTTTTTATAGATTTTCACAAAAAGACAAAATCGTCTCGTTATTCATGATTAATTTAAAATTATGTTAAAATATGCTAAATGTCACATGTTTGCGTTGCAGTGGTGTATATATATATTTTTTTATTTTCAACTCAAATCAAATACCATTTAAAATCAATTAAATTATTACAAAACAAAATATTATAAAAGATAAGAAGTTTTAGCATTGAACAAAATTCATTATCTTTGTTATTTGACTTTTTTTTTTTTGTCTTTCTTTCATTCCGAATTTTAAATTTTATTTGTATAGCATTTATTATTTTTTTTTTTTCACTGCAGGGTCATTCCACGTCAATTCAACCAATTTTTCCCCCATTTGTAACCCGACCCCCAGGGATTTGGATGAAACTTTGTGTGCACATTAATTTTATCATGAAATGATTCCATCAGAAATTTTTCCTTCCCAGACCTCATAGTTTGAGAGATATGGGGGGGTCCAATTCTTAGGTTTTTCTCAAATCGCACATTTCTGAGTGTGTATTCTGAGATTGCAGTTCCATCTTCAAAAAATTGTTTCTCTGGATCTAAAACATGAATCATCCTAAAAATATCACTATAAAAAGGTAAAAAGATGCAGATTTTAATAAAAAATATTTTAAAAATTTACTTTTAATATTTAGGATAAAAAAAGTCAGCCAAAGTTGAGAATTATGGTTATTTTTCCAAATTTTTGTGACTTCACGAAAAAGGCTGTACACAAAAAGGCAAATTAAATTTCCAATTTCTTTTTGTTTTAAATAAAAGTTTACACTTTGGGCTTTCTATCTATGAAATAAAAATGATGTGTTTCGCATGGCTTATGCAAAAATTTTGGGTACTTTCCAATTACCCGGATGAGTGCTTTATTTTTATATATTACATATGCACACAAAAAAGCAAATGAAATTTCCCATTTCTTTTTGTTTTAAATAAAAGTTTATACTTTAGGCTTTCTATCTATGAAATAAAAATGATGTCTTTCGCATGGCTTATGCAAAAATTTTGGGTACTTTCCAATTAGCCGGATAAGTGCTTTATTTTTACATATTACATATGCACACAAAAAAGCAAATGAAATTTCCAATTTCTTTTTGTTTAAAATAAAAGTTTACACTTTGGGCTTTCTATCTGTGAAATAGAAATTATGTCTTTCACATGGTTTATACAAAAATTTTGGGTACTTTCCAATTAGCCGGATGCTTGTTTATTTTTACATATGCACATATGTATACATCTATATAAATACAGATGTATTATACATGTACATATGTATGTATATAGACAGTATATTGATATATATAACACTGGTGCCCGTCTAACCGAAAAGTACCAAATTTTGCCTCGTTTTGAAAATCTGCATTAATTAAGGGGGGAAAAAAATCTGACTAAGTTTAGCTGTGGTACTTAAATAATTACTGGAGTTTCTATGAGTTATTGAATTTAATGTTATTTGATGCAAAAACAAATTGGAAATTTCATTTTCCTTTTCATGTAGAGACTTTTTCATAAAGTCACAAAATTTCGGAAAAATAATCATGGCTTTCAACTTTGGTTTACTTTTTCGTCCGTATATAAATCTCTATTAATTGCCCTAATTGCTTTTTTCACTTGCTTTTTATGCCGCTTAAATGGATCTCCACATTTATATAATTCATATTTCATTAAGAGCGAAATTCTGTGATGCTCACATATATTAATCAAACGGTTTTCACTTAATTTTTGTTTTATTAATGCAATAGTCCTAACTAATAAAAGTTATTTTTCTGAATCACAGAGATTATCAATGTAGTCTATTTCTCTGTTATTTGTATAGCTAGTTTTGTGACATTCTAAACCAGTTAATTTTACAATACTGCAAGCCTGAAGACTAGTAGAAGGTTTAATATCAGGCTCCATATTAAAACAATAAAGCAAAAAATATATTTATACATATCATAAACTATAAAATATGTAACGATCAGAATATATTTTTTGTAGCACAGTAAAAGTTAAATCATTCTTCTATGATAAGAAACAACAGAATGGCAATAATTTGATTAACTTGATTTCAAAACATCTGCTTTCATACTAACGAGCATTACCCTGCCTTTATCAGAAGGTGTTTATACAAGGCAGGTGCAATTAAATCTTTCAGACTATAGAAACAAATTCAAGTTCTGTTAAACATTTGTGTATTTAAACTTGCCAATATAAATATTTAAACTGATTAAAATTAACGAAGGAAAGGAAATACAAGGTTATGAACATTTTTTTAAACACAAATAATTAATATATAAGCATTCGAAAAAAAGAATGGAAATATGAGAAGAAAAAAATTTCTATTTTATACTGTACAAAAAAAATCTGTTTTGAGTTTAATTATTGAAAATAAAAGTAAGAGATTCTTTAGATTGTCAAAAAATGCCCATTATTAAATAACTAAATGAAATAAATGGACCATTCACTAAATTTAATGGGGAAACATATTACAGTCAGATTTTTTTTAATCAGAAAAAACAAAGCCTAAACTTTACTTTGAAAATTAAAAAAAAAAAAAAACATGCATCAAATAACATTAAATTCAATAACTCATAGAAATTCCAGTAATTATTTAAGTACCACAGCTAAACTTAGTCAGATTTTTTTCCTCTTAATTGGTGCAGATTCTCAAAACAAGGCAAAATTTGGTACTTTTCGGTTAGACGGGCACCAGTTTTATACATATATATATCGATATACTGTAAATATACATATATATGTACATGTATAATACATCTGCATTTATATAGATCTATACATGTGTACATATGTAAAAATAAAACACGCATCCGGCTAATTGGAAAGTAACCAAAATTTTTGTATAAGCCATGCGAAAGACATCATTTTTATTTCATAGATAGAAAGCCCAAAGTGTAAACTTTTATTTAAAACAAAAAGAAATGGGAAATTTCATTTGCTTTTTTGTGTGCATATGTAATATATAAAAATAAAGCACTCATCTGGCTAATTGGAAAGTACCCAAATTTTTTGCATAAGCCATGCGAAACACATAATTTTTATTTCATAGATAGAAAGCCCAAAGTGTAAACTTTTATTTAAAACAAAAAGAAATGGGAAATTTCATTTGCTTTTTTGTGTGCATATGTAATATATAAAAATAAAGCACTCATGCGGCTAATTGGAAAGTACCCAAAATTTTTGCATAAGCCATGCGAAACACATCATTTTTATTTCATAGATAGAAAGCCCAAAGTGTAAACTTTTATTTAAAACAAAAAGAAATTGGAAATTTAATTTGCCTTTTTGTGTACAACCTTTTTTGTCAAGTCACAAAAATTTGGAAAAATAACCATAACTCTCAACTTTGGCTAATTTTTTTTATCCTAAATATTACAAGTAAATTTTTTAAATATTTTTTTATTAAAATCTGCATCTATTTATATTTTTACAGTGAAATTTTTAAGATGATTCATATTTTAGATCCAGAGAAACAATTTTTTGAAGATGGAACTGCAATCTCAAAATACAGACTCAGAAATGTGCGATTTGAGAAAACCCCAAGGATTGGACCCCCCATATCTCACAAACTATGAGTTCTAGGAAGGAAAAATTTCTGATGGAATCATTTCATGATAGAATTAGTGTGTACACAAAGTTTCATCAAAATCCCTGGGGGTCGGGTTACAAGGTCTGGTTGAATTGACATGGAATGACCCTGCATTATCTTTTCACTTTTCACGAGTACAGCCGTTTAGTCATTTGATATTTTTTGCGTTTTAAATATTTAGCTCTGTTATTTACTGCCATGTGTCTGCACGAGTGCTATCGCACTTGGCAGACACTTGGCATGCTGCCAGAAGACAAGAATTCTATTTAAAAGAATAAATAAAAATGATGTCACGAAATACGCGTTGAGTTACTGTTTTATTTGTAACGGTACGTCTCCCTATTTCCCTTTTCTCCCTTGCAAATTTTGTCTGGTCTTTCTTCAATTATGATGACCGTAATACGTACTGGGGGTATTTGTATTTACAAATGGTGAAACATTTGCTTATTGAAATTATTTGAAACAGGGATATCAAAATGTAGCTTGTTGGATACCACTATTTTTTAATGGTTATCTTAGCCTTATTTGATTGCAGAACGCCCCTGCTTTTTTAAGGAGTCACATGATTATCATATCTTCAAACAATTCAATTAAAGCAACACACATAAAAATATTGCTATAATATGTCTAGTTATAATTAAGAGTGTGCTTGATTTATGTTAAAATGTACTTTTTAACTGGGCATTAGATGTCTCTTGAACTACTTAATATTTGGCATGAAATTTTTACATAAAGATATCTGTTATCGTGCATCTTTTTACACACACCACTAAAATATGTGGTTTTACTGTACGTTATTTTCAAAATGTGAAGTATCTAAAATTATTATTACTTCAATATTTTTTTCAATTTTAAATAGTCCTGTGACCCCTTAATATGATAAGTCATACGAAAATAATTTCATGAGTTTTATGTTTTCAGAAACAAAATCCGTTTTACATTTACTGACCAAAGTATTCTCACAGCGATTTATCTATTAAAATTAATATTTTAAAATAATAAAATGCAATATAATATTATTAATTATGATGGAAAAATATCAATAAAATTCAAACATTGAAAATAATGCTATTTTATTAAAACGCTATTTACCGAAATACCAAAACATATTTATAGAATATTTATTACTTTCTTCTATCTTTACAAGAAGAAAATATTGGATTCGTGAAATTTTTCGACTTCCGGTTTTCGACGGATTTACATGTTTTAGTGGAAAATGGTACCAAAAACCATTTTTTTACAAAATGTCTGTCTCTGAGACTGAGTATGTGACTCGCCTGTCTGTCTGTATGTGACACAAATGTTGTGAGCGCTCTATTTCCAGAACTAATGTACGGAATTTAATTAAAGTAAATAAGTAAAAAAAAGGTTATTTTTCGGAACACCCGTATATTTAAAGTCAAGTAAAATTTGATAGACATTTTTTGCAAAAAATAGGACAGAACACTTAAACTGAGTTTTGGTAATCGATTTATTCTAATATTAAATAAAATGAAGCTAAATTTATTTATTATATTCTATATTTTTTATTATATAATTATTTTATTATAATTTTATTCACTATATAATTTATTATATTCTTTTATTTATTATTTATTCAGATTTATTATTTATTCGATTTATTCTAATGTTAAATAAAAGGAAACTAAATTTATTTATTATATTCTATATTTTTTATTATATAATTATTTTATTATATTCTTATTTATTATATAATTTTATATTCTATAGGCATTTATTATATTTAATTTAATTCATGCTATAGGCTTTAAATTTAAGCTTGTTTATTTAAAAGTTAATCTTCATTGAACATATGAAACGTGTTATTGTCAAAAAGATATTATTTTCCAATTACCCTTTTTAAATATTAGTATGCACCTTTGTTTACATATGTATAATATTATGTTGAAAATTGGAAATTAAAACGCAAGAAGTTAATATAATGTTTGAGAGCCTGTCATAATTTATTATAGAATGAAATACCGTGTGAAAGCAAGAGTAGGACCCAGGGCAAGACAATAATCCAACGACCCCCGC
This sequence comes from Maratus speculifer, assembly GCA_964019185.1. Classification (NCBI taxonomy): domain Eukaryota; kingdom Metazoa; phylum Arthropoda; class Arachnida; order Araneae; family Salticidae; genus Maratus; species Maratus speculifer. The sequence continues at coordinate 62,665,676 of OZ025293.1, forward strand.
TCCAGCATCACCACTACTGAATTCATCTAAAATTATTGCAGTTTTTTCTACTTTGATAGTTATTTCCTCGTTATAACCTTGAAGGGATATTCTTTTATTCTAAAAACATTATTGCTAATATATAAAAATTAATAATAATAAAAATTGCATTCGTAAATGTAGTTTTCTTTAGATTATGTGTCAGGAATAAGGTGATTTCGATTTGAGAACAGCTTGAAATAATAAATACTTTATGTTTTATAGATTTAAAAAGTTTCCGCTTTTGGGTAAGTATTTAAATTTCCGACTGTTGTGAAGTACACGGTAGCGGAAAAATAACTTTGTCCCCGTACATAAGAGATCACTGCCTCAATAGCCTCTTATTCCAAGGTCACTCAATGAATTTCTGTTCCGAAAATTCAAATGAAATTCTCTTCAAAAACTAATTTAGTTTTGAGATCCTTTCAGAGTTTTGCAAAATTACTAAATTGTATCTAAAATAAGTGTTTCAACACCTCCCTCATCCTATTTGTACATATGAAGATAGCATGATGTTTAATTTTGTACCAGTTATATACTCAAAATTTTCATCATCTTATAGTTTTCTTAGCATAAAAAAAGTTTATACAACAGCTTAATAAGAAACATAGTACCTACAATATGAATATGCACTAATTTATCTCTCTGCGTCAGAAAGAGACAAAAAAAAATTATGACCCCCCCCCCCCCCTATTGTACACTTCTATGTACGGCCCTGCTCTGTGCGGAAGAATATTGTTTCTTTTAAAGGCTTTTTTAAAAAGCAATGACAGGACAATTTAAAATTTTTAAAAGGTAATTAGGATGGAGGGAAAAAAATTAAGAAAATCTTTCACAATTTTGTTGCCTCCTTAATTCTGGAGTTTGGAGCTAGCACCCCTATCTATGCCCAACCACGGTAATTAGAGGAGAAAAGAAATGGAAGGAAGGATCTAAGGAAACAAATAGGTAATTGAATATTAATATCCTTGAAGACATATAGTATTAATTAAATATATATTATTCATTTTCCATGTGTGATCAGAAGAATAATTATGAATTCTCACCATTGAACAATGGACATCCGATTATCTTAATTGGCTCTGGAATTGCTCTAAACATTTTTTTTTTTCTTTTACAATCTAACACTTAACCTCAGTGCTTGCGTGAGAAATGTAATTTTATTTCATTGTTTCCATTTCTGTCTAAACATAGAGTCCTAAAAATAAATTATAGATGTCATGCAACCAAATATGACCCACTTGCATATACCTACATTCTTTCTGAGGGCCTCCTTCCCTAGTAACCAATAAATTCCCTGGAGTACTCTCACAGTTACGTCATTTATCGGCTGTATTACATCAGAACAAGATTACAACCTATCGGATTATGACGCTTGAATATTAAGTTCTGGTGCAGAGCTCAGTTACTAATGCCATGTTTTTCTTAATATCGGTACGCGTGTACCAGATGTGTACCGACCTTGGCAATATGCCAATGTTCTGCATTGTCTGCGAAGGCCTAAGATGGCGTCTTAGACACGTGCCGTGGCCGTGATGTCACCCATGTCGTTGCCATGCCAACGAATCTCGGGATCGATCCGTACTACGTCACCAGGGCACTGAACCTCCTGGCTGCCAGACTGACTTGATCGAGAACGATCAAAAACGGAATCAGCCCCAAAATTTCTCGTCTGGCTTTGCGTCTAGCCTTTTGGAGCGGCAATCCTGTTTTAGTGATAGTATTTCTTTTTTTCTTTCCAAAGGCTAGTTACCGCAACGAGTTTTTTTTTTTTTTTTTTTTTTCTTTTCGCATTTTTGACGCTTTGTTCGCAACTCTTTTAAGGTTTACATAGTTTCTTTTTTGCGCATCCACTCTGAGTTAAAACGAAAACCAGATATTTCAACGAGCTAGCCTGCTTTTGTTCCAAGAAGCGTTAATTTGCGTTCGTTGGCCCTGAAATTTCTATGCAGGGGGAATTCGAAATCAAGGCCATTCTTACGCACTATGTGAATGGGAAGGATGGCGCTGGTAGTAAATTGCTATAACTGTGTTATTGATGGAAGCACGTATGTGTAAGGATTTCCGGGAATTTAAAGGGCTTAGTGTTAAGGTTAAATTACTGTAACTTCTCTTGGTGGTTGCATCACTGTATGATTCAATAGTATTTTTCCGTATTACCGCGAACCGTTATTTTGATTGTTTCTGAGATTTCAATAACAAGTGAATATATTAATGCTATTAAACAATTATAGTAAAGAAATTAACTTCTGCAAATGACGTAAAAAAATAACCTGAAAGTATATCCGAATTTCATCTAATTTGAATTAAAATTTGATGAAATGGAATTTAGACTATTGCTATGAATCTCTTTTTCTTCATATCGAAAGATATTTAGTTGAACTTAATTAATTTTTCCTATTGCCAGCGTTGTTATATCTAATCTTGCTGCCATGTTCATTTACATTTCGTCATTTTTTAAATATTTGAAATCATTTTTATTATTTTCTCATAGAGTATTTTTGAATAAAATGTTCGTTAACACTTTCCAATATTGTTAAAAAGTGTTGTTCGTCTTCAGGCCTTTCCCCGACTTAGGTTTGCCAGTTGTAACCTTTGTAAATTATGGTGCAAATTATATATATTATTGGTGTATACTGTGGAACGTTTCTTAATGAAAATAGGGTTTTATATTTCATTTAAATTTCTTTTACTGGGACCCACAAAACAATTTTGGTTTTATTATAGTCTAAAGCATAAACATTGTTTGCAGTGCATTTTAAAGGTGTTATATTGCTTCACTCATACTGAAATTGATATGCATTATGCAAATTCTCTACTGCTTTGGAATACATTAATTTCTCTTCAGCTACAATATTTTCCCATAAAGCATGGTGACGTCACTGCAACGTCGTTGTGAAGTCACATTGTGACTTTGTGATCACCGATTGTCGATGTGACGTCACGTGACGTTGATGAGAAGTCACAGTGACTAAAATGTGAAGTCGTTATGGCCGTTTTAGAGCTCTTTTGTGACGTTTTACAAAGTGGTCACAATGTGACATAGTTGTGAAAAATGTGTCATTTGTGACTAATTTGACATTAACAGTGTGACGAAACTGTGACAAAAGCGACGATATTTAAATTGCTAGAAACATGTTTTTTAAAGTAAATAACATGTTTTGAAGGATATTTATAAATTTCTACAGATTTTTAAGAAAGTCACATCTCAGTCACATTGTGACGTTACTGAGAGGTGGCATTTTGGTCACAGATGTGATGTGACCAAAGTGACTTACAGTGACGTCACTGTGACCATGCATGCTATTAGGGTTAAAATAGAATATTTTTCTTTATTTTATAACAGAAACTTTGCGTTTACCTTTGGAAATTGTGGGAGGGCAAGCGACTTTCAGGCAAATAGATTGTGCAGCCATAGCTTAAGGCAATGTATTTTAATGATGTTATACTACTTCAAATTACATGATTTGTTTATGTACTGATTAGAAACATTATGCTTTTCAACACTTTCCAACAAAATTGAAAAGTGTTTATGCTTTCGGTTTGTCTGGCCGTCTGGCCACGCTCTAACTCTCATAAACATATTCGGATTGCCCTGAAAATTTTAGATGTTATTTACGTTTGCCCATATTTAGTTTATCTACAGGGACAGTCAAAAGCTTCCCGTTACATTTCGGCCAATGGGAAAACATCGTTCCAAACGAATTTTAAAGATGTTACAGCCTTTCAAACATTTAAAAAAAATGATGTGCAGTTACAAAGTACACTAAAACATGCAATCTGTAGAATATCCAGTACAAAGAAGAATTATTATTCATCTACAAGGCCAAACAATAGAATTCCGTTACATAATGATAAAGGGGAAATAGTTTGCGGCATATTTTAATTTTGTTCAATTACGTATTATGTAAGAATTTTGCTACACGTGAGTTAGGCTTACTACAAGTTATTTCATGTGTAATATGAAGTTCGTAGCATTTACCGGGCCACACAAAAGATTTATCCAAAGTACTGTATAATAGCGATGATGGCAGGAAATGCATTTATAAATATGATATGCGCTTTTAATTTCACTATATTTATGCATATTATCTGGTGTGCATAAATGCTATTGTTGATATACATGGCTATACAAAATAATTCGTAAAGGTTACTGAGTATGAGCGTAAATTGCTTAAAAGTGGTTTTTAAATGTGTTATGCATTTTAATGCTGTACGGCATTTAGTTTACAAAGAAATGTTTGTAGAATATAGATCAAAATAATATACAGGACCACTCAAATAATTGGATACACGGCCTCTATCGATAATTATTTTTAGAAGTGTGATTTCAGAATTTTGAACAGTGCTTTATTTTGAATTAAATTTTGAATTAAATTATTTTGAATTAAAAGCTAAATAGTGGAGTGTAATAAAGGTACTAGGTAAACTGCAGGGCTGAATAAACGTATATAAGTATGTTTCCATCTATTGGTATAAAATGCTGAAAGAGAAATTTTTGTCTGTTATGAGTTTTCTTGCTAAACTAAATTTCGCCATTATATAGTATGTATATCAACCTACAAATCAAAAGTGTTAACTTAGTTGTATTATTTAACTTAGTTCCTAAATAACGAAGTTTTGTTAAAGATTTCAGGAAGTGTTTGAAAGTATTTCATAATCTATGCTCAACGCATGATTTTTATCTTTCTTGTTTTTGTGTGGATTGTGTAGCGTTTAAGCTTCGTTTATAGGGACATACAAAAGAATTCGATTACAAGTGACGGTTATTAATTGCTGAAGAATATTTTCGGGTACGGTATGTGCTTTTAAGCTTAAATAAATTTTAGTAAATTATGTAGTGTGTAATAAAAAATATACATCATATACAGTGCTGTGCAAAAGAATTCGCATGTACCGTCATAACCACGTTTTCTAAATTGCATATTTTCGTTTATTGTTTCTCATATTCTGGAAATGTTGAAAAGCGTTTCATAACATGCTTGATGCATGATCTTCCTTTCTTGTTTTAGCTTAATTTTGAAAATACATTTAAGATATTGAATCTAGAGTTTTGTTCGGGTTGAGTGGACTTTTTTCCCCTCTTTTTTTTTATAACCGAAACTCTCATTAAAACTGTCTTCTGTCCTATACTGCAGATTAAGTTAACTTTTCGAGTTTTGTTCTGTTTCTGGCGGATCAAACTGAGGTAAACCCATTTTCCCCAAAAAAGGACTAGAATATTGTTTCGGATAAACAATATTATGTATTTTAATATGAAAGAATATACCTATTCGTATTCATTTTCTACACTGCAGATTAAACTAGTATTATTGACATGATTGTAGACTATTTTAATTCTCATTCATTTTTTTCTTCTTACACTTTGCATTTCGGGTCACGTTTTGGGACTCTCAAAGCTATTTTGTCAGCGTCAAGTATAAATGACAGCTAGGATCACGAAAGAGACTATCTGCAGCTCTCGGACCTTTTGGTTAGTTTTAGTCCACCTTGATTACACGGCAATTTGACATTGGTTGAAATCAGCATCTGTTGACCACATTACAGCTAAAACAGGGTTCCTACAAATCAGATAAAACCTGATAAACCGGGAAAAGTCAGGGAATTCGAAAATTTAGGCAAAATGTCCGGGAAATTTTTAAATATTTGAGGACGTCTGGGAATTTTTGATTTACCACTTTCTACCAGAATCTCGATTATCATACATAAAGAAATTTTGAATAAATGATTCATCTAATCAAAAAATTTTATTTAAAATTAATGCAAATTGAAGAAAACGAAGAAAAATTAAATTTGAATTAGCACCAGAACGTGTACCGATGGTGGTAATCCTTAACATACTACTTTTAGTGTTAGATAAACTTTCAGTTTGACATTAAAAAAATTATCAACACTAGAACGCTTTATGGAAAGATGCATTTTGATACTTTTATATACGTACAGAAACATTTCTTTATAACGTTCGATTTTATCATAGTTGTAATAATCATAAAGAAAATATGTCCAACTATAACAAAATCGTCAAATTTCCGTCATTTTTTTATTATTATTATTTCTCGTGACTATTCAGTAATCAAAGCCTGAAAGGAAACGGGTCTTAAATCTCGCTTATTTTCGACAAATTGCATTTAGTCTTGTCTTCCTTTAACGATATTATGTAATCGGTAATATGCATTGATACAAAAAATATATGTAAAATAATCTACTTATCGCCTGACCCTGAACATAATTTCATTTTTACAGCCACTGTTTTAATAAATTTAAGGGCTATTATGAAACTACCAAATTTGAGGGCCTATTTTAAGGAAGCCCTGATAATCAATTTTACGAAGTCTTTTCTGTATGCTAAAATAAAAAGAAAATCTACTACTATTTTAAAATATTCTATCTGACAACTGAAGTAATTAATCCCAGTTTCATCTATAACAACTAAATACTTGTTTTACTGCTATACTCTTTGCACTCAGCAACCTTTTTAACGAATATAATTTTCTTAGCTGTTCAATGCTTTATACCCACTTCTATTCTATCTTTTCGAGCTTGGGCGAGCGTAGATGTATGACATATTTTCAGTGTGGGTGCGGTTTTTATCTAACGTTTAACAGTCAGCTGACTCTGATAGTGGTGGAAAACACGAAATAGGTCGTTTCCATAGCTGCCACCGACTCATTCGGTTTTGTAGTAAAGTTTCCTCCAAAAACACGTGGTGGTGAGCCGATTTCGTCTCTCTTCCCGAATAAAGTAATTAATGTCTGCTGGGGTAGACTTTGATGTTCTATTTATTTACGTTTTTTTTTCTTTTTTTTAAAAACTCTTTTATGGCAATATTTGCGTAAAGTAATAGGATGCATATTTGTATGAGAAAATTAGATTGTTATTCCGGTTTTGTTGCATTGAGTCCATTCGGCTTTAAATGGTTAATGCCATAATGCTTTATATTTTACAGAGCAGTGAGTTCTTAAATATTTGAAATTTTAATGTAAATTTTAAGTTGCATTGAAGCGCAACTTTAAGCCTCTATGTCCCAAATTATGAATCAAGAAACTTCTTCACCTCGATAATTATTTTTCTTAGTGCTTCAAGATATACTGAAAAATCTACATAATAATCAAATGAAATTTAGATAAGTTTTTTCATTAAAACTGATTAAAGTAATCTCTTTAAAAAATTACAAAATTGAAATCTCAGATAATTCTTATTAAAACAATGTAAATAAATGTGTTGTGATCCTATATGTTAATGGAAATGTTTTTGTAGTTGCAAATTTTCCGTACAGCATTTTCTAGTAAAAGATTTGCACTTATGTAAATGGTTAACTAAACACTTTAAAAAATATCAAACTTCGACTGTTTCCCTGTGTTTTCTCAGTGTAAACGATCAAAGTATTTTATATCAGGAATAAAATCTACTTTTATAAATAGTCGAACTAAATAAATTTCATATTAAATATTTTTCAATTATAATTAAGTACTGTCGAAGCATAAAGGGCTAAAGCGTTTTTTTTTTCCAATTTTTAAATGATTTGTTTTCAAATTACGCTAGTAAGATTTTTTTTTTTAATGTTTAAAGCCTCCAACGACATTGAGATGCGATAAGTTTTGCCCAGCTTGCTTTTCAAGCAGATAGATGTGACACTTAGAACCTTATTGACCTCTAAGATAGGAAAGTACAATATCCTTTCAGGGTACCCGATTCAGAGAAACTTTTCTGAACTTTAAAAGTAAGGAAACTCATCACTGCTAAATATTTTACTTCCAGGAGGACTTAGCATAATTTACATTTTGTTACTTAAGCGACGTGCTCGAATTTTCTCTTTTTATTTAAAAACTTTATAAACTTAGTATAACTGTCATGAAACAAGCATTTTCCACCTTCAAATACCATGTTTTGCAATGCTATTATGGCAATTTCCTGGACAATGAAAGGCTTCTTTACAGACAATAATGCATAAGAAATTGATATTTAGAAATGCGCCTTTCGATTTTTAAATGATTCAAAATCAATCATTACTTTATGATAAGCTGAATTCTTAATGTTATACAAATGTGTGTATCTGTTTCAATCTATATCCATTATTACTAAAATTACAGAAATATTTTCAACGAATTCAGCAAGCTCGAATTTTTTTCTGGAAATTATCATAATAATAATAATTATTATTATTATTATTATTGTTATTCAATCATACTGATATCCATTGATTAGAAAAATAAAATCATCAACATACTTTATAAAATTCGAAATCTATTGCCAGAAAAATAAGTCACATGAGATAGGGGAGAGTGGAGATATTTGAGCATAGGGGATACTTGAGCCACCCCTATTATCTCTACAGTTGGTTAATTTTTCTTTCTAAAACTGGCAGTATGGTAACATATTTATCGTTCTGAACATGTAAAAAAGAAATCACACACCTTGGTACCATTTTGAAAGTATAGTGATTAATAGTTGTTTTTTTTCTATCTGAAGTAAACATTTAGGTGAATGTTTTTTTTATTTTTTTGTAATCAAAGTTTTATTTAAAGTTGCAACTATATACATAAATTTAATAAGTATAATTTCAATTGTATTTTGAATCTAAAATAGTTCTAATAGCTGCATGCATTATTTAGTAAAACTCTGATAAACGAAAATAATGGTAGTGGGGATACTTGAGCCAGTAAGATTGGGGATACTTGAGCCATGGCTCAACCATCCCCACTAGGAAATTAGACATGGGTGAAACAAACAAAAAATAAAATTACATCCTTATATTCACTAATAGATTTTTTTCTGGATAAAAGGAAGAATAATTTTTCATTTTATTATTTTTTTTCTTAAAAAAATAACGACCTAAAATAATGTTTAAAAATGTGTATTTTTTTAAATGAAAATATCCATTTTATTTTTCATTTTGACTAACAAAATAACCTGTCTAGATAAATGTAAATAAAATTTTCAATTTAACTTTTATTACATTAAAATAACTTTTTTAAACTGGTTTAAAGGTTATAATCTCTAATACTTTAATTAGTTAGATCCAACATATTAAAATATTTATTTTTTAATATAATATATTAAGATTAATATTTTATATTGAAATTGTAACCTCTGTTACTGTAACTTTTTTAACTAAGAAAATTGAAGAAGAATTGGTAAAAAGAGCGCACCAAAAACAAGAAAAGCAACAAAAATGACTGTTCAAACTTACCTGCATGGAGCCAAAGGTGAAGACAAAATCTTTTCCTTTGAAATCAAAAAAGTGTTTCAAATAGTAGAATGATACATCTGGCTCAGATTCCGACAGCTACTCAATTTAAAGCATGAGTTCGACGATATCGTTAGAGGAAAATTCTGTCAATGATGGTGATGATTGAAAAGAAAACCTTCTATTGATGAACCCTTCTTATTGGTTTCTAATAAAATATGCCGGAAAGAAAACTGTAAAAAGATTTGTTAGACAAGTGCTTAATATTTTGAAAATGAAATTCGCCCGAGGAATTGCAGATTCCAAATTTATATGGCTCACAACTGAGGATGTTTCAACCATCGACATAACTCAAATTGAAATGATCCTTCGACCATCAGTTCTAACGAAAAGAAAAAATGATCGTATTACTAGCTTTGTTTCCTCAATTGGTTTTGAAGGACTTTATATATCATAATTTATCATTCTGTATGTAAAATGTTTGTGCAAAAATAAAGCGAAAAAAAATTACTTTTGTAGGTATTTTTCCAAACTGGCTCAAGTATCCCCCTCATGGGAATACTTGAACCACGATGAAAAAAAAAGTAAAAATTTATTAGACACAGAAAAATAGTTCAACATTAATTGAAAGTGGTTTTTAGTTGAAGAAAAAAAAAACAAAATTTTCATTTTCAATATTTTGTTTTGTTCTAAGAAATTATAAAAAAAATTAAAAAAAAAAAAAAATTAGAATTTAAAAAATGGCTCAAGTATCTCTTCCCCTTCTTTAATGATTGATTACAGGAGGATCTTTAAACTTACAGACTGTAGTTAACAATTTTGCTAGTGAAATAATGTCTGATAATCAAACTTTTTACTAGTCACACAAGTTTAGGATTTGATCGGATATAAATCACACACAGACTCAAATAATTCAAGATAACTTATCAAAGACAAATTTAAATAAAATATTGGTTTTTGCTCACTATTTTTCAAGTTATATAGTTATTTTTTCTCCTTTTAGAAATGCACCTTCCCTTGAAAACTTTCTAAATAATCCATGGAAAATTATTTAAAACTATAAATTTTGTCTCGTGTAAAAAGTACACAAATAATTAAATAATAAAATAAATGATGAAAAGGGAAACTCTTAATAAACTTTTTCTTCATAATATCGTAATTGTCTTATTGTTTACATTTTTCTCTGCAATGTTTTTAAGGGCACGGCGTTCTAAAAGTCCTTGAAACAAATGTCTCGTTATCGATTTCTTTTATCACATCAAAAGAGATTATAAACAAGAGATTTTTTTCAAAAGTCTTATCTTGAAGAATTTTTAACATCGGATTTTCAAACTTTAAGTTAGCAATATGTTCTCATATTTCATCGTGGGCTGTGTTTATTTCAATATATGATATCTTGCATTAAGAACTAAAAATATTTCTTGCTCTCACAATTTTATCGCTTTAAATTTTATTTCAGAATTTCTGATATCAATGTTTATAAAATTTCGCTGTATGAAAATAATATACATAGTGTCTCTTTTTATCATTTGTCCAAAACCAACTTCCTAAACTGTTATTTATAAAGGTATAATTTAAAAAAAAAAAAAAAAAAAAAAAAAAAGAAAGAAAGAAAGAAAGAAAAAAGAAAACTGTTTTAAGTGCTATTCTTTATCAGATTAAAATCTTTTGCTTAAAATCATAAAGTTAAAAAAAAAAAATCATTTCGAAGTAATTTTTATGAGATTCTTTCATCCGATAAATTATATTTAGAAAAACTTTCTATGTGCTCTAACATATAAATAAATAAGAATTCCATTCTTCAGCAATCAAAATTTAAAGAGTTATGATGCATCGAATTTATTAATTTTCAGTATCTTCTGATCCTAAATAAAGCATTTTTCCGTTTACAGTGCCAGAAAACGCTGAAAGTTCATAAAGTTAAAAATTTAATAATAATCAAACTTCAAAAAAAAATTTCACATATACCACACTTTGATTTTAATTTTACATCGACTTACAACAGAATTCTGAAAAAATACATAAACGCTGGTTTTTCTACATCAGAGCTGGCTCCTTACCTGGGTCGCAGAGTTGCTATATTTTTTATGATAGTAATATTCACCTTAGAATTTCTGTCATTAAGTAAAGCGATTTTCACTTTTAGGAAATAGCGATGTAAGAATAGTTTTTAGAAAAAGCAGTCAGTACTGCTGCTGCACTACATTACTGTAATTTTTCTTAATTTATTTAGAACGTTTGTCGTGTAGAAACAAAGTATCTTTTTTTTTTTTTTTTTTTTTTTTTTTTTTTTTTTTTACGTCCTTGTTTGAATTAGTTGCTCTGTTAAACTTATTTTGTGTGTGCTTGGTGGATGCTTGAGAAAATGCTCTCATTTTAGTTGAATGCAAAAGACCTACTAGCATCATCTGAAGCCGAGTGACCCTTTTGGCTCGATCCCTTGTTGACAAAATTAGATTACGGACTCTGGATTTGTCCTATCTCTTTTGGCGATCTACCTTTATGTGTATAATACGAGAAGCTTCTCGAGTGAAAACTTTTATCACCTTTCTTTTCACCTGCTTCTTCGTTTTCATTGTTTTTGCTGTACCATCTGCTTGCTTCTTTCAGACTGCTTTGAAATGAACGCTACTAGTTTTATATAACTGAAAACTGTTTTATTGCGTTGTACGCGTATTCACAACGTTTCTATATTCTCATTGTAACTTTTTAAGCTTTCCAAGTAACTAACTTACAAAAACCAATATAAAAGAATAAAATAAGTTCAGAAGGTGAGACAATAGTTGCAAATGATAGCACATGAATCAAACTAATAATTTCACTAAATTCATACATTGGCTCTCTATTTAAAATGATATATTTTTTAATAATTCTGTAAATTCGAAATATATTTTTAATCTAAAAGATCTAATAAAATTTCTCACCATTCTTTATAAAGTACTAGCAATTAATCCACTTCAGCTCAGGAAAAATTGCTTATTAACACCAATGCGTTCAAAACTCTCATTTTTAAATACACATTTGAGTCTCTACATGCCAATCTACATTTGTCATCTTAAAATTCCATCTTTTCGCCAGCATAATCGATACATAAAAATTAGCGTATCTTATTATAGCAGAGTTCCAGTAATGCACATAGATTTAGTTTACACAGCCAACACTTCCCATTCATCCAAAATGTTCGCAATCTACGAGCGTTTCACTTACAAATTGACGTAACTTAAGAAAGTGATTTTTGAGGAACAGTTATGAGTAAATCAAAAAATACTTTACGATCTCTCATAAATAAATACTTAAACTTTTTTAATAAATTTTCCCGATTAATTAATTTTATTAATGAAATTTAGCACAGGTATTTCATTAATTTCTCATTCTTATAAAATAGATATTTTCTTATTCTTTTCATATCATCGAAGAAATATTTTGGAGTGCTTTGTGTTTACAATGATAGGCCATATGAATATTAACTTCCTTGTATTTGGCTTCATAGATAAAACTTTAAAAAAAAAAATATTAAAATTATTTATCCTATTTTCCACTATGGAGTGCTATAAGTGAAAAAAAAAATTGCTTTGAATCTGTACTATTCATTTTTATCTTGAGTAGGACTACCACAGAATGAAACATAAAAAAGTATTTAAAAATTTAATGAAATATGTTATTTCTCGTTAGTGGTGGGAAGGTGTTAAAAGCGTAAAAAGGTTGAGTTGAATCTGTTCTTTGTAATTTTAACTTCTTATTACATAGAAAAATCGCAAAAAATCCATTAAAAAATATTTTCATGTTTTGTTTCGCACCAAGAGCGCTACTGACGTAAAAAAAAAAAAAAAAAAAAAAAAAAAAAAAAACTTATACGAAAAATTTTCTTAAACATAAAACTGAGCGTGACGAAAGCTTTTATTCTGATTATTTATTTTTTAAAAAGAAAAGAAAATTTTGTTTAATCTGCCCTGTATATTCTTAATCTGAGTATGGATATTGTGCTTAAAAAACTCAATTATACTTGAATTTGGTTATTCTATTTTTCACTAGAGGATAGTTATCGGCGCAAAATATAGTTGAGTTTCATCTTTCCTGTGTAATTTTTACTTGTAGTTGTTTTTGGCAAGGAAACAATAAAAAAATATTTCGTCGAATCTGTCAAACGTATTTTTAATTTGAATACGGTTCTTCATTTAATAAAACATGAAAAATAACTCTCCAATAGTAATTGGCAATAAAGTATACTACATCTGAAATTTTGTGTGTGTGTGTGTGTGTTCTGTAAAAGAACTATAAATGTTTTACTCCGTATTTTCAAAGAAGAACATGCCACAATAAGCCTTAGTAACATATAAATTTTATAAAGTTTCAAATAACAGAATAGCATTATAATGCATATCTAGTAATTTCTGCTCGTAGATGGTTGTGGAATCAAATTCTTTTATACGGCTCTGTAAAACAACTGTAAATGTATACAACCACTTCTAGGTTTTAAAAGAAAAATGCTGCAGGTGATTGTAACATCGACACACTGCGTTACTGTCAGTGTTCTACAAATATCACATTTAAAGGTTTCAAAAGCCGTTATATTAGGATTTTATATATAGGGTAGATATATTACATTTATAAAGCTTTCCCATGACTTATTTAAACGTTGATAAAAAAAAAAAAAAAAAAAAAAAAAGCAATAGTTTTATACTTTCAGTATAGAGAAATAGCTTTAAAAATTTATAATACAGGATGAAGAATCCATCCATGGTGGGTTGATTTTAAAAAATAAAAATTGTGCAATCTAACAAAAAAGAAAAGAAAATGAAAAAGGTTTATTACATATATGCAGAAAAAGAAATTTTATTCTTAGAATAAATTTTAACAATTTTATCTTTTAATTTCACTTTACTTCGCTTTTCAGATTTTCATTTGTAATTTGTATTATAAATTCGGATTTCAGAACTATGAATGGTGTCCCTTTGTTAATGTTATGTCTCTTATCCATGCTGCCTGATTTTGAAAATTATAAGTTTGCTTTTTACACCAAAGGCAAACAATGCTTGTAAATCTTCATCTTTTCCTCGTTTAATTTTCGCTGGAATTTCTGCTTTTGTAGCCTGTTGTAGTGGACCAGCTGCTAGGAAAGGTTGATTTCCTGCTCAGCCAGTATCCAAGTAGGATGCTAAAAACAGCTGTTTCTGGCTTTGGTAATGATGGGGTGCAGATTTCTTTTGAAAACATTTTTTATTATTTTATTTTATTTCGTATAATTACTAAATTTTTTATTAACTCCTACCATTATGAAATCAAAGCTTATAACTTTTATGCCCCATTCGAATCCATTGAAAGCTCCATTATATATATATATTTAATGCCTATTAATGAAAAGAAATTTTGGATTTCGTGCAGAACATTTTGCTTCATCACGTATAGAAAGCATGGTCAATTTTGAGTTAAGGTGAATATTGTTAAATATATATATAATATATATTCTTGTTTACGGTAGCTACATCTGTTGAACATATGTGTGTCCCATCATCAAACAAGCAAAGACTTGAGTTGGTCTTCTTTTTTGGAATAAAAATGTCAAAAAAGCACCACGTCTCGTATTTTTTTTATCTTTTGTCTGAATATTAGTGTTAACTAAAGTTAACATTTTTATTTGTAGGATTTCGAAACATTAGTTAGTTGCTGTGATGCAATCTTGAATTTAAGTGTTACTTGCTTGATAAAATGTGTATTTTATTGCTTTTTTGAAGTGAAACCAATACAATGCGACCAAGCAATTTGAATATAAGTTTGCTTGTGGGCATTGCGGAAGGAAATTATTAAGCTATATGTTTTCTTAAGTTATAATTTGTCGGATAAATTGTTAAGGTTATACTTAATGTGTATATATGTATGGTAAACGGAAAAAAAGTGACATAAACTACAAAAGCGGAAGAAAGGTGACACGGAAAAAAGTTACCGGAAAAAAGTGACGAGGAAAAAAGTTACCGGAAAAAAAGGGACAAGGAATTGATTTTGGGGATTCATTAAGTATGAAAGGGAGGGGTCAGGGGGAGACCCTTAATTTAGGTAAATGGGATTTTCATGCTGAATTAACTGTTTTGGTTTAATTTTCGAATATATGTATATATGTTCATAGTGAAAAGACGCTTGCCTGATTAGTTTTGGGAACGGATGAATACCCCCCCCCCCCCACAGGCCCTAAATTAGATAAATGGTTTTTTTTTTTATGCAGACTTTTCCAAAGTGTATCAAATTTTGGATATAGGTTCTTTCTGATAAGGCTAATATATAGTATATTAATGCCTGAAGAGTTTTGGGAGTTTAATGGTTAAGTATAGAGTAGAGGTGGAACGGGGGATAAGACGTATCTCTGATTAGTTATGAGGTTCTTTTGCTTATTATAAAGGGGGGGAGGACGGGCAATTATATCCCCCTCAAATTAGCTGAATTGGTTTTTACTCAAATTTATCGGATGTATTTCAAATTTTAAATATAGGTTCTTTCTGATAAGGTGAATCCCAGAATAGTTTTAAGGGTTTAAGTATAAAGGGTATAGTATAAAGGGGGGGGTGATAACCCCTCTTAAATTAAATGAATGTTTTTTTACGCAGAATTATCCGATTTGCTTGGAATTTTGGACATAAGTTCATTAGGAGTAAACGTATCTCTGATTAGTTATGGGGTTATTTTGCTTATTATAAAGGGGAAGGACGGGCAATTATCTCCTTCTCTAATTAGATAAATCGGTTTTTTAGCAGAATTATCCAATGTATTTCAAATTTTAAATATAGGTTCTTTCTGACAAGGTGAATCTAATGAATAGTTTTAAGGGTTTAATGGCTAAGTATAGAGGGGGGGGGAACAGAGGATAACTCCCTTAAATTAAATAAATGGCCTTTTACGCAAAATTATCCGATTTGCTTCAATTTTGGATGTAGATTTATTATGATAAGGTGTATCCCTGATTAGTTATGGGATTCTTTTGCTAATTAAAAAGGGGGGCGGGCGATTATCCCCACTCCTTAAATAAGATAATTTTTTTTTTTTCACAATTATCGGATGTATTTCAAATTTTGGATATAGCTAATAAAGTGAATCCCTCAACAGTTTTAAGGGTTTAATGTCTAAGTATAGAGGGGGGAATGGGGGATAACCCTCCCTTGAATTAAATAAATGGGTTTTTACGCAGAATTATCCGATTTGCTTAAAATTTGGGACATAAGTTCATTATGATAAGACGTATCTTAGATTAGTTGTGGGTTCTTCTGCTTATTATAAAGGTTGGGGGGTACGAGCAATTATCTCCCCCTCAAACTAGATAAATAGGTTTTTATGCAGAATTATCCGATGTATTAAAAATTTTAAATATAGGTTCTTTCTGATAAGGTGAATTACTAAATAGTTTTTTTAAAGGTTTAATAGCTAAGTATAGAGGGGGGGGAACTCCCCTTAAATTAAATAAATAACTTTTTACGCAGAATTATCCGATTTGCTTCAAATTTTGGCTGTAGGTTCATTATAATATGGCGTATCCCTGATTAGTTATAGGGTTCTTTTGCTAATTAAAAAGGGGAGGCGGACGATTATCCTCCCCCCCCCTTAAATTAATAAAATAAAATAAAAATAAAAATAATAAATGATAATAATAGAAATAAAAATAATAAATAATATGATAAATTGTTTTTTATGCACAATTATCCGATGTATTTCAAATTTTAGATATAGGTTCTTTCTCATAAAGTGAATCCCTGAATTGTTTTAAGGGTGCAATGGCTAAGTATAAAGGGGGAGGATAATCCTTCTAAAATTAAATAAATAGCTTTTTATACAAAATTATCCGATTTGCTTCGAATTTTCGATATAGGTTTATTATGATAAGGCGTGTAGCTGATCAGGTAAGGGGGGAGAAAGGTGACTTAGACGTAGCTTGAATGATTAAGTATAATCGGGGGAAATGGGGGAGCTAATCCCTTCCTTTTTTGTTTTTCGAGGGACATTATTCCTTGAAAGGTAAACGATGTAATATACAGTTAGTGTGAATAGCCTGTGACATCAGTTGAAATGAGCAATATTCTTTTTATTTATGTTCTGACCAGTGACATTAATATTTTCAGATATTAATAAAACAAATAAATAAAATAAATGTTAATAACTAAATATCAAGACCTTTGTTAAGTTATTACCCCATAACTATTTAGAGATATGTCTTATCCCCCGTTCCCCTTCCATACTTAAGGGTGTTCTCAACTGATCCGCTCAACAAGCGAAAAACGTTTTGACACATTTACAAATTCATTTTTTAACAGAAAGTTGTAAAATTTTAATGCCTGACTATGAAAGCGATTTCGAATTGAACTTATTTTTACATTTTATGATAATTAAATTACTTATCGAGTTATAAGCTATTTCGATGACGCAATCACCCGTTTTTCTCCTCCTTTTCGACCGGTTTTTCATGCTCAAATATGCTCAAAAGTGTCAACTTTGCAGGCTTGTTATGAAAAATCTATTGTGTTTTTAAAAAAACAAAAGAATGAGTGCAATTAGACAGTTTCTGAATCACAACACCTGCTATTTTCATGCATTTCCGAACAAAAATTAATTAATGCATGTGTCACAAAGTTGCCCTTTTTGATTTAAGAACACCCTTAACCATTAAACTCCCAAAACTCTTCAGGCATTAATATACTATATATTAGCCTTATCAGAAAGAACCTATATCCAAAATTTGATACGCTTTGGAAAAGTCTGTATAAAAAACCCATTTATCTAACTTAGGGCCGATTGGGGGGGGGGGGGGTATTCATCCGTTCCCAAAACTAATCAGGCAAGCGTCTTTTCAGTATGAACATATATCCGAAAATTAAACCAAAACAATTAATTCAGTATGAAAATCCCATTTACCTAAATTAAGGGCCTCCCCCTGACCCCCCCCCCCTTTCATACTTAACCAATGAGTCCCCAAAATCAATTCCTTGTCACTTTTTTCCCTCGTCACTTTTTTTGCGGTAACGTTTTTTCCGTGTCACTTTTTTCCGTTTTTGTAGTTTATGTCACTTTTTTTCCTAGATTCATATGTATATAAACCAGGGTTCATACGGGTTCTGGAATTTCAAGACCAGGAAATTCTTCGGTAGCATTATTTTTTTATAGAAAATCTCTTCTTAATTAATGCGAATTTTCGCGCTTCTAAACTAGATTAATTTTTATACAAAAAATACTGGTATTTCATCTGGAAAATAGAGTTACTCGTACGAACCCTGGGAATTAATAACTATGCTTTTTGGTCTATGTTTGTTAGACATCGTTTAGATCTTACAAATTCAATACAATGATAGAATTTAAAAACCGGGAAAAATATACAATTATTATAGTGACCTTTTATTTAAGTACTTACCATTACTGGAATTTTGTTTTATTTATTTATTGTTTTAAGATTACATAGTTCAATTTTATTTCTTCCTTCAGCAGAGCCAGAGAATCTATAGGATTTTGCCATTTAAAAATTCTATAAACATGCTTACTTTTTATTTGAAATGTATTTAAAAAACAGTTATTTTAATTGGAAGAAAACTATATATTATTAATCACCAGCTGACATGTATTAATAGATACAATTTCAAATAAAATATTATAATCTTTGGAAAAAACAAAACCTGCGATAAGAATTCCGTGATGTTCTGGATCCTATTTAAAAAGATTAAAACAATCAATATTTATATGGGATAACTTTTATTAACACCAACAGCAGAAGGATGGATGGAAATTCCCTTTATGAATAATCTAGCAAATTTATCATAGTTAACAATGGTTCTACTAAAATCCTGAATCAGGTGCAGAAACATGACTACACTTGGAATCCGTTTCTGTGCTACTTTATTCAGGTTTGAAATCAGGTGAATAAATCCCTTTATCTAATTCGCATTCTCACTCTGCATGCATTTTCGTAGAAAGTCCCGCACTGAGAACTAAATTCCCATCTAAAATTTGATCATGGGCCCACTTATTCCAGCTGTTGCCTCAGTTCAAGGGCCCTGCGGCGTTCAAGGTCACCTTCAATTGCCACGTGTCTCAGTTTCTTGCGCATTTATTTTGCCGCTTTCCCTATTGTTTCAGAAGATTGCGGTTACCTCCTTTGGCCCGCTTTTCGCTGTGACAATTTAAACAAGTTTGTCATTGTTATTGTTCTTTCTGTGATGCATCGGCACCTTTTCAAATGATTAGTAATGATATTTACGTAAGGAACTATGGATGTATAACCCGGGGTGCAAAAATCTAGCAGCCAGCAACTAGTCTTCCACCACTAAAATTTAAGTTTTTTTCGCTGAAACTTTAATACCATTCTAGCAAGAAATTTACGCGAAATATTAGACGGGGGGGGGGGGGAGGAAAAAAAAGTAATAAATTTAGTGGTGAGACACTGCCTACTGACGCCGATTTTTGCGCCCCTGTATATAACATGATCATTTTAGGCAGAAAAAGGGGGGTGTCTGGCACCAAGTTACAAATAATAAATTTTCTCTTATTATATTATTATTTGTAACTTGATCTTTACATCAAAATAGTATGTTTATTACAAATATCTTTTACAGTTGGCATGATAATCTTTTTTTTTAATCTGTTATCTTTTTATGAAAATACAAAGTTATTATTAAAATAATTAAATGATTATAAAATTGTTTTATTCTAAAATATGTCTACAGTATAGCCCCAATGTTTTGAATTCCTATTCTTCTGTCATACATGTATGTTATATAATCTGCTGATAGACCATAGACGAAGTATGTTTGAAACGATATTTGCGTTTATTAATAAATGAAAAAGAAAGAATGTTGTCCACCTGTTTTGTTGATAACACTTTCTGTCTGCCCCATCACGTTCGGGAACAAGTGCAAGAAAACATTGTTATTGTTGAATTGCAATAGACAAATATTAGATATTTTTAAATAGTAACTATTTCTTTTATGTATTATTTAATATGAAATTATTCCATACATATGAGTGATATTTTATTGATGTCTCTTCATATTTGAATCAATAAAGTATGCGAAAAATAAATGTAACCATATTTGTATGTCACTCCAAACAAAAGAAAAGATTCCAAAAATTTAAGCATTCTTTAAATATTGATAACAATATCATTACAGGTGGGAGGTGGGGTTCAATGGATGATAACCTATGAAATTGTTTATATTATATAGGCACAAGGTCAAACACAATTCCTGAATGTATGGTGAACAAATTTGCATTTTCATACAGTTGGCAAAAAAAGTATTTGTACACTTCATTTTTTTTAATTATAATGAAATTAAACAAAATATTTAAGCAAAAAATACTGTAATACATTAATTTAATGCATTATAATATTATAGAAGTAAAAATAAAATTAAACGAATCGATTTTTTACATTATAATAAACAAATATACAAAAATATAATGCAAAAAAAGTATTTGTACACTATATTAATGTAATATAATTAATGAAAATTTAGTAAAATGATACAAATTATTATTTTGTGCGAATTCATTTAGAGTTTATGACTACTTCTAGATGGTGTGACATAGATTCCATCAACTTTTTTGTAGCGGTCTGGTTAATGTTATTCCATGACACAATAAGAGCTTCTTTAAAACTGTTTTTTACTGATACATAATTTTTTTTCGGATTTTTGCATCCAATAGCATCTGAAAATTTTCTATTGGATTCAAGTCTAGAGATTTTAGAGGAGTTACCAGTCGTCTTCGAGTATTGTCGTAAGCATGTGCTGGTGATCACAGCAGTATGCTTTGATCGTTATCCTGCAGAAAGAGAAAAGCTTCCTCTATGCATAATTTCTTGGCACAGTTTAATAAATTATGGCGCGACACATCAATGTATGTTAAACCTGTCCTTCCATTGACAATAAATTTTAAATGTCCTGCTCCATTAGAAGCTATACACCCCAAAACTATAATATTCCCCCCAACATGCTTGATAGTTTGAAATATACGTTTTGGATCTAGAACAGTTTTATTTTTAAGCCAATTTTTTCGAATGCTTGATGGTAAGAAAATTCCGAATTTTCCCTCGTCAGAAAAAGTTACTGTTTTCCAAAAATCCAATGATTTACTTCTGTATGCGAAAGCGAATACTATGCGTTTTCGCCTATTTGTTTCGCTGATGAATGGATTTTTCCTTGAGGTTCTTCCTTTTAAATCTGGATTGAGAAGAATATTTTTTATTGTTTGAGGTATTACTCTGATGTGAGAAGATGTTGCAAGGTCTCCAGCAAATTTTTGAACCGAACGCATAGGATTTTTTAAAGCTTTTTTAACAACACTCCCTTTTTCCCTCATTGTTAGTTCGCTAAGAAGTCCTGGTTTTCATTGAATTTCGATGCTTTTAATTTATTTATAGTTTCTCACTATACATCCAATAGTTGTAAATGGTAATTTAATAGCTTTTACAAATTCTTTTTGCGAATTTAAATTTTTATTATGCTCAATCATAGGATTTCATATATCTAGAGGTGCCTCTCTAGTTTTAGATTCTATACTCAATTACTTCAAGACCAAATTAGATTAAATGTCAGACATATATAATATGAACTTAAAAATTATTAACAGCTTCTGTAAAAGTAGTCCTTTGAACCATAAACACAATAAAACACAGTACATATCAGGATGGAGAAATGTACAAATACTTTTTTTTGCAAGAAATTTTTAAACTTTTCCTATTAGAAAATTATTTTACATCTTTATCGAAATTTTTTGTTGTGTAATTTAAAACGGACGGTAAGCAGTCTGTATTAAAACTATATTTGACAAAATATCTGTTTTTATTTAGTTAAAAATTAAAAATTTTAGAGTGTACAAATACTTTTTTTGCCAACTGTATGTTTTTATTTTGTCATCTTAATAAAATATTAGTAAGTTAAGAAGTAAATGTGTATTTTCCATTTTTAGAGTCTTTTAAACCTTCGTTTATTTGCCTCTTGTGAACCCTTGCCGTTTTCAGCCACAACCCGATTTATACAATTTGAGGCCACCAGGAATTTCATAATATACTGCTTTTCTGTATTGTTGTGGTATGTTTAAAAAACCCGTACTTAACAAAATACTTGGAAACAGTCTCAAAATATTATTTGCATATTTCAGGATAATTTTCTTGTGTAAAAATACAATATTGCGGACCATCACCTTGAACTCCACCTTTTGCTGTATAAATATTTAGCGAAATAGTTGGAAATACGTGAACCGAGCGCGCACCTTTTTTGACGATTAGGCGTTGTCTTGAGACTAAGGGGAGGGGGGGGGGAAGCACATTTTATTAAAATTTATTTGACGTGGCTTCTATTCATTTTATATTAATCAACCACGCGAAGCACGGAGACTTTTTGAACTGGGACAAGCCTATGTATGGAAATCTGTCAGACTGGTCAAATATTTTTTTCATATTGTTGTTTTTTTCTTCACAGCTTTCATTTTAATAGATACATAAATTAATGCAAGTGCTACATGTGTTTTATGTAGCGTTGAAAAGTATATCTAATAATTCGAAGCTTTAATTTGCGCATGAAATTATTTTATATATATTGATAAGTAATAACCCATTAAGCCTCTTTTACAGTTTTTTTCCACATAGTAATTTTGAATTATTTAATCGCTCAAAATTTTAGATAAGGTAATGTGAAAAATTCCGAATTATAAAATTGCGGTATTGAAATTTAAGTGTTGTTCGCTTTACATGGCAAGTTTTTTTTGCCAATCGCCTTTAATGAGTTAATTTTTTATACTCAGATTTCGTTGTACTTTTATTAAAGTAGATATGTAAAGACAAAAAGAAACAAATAAATGAAGGCAACAAAACTTTTTTATAAGAGTGAAGGGGAGGGGATAGTTTTATATGCTGCCTGATTTTGCTTCTCATAAATGGACAAATGAAGACGAATTTTGGAAAATATCACAGTATTTTATTGAAAATCTACTTGTACATTTAGCTACCGAAATTTTTCCACACTTAATACGATCATTGTAAGCATAGTTAAGGGTGTTCTTAAATTAAAAAAAGCAACAACACAAGTTTTAATTAATTTTTGTTCGGAATGCATGAAACTAGCAGGTGTTGTTATTCAGAAACTATCTAACCGCACTCATTTTTTTTTTTTTTTTTTTTTTTTTTTTTTGTGCAAACCCAATAGATATTTCAGAACAAGCCGTCAAAAATGATGTTTTGAAACACATTTTCCGACGAAAGCAGAAAAACCAGTCAACGAACGGTAGAAAAACGCGGGATTACACGATCAAAATAGCTTATAACTTGGTAGGTAATTTAGTTATCAAAAATGGAAAACTGAGTTCGATTCGAAAGTGTTTACATAGCCAGACCGCCCAATTTTATATCTTTCCCTTAAAAAATGAATATGTTAATGTGTCAAAACGTTTTGTGGTTATTGAGCAGAGCAGTTGAAAACACCCTTAAGGGTGTATTCCAAAAAATACTTTTCCATCCTCAACAGCTCGAAATTTCCCGATATATTTTCAGACTCATTTTAAAAAATAGAAATATGAAACTTGCTGAGGTGATTTTTGAAGAGGTGTATAAGGTGCCGTGTGATTTCATTTTTCGCTCAATTCATTAGAATTTGATTTATAAACAATTACTTTCTAAGTATGACAATTTTTTTTGTTCCCAGATCTCCCTCTACAGAAAATTCATTTCAAAACACCAACTTTGACAGCATTTATTGCAATATTTTGTGCATTTATCAAAAAATCGACAATCAAGGCAAAATTATGTACTTTTTAAATAAGAGAATTTTTCAATTTGATGCGTTTGAGAGCGAAAATGAATTAAAAAATAAATCAGAAAATACGCGGTTTGGAATGGAATATACCCTTAAGGACGGTTTTCTTTCAGCTCTCAAACCGGAACTGTGTATTTCAGCAACCTAAATAAAGGAATATCTTCTAATGTTGAAATTAATTAAGGTGCAATGTATAAATCTGGAGATTTTTCAGAACTCTAAGTGAATATTTGCAATAGATTTCCATGAGCGACCAGTTACGAAAAATGCTTTATCTTAAAAGATTATGATTACTTTATATAAAACTGATCGCCTACTATTTATATGTAATGGAATATTTTTTTAATAGCTAAGAATTTTCTGAATTCTATTTTATAAATTATCAGACAGAAAATATATTACCCCTTGTCTTAAAGGGGAAAAAAAAAGTATTTTTATATTTTTGGATATTTTATGTTATAGCTTGGATCTTATTTACATCTTAGTAACTCAAATTGTGTATATGTGGACAACAAATTAGTAGACTATTATTATTTTCATCGTGAGGACATTTTTGATACACATAAAATATTGCATTATCTTTCTTTAAAGTTATAAAAAATATAAAAAGATATTACACAGGCATGACATTGCAAAAAGTTTAAAAAAGAGGAAAAGCGCGTGAACTGGAATATGAAAAAAAATATTTTAAATAGCGTGCGTAGGCATTTAAGAAAGTTATTTTATTAGCAATAAAATTGTCAATAATTTTGTTTAAATCCTGTTTTATTTTATTTATTTATTCTTATTTTATTTTTATTTATTATTATTTTTTGACTAAAAACGCTTTTTTCTCGCGATATTTTGGTAAAAAACGCGATTTTTTGATGAAAATGGTATTTTTTTCGCGATCTTTTAATAGAAATAACATTTTTTATTCGCAATCTTTTGTCGAAAATAACATTTTACATGCGATCTTTTTGTCGAAATTCGCGTTTTTCTGCAATTTTTTGACGATATAAAAAAAGCGGAAAGTGACAAAAAAAAGCATAAAATCGCGGATCCGCGGAACAATCTCATGCCTGATATATCAAAATAATTTATTTAAGGAATAAAATTGCCTTTATAGTACTAATTTATTTTTCATCAAATTAATTTATTTAACGAATAAAATTAATTTATATGTACTAACTTATTTGAAACAATCAAAATTATACTTGTTTTTGCCTTTTAGGTAGATTTCATATGAAATACTACCTATTGCATTCGCACCAGTTTATATATCTCTATCTATCTATCTATCTATATCTCTCACTTTTTTATGGACACGATAACTTCTATAATTCTTCACCAATCTCCACCAAACTTTTACATTAAATCAAAGGGATAAAATCTCGGCTAAGTTCGTCAATGGGCAAAATCGGACCAAGGGGGTCGAAATAGGGGGCGTTTTTGTGGAAAAAGAAAAAGCCCATAACTTCTTAATGAAAATAGATATCGAATCAGTTTAAAGTTTATATTACTTCTAAATAATGGGCCAAAAATTTATGCATGACAGATTTTTGATAAAGTTAAAAATGGGCTCAAGGGGCGAAAAAAATAGGGTTTTTGGGAAAAAAAAAATCATAACTTTGTCAATTCTCAAGATATCAAATCAATCTAATTTTTTTTATAAATATTCTCAAAATTATCTAAAACTTTTGTATTTGCAAGTTTTTGATAGGACTAACTCTTACCGGTAAAAAAAAAAAAAAAAAAAAAAAAAAAAAAAAAAAAAAAATTAAAAACGAAAATAAAAAGGGCTTTCGAAAAAGAAAAAAATCCATAACTTTGTCAATTCTTAAACTATGAAATCCAATTAAATTTATTTTACATCTTCTCAATAATATCTACAACTTTTATATCGACAAGTTTTTCATAGGATCAATTCTTATAGCAAAAATAAATTAAAAGAAAATTGGAGAAAAAACCTCTAGTTCATACTGCTTACATTCTGAATCGTTTTATAAATTCATTTTTTATTTTAAACACATCCAAATGGCAGATCCTCTTATTTAGGAACTATATAATGTGAAACATTGGCCAGATTATTGATAAAGACAGAATACATTTCAAAAAAAGCTGCCAAAAAGGGTATTTTGAACAGAATTTCCCGAAGTGACAGTGATAGGAAATTCTAAGAAGTATTCAGATAACAAATTGCGTTTTTCCTGACTCATTTTTAAATCCATTTTTACTCTCAAACGCATCCAGTCCTCTTATTTAGGAACTACATAATATGACGCATTGGTCAATTTTTTGATAAAGACAGAATATATTTCAAAAAAGGCTGCCAAAAAGGGTATTTTGAACAAAATTTCCCGAAGTGACTGTGATAGGAAATTTGAGGAAGTATTCAAATAACAAATTGCGTTTTTCCTGACTCATTTTTAAATCCATTTTTACTCTCAAACGCATCCAGTCCTCTTATTTAGGAACTACATAATATGACGCATTGGTCAATTTTTTGATAAAGACAGAATATATTTCAAAAAAGGCTGCCAAAAAGGGTATTTTGAACAAAATTTCCCGAAGTGACTGTGATAGGAAATTTGAGGAAGTATTCAAATAACAAATTGCGTTTTTTCTGACTCATTTTTAAATTCAGTTTTGCTGTCAAACGCATCCAATTGACAGGTTCTCTTATATAGGAGCTGTGTAATATCCCGCATTGTTCAGTTTTTTGATAAAGGCTGAATATATTTTTTTTAAATGCTGTCAAAGAGGGCACTCGCGCAAAAATTCCCGAAGCTATCATGATTAAGAATTGAGGTTGTATTCAAAATTGGTTATTTTATAACTCATTTTTAAATTCAATTTTGCTCTCAAACACATTCAATTGACAGTCTTTTGTTATTTAGGAACTATATAATGTACCGTATTAGTCGATTTTTTTAAATAAAGCCAGAATTATTTCAAAATATGTTGCCAAAATGGGCATTTAATCCGAATTTAGCTTAAGATGATTCTGATAAAACCAGTCCTTACAGAAAAAGGAAATTAAAAATTTTTCAAAAGAGGACAAATAAAGTTGTTAAACTGGGTTTATCTGTAATCAAATTTATTTTTTGTTGTTGAAATGAGCACTCTTCGAAATCTACCTCCGCCTATAGGCCAAGCCGACAGGGATTTTTTTTTAAAGGTGTCAAGCTTAGTCAGACACGTTAAAAAATATCGACTTTCTTAAAAAACTTTTTAAATTTAATGTTACTTTTAAATATCCAGATCAAAACATTGCAAAACTCTAAAGTCAGGTGAAAGAGTGAAAAAACTAGCAGGTGCGCTTTTCAACCGACAAACACGTGACCCTCCTAACCTCTCTAGCTGAAATATAGCAGGTGTTTCTTTTTCTTTGTTCTCCAACGCTCGTTTCCTTCTATGTTGCTTCAATATAAAACTTTTTTTTAAGGTGGTTTTCAAAAAAATATTTTTTCCGCACAATAGCGCGAAATTTTCTAACGTATTTCCTGATTTTGACTTATTTTTAAATGTAGAAACATGATACTTGCAAGCATGATTATTTAAGTGAGTTGTAATCGAATATTTTTTTTTTTTTTTTCTGATAAATGAATTACATTTTGGGTTATAAATGATTATTGTCTCACTGTGGCGATTTTTATCCTTCATATGCTGTTCATATTATAGCAATTCAGTTCAAAACGCCAACTTCAATAACATTTTCTGAAACATATCCCTTTTTCACGCGCATCTCAGGCCGGACGTAAATTGTCGCTTAGCCACATACGGACCGCAGGCCGCAGGTTGAGTATGGCTGATCTAAAGCTTCTGTTTGTGGAATACATTTGTTTCATTTCCTTTTTTATTTATTTTCGTCAGTTGTTTTTATTTCAATGCACGTTTTTAAAAGTGGAAATTTAATTTTAATACTGAGTTTCAAAATTGTATGCCATCGAGATATTGCATATTATGTATTAAATTGCTATTAACTTTGATAATGTTAACCAATATTTGAATTTCGCCAAATATTAACTAATTTTGTTAAAATTAAATCATATTTCAAATTTCTTAAATTTAAAATCATTTCTTTTGTGGCTTTAACACATTTTATTACTAACTTACAATTAGTATTAATTTTACTGTTGTGTTATCTTGTACAAAGCTAAATTTTAAGTGGTTCTCGAACGTTTTTTATTCCAAACTTTACAAAGTGAACTGACACTGTTTGAACTAAAATCATAGCGTGGCGTTTATTTCTAATATAATATTTATTATAAAATAATCACATTAATAATGATTACTATCTTTCAGCACTTTAAAAGATTTGAATCAAGTACAAAAAATCGTAATTAAAAATATGCATAAAAAGTTTATGGCCAAACCTTTGATGCAGTTTCACACGTTAGTGCTAGAACATTTTTAAAGTTTGAGATGGCGTGGCGCCATCAGCTGATGGAAATTTCAAACATTTTTTAAATTACTGTATGTGAAATTTATGAGCTACCTGATAAATACATTACTTTTCTCCTCTATATATTTATTATGGTTTATGAATTATTGAATTTTAAAGTTCAACTGTTCTTTTCTTGGGACTACTTTGCATATAGCGTAAGCACAAAAACATTATATTGAATGCATTCGATGTTTAAAACCCTTTCAAGTCCGAATTTTTTTCAGTTTTTAGAAAAATTACTTTAAAGTTAATAACATTAACACTAGCTATCCAAATAGATCAATTAGTGTTTAACGAATATTTCATAATCTCAAAGATAACGAATGTTGTTGCTTTGCGTACTATTCAATTATATTAATATGACAATAGGATAAAGAAGAATTTTCGGAGATATTTAGAAAATATTGTATTACAGTAAGATTTAATACTTTTTGTGCTTTATTACACATATGATTATCTGAGGAAAGTAACTTTTATTTAAAATTTAAAGAGTGAAATATACCGGGTGATCCAAAAGTTTCGGGAGTTTTGAAATGTTAATAATTTGGAAACTATGTACAATACAAAGGTTCGGTTTTCAGATATATGCTCAGAAACACGTGGGATTTTGAGGTCTATGAAGTTGGCCCCTTCACTTTATGCAATATAAAAACTGAAAACACCATTCATTTGAGCGTCGTTTGAGCGACAATCAGAAAAAAGTTATAAACAAAACAAAATTCAGGGCCTTCGTTTTTGTAAAATTGGCCCCCCGACCTTTTCGGATTTAAAAACTGAAGACGGCATACGTTTGAGCGTCGTTTGAGCGCGTTTGAGCGACAAAAATTTTCGATTGAACGACAAACTGCAAAAAGTTATAAGCAAAATAAAAAACTGAGAGGGCCACATTTTGTGAAGTTGGCCCCCCGACCTTTTCGGATTTAAAAACAGAAGACGGCATTCGTTTGAGCGTCGTTTGAGCGCGTTTGAGCGACAAAAATTTTTGTTTGAGCGACAAACTTAAAAAAGTTATAAGCAAAATAAAAAACTGAGGGGACCGAAATTTGTGAAGTTGGCCCCCCGACCTTTTCGGATTTAAAAACTGAAGACGGCATTCGTTTGACCGTCGTTTGAGCGCTTTTGAGCGACAAAAATTTTCGTTTGAGCGACAAATTGAAAAAAGTTATAAGCAAAATAAAAACTGTGGGGGGCCACATTTTGTAAAGTTGTCCCCCCGACCTTTTCGGATTTAAAAACTGAAGACAGCATTCGTTTGAGCGCTTTGTGCGACAAAAATTTTCGTTTGAGCGACAAACTGAAAAAAGTTATAAGCAAAATAAAAAACTGAGGGGGCCATATTTTGTGAAGTTGCTCCCCCCCCCCCCGACCTTTTCGAATTAAAAAACTGAAGATGACATACTTTTGAGCGTTGTTAGAGCGTGTTTGAGGGACAAAAATTTTCGTTTGAGCGACAAACTGAAAAAAGTTATAAGTAAAATAAAATACTGAGGGGGTCACATTTTGTGAAGTTGAACCCCCCCCCCCCCGACCTTTTCGAATTAAAAAACTGAAGAAGACATTCGTTTGAGCGTTGTTAGAGCGCGTTTGAGCGACAAAAATTTTCGTTTGAGCGACAAACTGAAAAAAGTCATAAGCAAAATAAAATACTGAGGGGGCCACATTTTGTAAAGGTGCCCCCCCCGACCTTTTCGAATTTAAAAACTGAAGACGGCATTCGATTGAGCGTCGTTTGAGCGGGTTTGAGCGACAAAAATTTTCGTTTGAGTGACAAACTGAAAAAAGTTATAAGAAAAATAAAAAACTGAGGGGGCCACATTTTGTGAAGTTGGCCCCCCGACCTTTTCGGATTTAAAAACTGAAGACGGCATTCGTTTGAGCGTCGTTTAAGCGCGTTTGAGCGACAAAAATTTTTGTTTGAGCGACAAACTGAAAAATGTTATAAGCAAAGTAAAAAACTGAGGAGACCGAATTTTGTGAAGTTAGCCCCCCGACCTTTTCGGATTTAAAAACTGAAAACAGCATTCGTTTGAGCGTCGTTTAAGCACGTTTGAGCGACAAAAATTTTTGTTTGAGCGTCAATCAGAAAAAAGTTATAAACAAAACAAAATCCAGGGCCTTCGTTTTTGTGAAGTTGGCCCCCGACCTTTTCTCATTTAAAAACTGAAGACGGCATTCGTTTGAGCGTTGTTTGAGTGACAAACTGAAAAAATTTATAAGCAAAGTAAAAAACTGAGCGGACCGCATTTTGTGAAGTTGGCCCCCCGACTTTTTCGAATTTAAAAACTGATGACGGCATTCGTTTGAGCGTCGTTTGAGCGCATTTGAGCGACAAAAGTTTTCGTTTGAGCGACAAACTGAAAAAATTTATAAGCAAAATAAAAAACCGAGGTGGCCAGATTTTGTGAAGTTGGCCCCCCGACACTTTCGGATTTAAAAGCTGAAGACGGCATTCGTTTGTGCGACAAACTGAAAAAAGTTATAAGCAAAATAAAAAACTGAGGGGGACCACATTTTGTGAAGTTGGCCCCCGACCTTTTCGGATTTAAAAACTGAAGACGGTATTCGTTTGAGCGCGTTTGAGCGAAAAAATTTTCGTTTGAGCGACAAACTGAAAAAAGTTATAAGCAAAATAAAAAACTGAGGGGGCCACATTTTGTGAAGTTGGCCCCCGACCTTTTCGAATTTAAAAACTGAAGACGGTATTCGGTTGAGCGTCGTTTGAGCACGTTTGAGCGACAAACTGAAAAAAGTTATAAGCAAAATAAAAAAATTGAGGGGGCCACATTTTGTGAAGTTGCCCCCCCCCCCCGACCTTTTCAGATTTAAAAACTGAAGATGGCATTCGTTTGAGCGTAGTTTGAGCGCGTTTGAGCGACAAACTGAAAAAAGTTTTAAGCAAAATAAAAAACTGAGGAGGACACATTTTGTGAAGTTGACTTTCCGACCTTTTTTACATTATTATTCATTATTATTATCATTTCATTTAAAACATTTAATTTTAGCCAATGTGGAAAAATAAAAGCTGTGACAATATATTTGCTGTATGAAAAACATTTATCGTAAAAGTGCAGCCGGTCAGACAGAAACTTTTATCGCACGAAAGACTATTTTGTACGCTCTAACGTAAGCTGCATTCAAAATTTCGATTTTTTTTTTTTTTTTTTTATATATATATGGCTGAATATACATTCTAGTATTTTGATTCTCATGGGAAAAAAGATAGTTTAATATGTATGAAAATATTGAAGCTGAAACAGGAATCTTATATTAAGGAAATACAGGAATCTTATATATAATATAACTTATATTAAGGGGCTGTAAAAACGCCACAATTTTAGTCCTTAGGAAAAAAGAAAGATAAAAAAAACAATAAAAATGTATCCTCTCAAACGAAAATTTTTATAATGCAAAACAATAATTTAGACGATCAAACTTATCATGCATTCAGTTTTCCTAAGAACTTATTTTACTTATTAAAGGGGATGTATTTAAGGTGCAATTTCAGTCCCTTAGAAAAAAAATAAAGCTAAACAACTGTAAAAATATGTCCAATTAAAGAGGAATTTAAAGCCAAAGCAGTATTTTGGTAGCCAAAACGTGTCATGAATTCTTCTTCTGTTTTCTTTCTTTCTTTCTTTCTTTCTTTTTTTTTTTTTTTTTTCAAAATACTTGATTTGGGGACATATATACAAGATGTGACTTTAGACCATTTGAAAAAAAAGAGCTAAATAACTGTAAAAATATATCCACTGAAATGAAAATTTTTGTAACTCAAAACAGTATTCTGGAGGTTCAAACTAATCATGCATTCAGTTTTTCAAAAAACCTCTGTTAAGGGACTGTATACAAGCTGTGAATTCAGCTCCTTGGATAAAAGAAATCTAAATAACTGTTAAAATATATTCGCTCAAACGTAAATTTGTATAACAAAAAACAGTATTTTGGTAACAGTATTACAAGCGTTTCATGCACTCAGTTTTTCAAAAAACTTATTTTAAGGGGCTCTATACAAGCGTGATTTCAGCACCTTGAAAAAAAAGAAAGCTAATTTACTGTAAAAATATATCCGCTCAAATGAAAATTTTAAAAACATAAAACAGTATTTTGGACATTCAAGCGTATCATGCGTTCAGTTTTTAAAAAAACATATTTTAAGGGGACGCATACAAGTTGTGATTTCAGCCCCTTGCAAAAAAGAAAGCCAATTTACGGTACAAATATTTCCGCTCAAACGAAAATATTTTAATAAAAAACTATATTTTGGACGCTCAAACGTAACATGCATTCTATTTTCCAAAAGACCTATTTAAGGGGCTGTATACAAGCAATGATTTCAGCCCCTTGTAAAAAAGAAAGTTAAACAACTGAAAAAATATACACGATCAAACGAAAATTTTTATAACTCAAAACAGTATTTTGGACGCTGAAATGAATCATGCATTTACTTTTAGAAAAAAACTTATTTTAAGGGGCTATATAATAGCTATGCTTTCAGCCCCTTGGGAAAAAGAAAGCTTATTTACTGCACAAATATATCCGCTCAAATGAAAATTTGCATAATACAAAACTATATTTTGGACGCTCAAACATATCATACATTTAGATTTTCAAAAAAAATTATCATAAGGGGATTAAACAAGCTGTCATTTCAGGCCCTTATCGGTCGAAATTTTTGTCGCTCTAACGCGCTCAAACGATGCTCAAACGAATGCCATCTTCAGTTATTAAAACTGAAAAGGTCGGGGGGACCAACTTCACTAAAACGAAAGCACTGAATTTTGACTTGTTTATAACTTTTTTCTAAATGTCACTCAAAAGAAAATTTTTGTCGCTAAGCGAGCTCAAACGAATGCCATCTTCAGTTTGTAAATTCGAAAAGGTTGACGGGCCACCTTGGCAAAATGTGGCCCAGTAATTTTTTTATTTAACTTATAACTTTTTTCAGTTTGTCGCTCAAACGAAAATCTTGGTCGATCAAACGGGCTATTCGACAATAAAACGAATACCGTTTCAGTTTTTAAATCCAAAAAAGGTCGGCTGGCCAGCTTCTTTAAATGTGGCCCTATCAGTTTATTTTGCTTATAACTTTTTTCAGTTTGTCTCCCAAACGAAATTTTTTGTCGCTCAATCGCGCTCAAACGACGCTCAAACGAATGCGGTCTTCAGTTTTTAAATTAGAAAAGGTCGGAACCAACTTCACAAAATGAG
The DNA here is from genome assembly GCA_964019185.1 of Maratus speculifer. Taxonomy (NCBI): domain Eukaryota; kingdom Metazoa; phylum Arthropoda; class Arachnida; order Araneae; family Salticidae; genus Maratus; species Maratus speculifer. The sequence continues at coordinate 62,699,289 of OZ025293.1, forward strand.
GCCCCCTCAATTTATTATTTTGCTTATAACATTTTTCAGTTTGTCGCTCAATTGAAATTTTTTGTCGCTCAAACGCGCTCAAACGACGCTCAAACGATTGTCGTCTTCAATTTTTAAATCCGAAAAGGTCGGGGGGCCAACTTCACAAAATGTGTCCCCCTCAGTTTTTTATTTTGCTTATAACTTTTTTCAGTTTGTTGCTCAAACGAAAATTTTTGTCGCTCAAACGCGCTCAAACGACGCTCAAACGATTGTCGTCTTCAATTTTTAAATCCGAAAAAATCGGGGGCCAACTTCACAAAATTCGGTCCCCTCAGTTTTTTACTTTGCTTATAACTTTTTTCAGTTTGTCGCTCAAACAAAAATTTTTGTCGCTCAAACGCGCTCAAACGAATGCTGTCTTCAGTTTTTAAATTCGAAAAGGTCGGGGGGCCAACTTCACAAAATATGGCCCCCCTCAGTTTTTTATTTTGCTTATACTTTTTTCAGCTTGTCGCTCAAACGAAAATTTTTGTCGCTCAAACGATGCTCAAACGATTGCCGTTTTCAGTTTTTAAATTCGAAAAGGTCGGGGAGGCCAACTTCACAAAATGTGGCCCCTTCAGTTTTTTATTTTGCTTATAACTTTTTGCAGTTTGTCGTTCAATCGAAAATTTTTGTCGCTCAAACGCGCTCAAACGACGCTCAAACGATTGCCGTCTTCAATTTTTAAATCCGAAAAGGTCGGCGGGCCAACTTCACAAAATTCGGTCCCCTCAGTTTTTTACTTTGCTTATAACTTTTTTCAGTTAGTCGCTCAAACGACGCTCAAACGAATGCCGTCTTCAGTTTTTAAATCCGAAAAAGTCGGGGAGCCAACTTCACAAAAACGAAGGCCCTGAATTTTGTTTTGTTTATAACTTTTTTCTGATTGTCGCTCAAACGACGCTCAAACGATTGCCGTCTTCAATTTTTAAATCCGAAAAGGTCGGCGGGCCAACTTCACAAAATTCGGTCCCCTCAGTTTTTTACTTTGCTTATAACTTTTTTCAGTTTGTCGTTCAATCGAAAATTTTTGTCGCTCAAACGACGCTCAAACGAATGCCGTCTTCAGTTTTTAAATCCTAAAAGGTCGTGGGGCCAACTTCACAAAAACGAAGGCCCTGAATTTTGTCTTGTTTATAACTTTTTTCTGATTGTCGCTCAAACGACGCGCAAACGATTGCCGTCTTCAATTTTTAAATCCGAAAATGTCGGGGGGCCAACTTTACAAAATTCGGTCCCCTCAGTTTTTTACTTTGCTTATAACTTTTTTCAGTTTGTCGCTCAAACGAAAATTTTTGTCGCACAATCGCTCTCAAACGACACTCAAACGAAAGCCGTCTTCAGTTTTTAAATCAGAAAAGGTCGGGGGGCCAACTTCACAAAATGTGTCCCCCTCAGTTTTTTACTTTGCTTATAACTTTTTTCAGTTTGTTGCTCAAACGAAAATTTTTGTCGCTCAAACGACGCTCAAACGATTGTCGTCTTCAATTTTTAAATCCGAAAAAATCGGGGGGCCAACTTCACAAAATTCGGTCCCCTCAGTTTTTTACTTTGCTTATAACTTTTTTCAGTTTGTCGCTCAAACAAAAATTTTTGTCGCTCAAACGCGCTCAAACGACGCTCAAACGAATGCTGTCTTCAGTTTTTAAATTCGAAAAGGTCGGGGGGCCAACTTCACAAAATATGGCCCCCCTCAGTTTTTTATTTTGCTTATACTTTTTTCAGCTTGTCGCTCAAACGAAAATTTTTGTCGCTCAAACGACGCTCAAACGATTGCCGTTTTCAGTTTTTAAATTCGAAAAGGTCGGGGAGGCCAACTTCACAAAATGTGGCCCCTTCAGTTTTTTATTTTGCTTATAACTTTTTGCAGTTTGTCGTTCAATCGAAAATTTTTGTCGCTCAAACGCGCTCAAACGACGCTCAAACGATTGCCGTTTTCAATTTTTAAATCCGAAAAGGTCGGCGGGCCAACTTCACAAAATTCGGTCCCCTCAGTTTTTTACTTTCCTTATAACTTTTTTCAGTTTGTCGCTCAAACGACGCTCAAACGAATGCCGTCTTCAGTTTTTAAATCCGAAAAAGTCGGGGAGCCAACTTCACAAAAACGAAGGCTCTGAATTTTGTTTTGTTTATAACTTTTTTCTGATTGTCGCTCAAACGACGCTCAAACGATTGCCGTCTTCAATTTTTAAATCCGAAAAGGTCGGCGGGCCAACTTCACAAAATTCGGTCCCCTCAGTTTTTTACTTTGCTTATAACTTTTTTCAGTTTGTCGTTCAATCGAAAATTTTTGTCGCTCAAACGCGCTCAAACGACGCTCAAACGAATGCCGTCTTCAGTTTTTAAATCCTAAAAGGTCGGGGGGCCAACTTCACAAAAACGAAGCCCCTGAATTTTGTCTTGTTTATAACTTTTTTCTGATTGTCGCTCAAACGAAAATTTTTGTCGCTCAAACGACGCGCAAACGATTGCCGTCTTCAATTTTTAAATCCGAAAATGTCGGGGGGCCAACTTTACAAAATTCGGTCCCCTCAGTTTTTTACTTTGCTTATAACTTTTTTCAGTTTGTCGCTCAAACGAAAATTTTTGTCGCACAATCGCTCTCAAACGACACTCAAACGAAAGCCGTCTTCAGTTTTTAAATCAGAAAAGGTCGGGGGGCCAACTTCACAAAATGTGTCCCCCTCAGTTTTTTATTTTGCTTATAACTTTTTTCAGTTTGTTGCTCAAACGAAAATTTTTGTCGCTCAAACGACGCTCAACCGATTGTCGTCTTCAATTTTTAAATCCGAAAAAATCGGGGGGCCAACTTCACAAAATTCGGTCCCCTCAGTTTTTTACTTTGCTTATAACTTTTTTCAGTTTGTCGCTCAAACGAAAATTTTCGTCGCTCAAATACGCTCAAACGACGCTCAAACGAATGCCGTCTTCAGTTTTTAAATTCGAAAAGGTCGGGGGGGGGCAACTTCACAAAATTTGGTCCCCTCAGTTTTTTACTTTGCTTATAACTTTTTTCAGTTTGTCGCTCAAACAAAAATTTTTGTCGCTCAAACGACGCTCAAACGAATGCCATCTTCAGTTTTTAAATCCGAAAAGGTCGGGGGGCCAACTTCACAAAAACGAAGGCCCTGAATTTTGTTTTGTTTATAACTTTTTTCTGATTGTCGCTCAAACGAAAATTTTTGTCGCTCAAACGCGCTCAAACGACGCTCAAACGAATGATGTTTTCAGTTTTTATATTCCATAAAGTGAGGGGGCCAACTTCACAGACCTGGGATTTTGTTTAGCATGATTTTTTTTTACATGTATATAGTTACAATTTTTAGCAACAGGTGGCGCTGCTGTACAACACTGGATGTAACTATAAAATATGCTTTATAGACACATGAGTATGAGTTCATTACGAAACATCTTTTATAGGCTATTAATGAGATTTCGTTTTAAGGGTGGTTTATGTTCAATCACTTTTTTTAAAGTGGTTGAAATTGCATTTTGATACAAAAGGGGAAGGAATTTTGATACAAAATTTGATGAGTAACTGCTATGTTTAGACATGCTTTCTTTGCATGTCGAGCTGTGTTCTTATAGTACAATACGGAAGTTAAAATAGAAAAAGATTCGATGGCCATTAGAAATGTGAAATGCCGTGGTAAGAAAGGTTTGAGAAAAAGTCTAATTGAAACATCGTAATAGAAGCAGGAGATCCCAAATGTCTGTTGCAATCGTAAATGAGGTAGAATTCGATACCAATACTCGGTGGAAATCATCAGCTCATAATGAATCAGTACACTTGTAATATCACGATAAATTCAAAATTTCATCTGGAATTTCTTTCTCCTTTGACGATACAGTGCACGTTGTTTTGCGTCGGCTCACAGCGGTACTTATAAGCTATGGGCGTCATAATGAAAATTTGTAACTCTTGGACACTAATTCTTTCTTTTTAGCGAGCTATATCATACCATAAAAATAATACTGTCAATTTTAGCGCCACCTGTTGGCAAAAAGTGTAACTAACATAATTTGTTTATTTCATCAAAAATACAAATCCCATAAGTTTCTAAGCATTTCTGTGAAAACCGCATACTTCTATTGTTTATAGTTTGTTAATTATTAGCATTTGAAAACTCCCGGAACTTCTGGATCACCCGGTATGTTTAAAATAAAAGAATAGCAAACGGCGCAAAGAGAATTAAACAAATAATAATAATAATTATTATTATTACTAAATGCCTAAACATAAATGAAGTTATATAGTAAATCACGGTGGCGAGTGGTCAGGGAAACCCGAGAAAAACACAGTCAAGAAAAGAGAAAACTACTAGTAATTTCTTACAGAAAATACTTCAAATAATATAAAGAGATTATAGAAACTGAATTTATCTTTAACAAAATACTGGTATTTATCATCTATATTGACTGTGTTTTTATCTAACCACTCGCCACCCTGTAAATGCATAAACATACACGAACAATACTACATGTAAATAGCTACTAAAGTAAATTTTAAAACAAAATAATACTCCATTAAAAGACATGTACTACGAACAGTACACCAGACCCTAAAGGGTTAATATTAATCAGTGTGTATACAGAACAAGCTATTGGTGTGAAATGTCGATCTAAAATCGCGAAATGCATTATTTGAAGCCAAGTCGATCAAATTTATTTTCATTGTCTTTGTATTTCCGTGCGCGCTCATTCATTCGAAATGAAGCCGAAAGAACTGAAAACCAAACCCTTTCAGTCAGAAGAAATCCCTTCAATCAACTGATTGCATATTTCACCTGTATTCCAACGAGTTATATGATCTTCGAAACTGGAGATGTTTTGGAAGAATCGCAGGAAGTGCAATTGATAAGACCGCCCGAGAATTAACTAGGTAGCATCCAGGTCAAGAGTTAACATTTCATCTCGACTCTCTTTCTTTTGTCCCCAACAAATGCGCGTGGATACACTTAGCTTCAAATTGAATCAGAATAGAAAATTATTAAACAGTTCATGCTGGATCTGAAACTATGTTGCCTCAGAAGTAAAAACTTGAAAATGATTTTTTACAGATTTTTTATTTAAAGGGGCTATTTTTTCTGTTTTTGTTGCGAAATCATAATTAAACGCTAAACACCTGATGTTAACGTACGTTTTTCTCGGAAACTACTGAGCGATTCAAATACTTCTTTTAATAGTTTTGAAAGTAGATAAATTAAATATTTATTGTTAAAAATTGCTAGTTACTATTAAATTAATTCCGATTTATTTATTTATTTGTTATTTTACTAGATGGCAACACAATATTTTTTTTCATTTAAATTATTTTGGTTTCACCCTTTTCCTTTTCTCTTTTTTAATGTAATTCGTTTCCTTTAAAAAATATTGAATCAAACGATCCTTATGAGTCATTATTTTTATTTTCCTGATCACCTTAAGCTTGTGGTGATTTGGAAACAGCTTGTATTTAAACATGCTTATCACGGTTGATACGTGCGATTCTGAATTATATTCGCACCAATTCTTTGTAGTTGCTGTTTCTTTTTTTCTATCATTTTCTTGTGGTTTACTTACGGGTGTCCAAATCTTGTCTATATTTAACTTATAGCTCGTGAAAGGATAACATTTTACATATTTTGTGGATCCAATTAAAATTATGGCTTGTAAATTCTATTTTACATTTCACCATTTTCTTCAATACTTTCTTTTATACAAAATTTAAATTCCCATTTAAAATTATACAGAACAGTGACATCATGTGCTAAGTATAAAACCAAATAATTCACTTTTAAAAGTAAACTTTCAATTCAATTCGACCGCCTTATCCCCCAATAAATATCAGTTGTTACTATTATTAAAGAAAGTGTACCATATTTTTTTATTATTTTGATTAGTTCAATAAAATTTAAAAGAATAAAAATCCTTCTTCTTTCAATAACGATCTTGCTTTATAGGTACGACCAGTTTTGTGTTAATATTTACTGATTATCAAGTGTGTAAATGGGATCTTTCATACTTTAAAAGTATATTAACTCTTTATCTACTGATGGTACTTATAAGTACCATAAATGCAACTTATAAAATTCATTCAATATGTCTATTAGTTGAATTACAATTTAGAATGAGTTATAGATACATTACTTTATCTTGTTCCAAAAGCACATAGTTACACAAAACAAAAATATTTTTTAAAGATTTTTTTTTTTTACTTTTTTGGCATTGGGGGAAGGGGTAGAGATTTTTCAGTTCGGAATTATTTCTGTATTCATATTGTAAGAACACCATATTTGAACATTTCTTAATTCTATAAAATACTAAGAAAAAAATTTAAAACAAAACATTTGAGTGGGGTTTTAAATATTGCACAAAATTGCTATAAGTTCAAATTTAATTAATCCTTCTAAATCCTTCAATCCTTCTAAAATGTATTAAATTATTACATAAATCTTCTAATGTAATTTAAACAATTCACGAAAAATGCTTTAGAAGATAAAATTTTCATTAATTCATAATTCAATATATATAGGGTTAAAATAGCTGTTTTTGTCAAGTATGACTCCTGTACTCCAGAGTTAGGTTAATTTTTAATATATTGGAAACTTGTGACGGTATATTCGTGCTGGGTGTCATTTATCACATTATATGCAGACATACTCAGTAATTTAGGTTAAAACAACACAGTTTATTAAAATGATAAGGGCTAAAGGAAAGTGGAGCCAGTCTATAATTTCACTCACTGAGAACACTATGAAAAGCTAAATCATACTCACAGGCTTTGGTCTAGCTCAGTCGGGGCACCGTCTAGCACTTGACACTATTTCCTGGCTGATCTACTAAACAAATCTTAATTTCACAGCCCGTGGCTGTGGATATTTCTTTATTTGCTCAAATAATCAAAACGGAACGATTCTAAACTTTCTTACCAAGGCCGAACCTTTAATCCACTATCTGAACTTCTTTCCGCTTTACTGGAGGCCGTGGCTATTCTCTAATCGTCAGCACCTTAATAAACAATCATCAACTTCGTTGTCTAATGGCGCTGGCTGCTGGCTAAGGCCAGAAACACACAGACGCTGGCTGCTGGCTGAGGCCAGAAACACACACACCACAAACTCACACCCAAGCTTTTATACGCGACAAACTGAGATACTTCTCATTAACATAACACTAATAACCGCGAGCTAACTGCGGAATTCGAAAGAGCACACACACTCTAGAAAGTTAAAGTAAAAGAGAGGATAGATGTCACTTTTACGCCTACAAAATGTTAAATCATTGACGTCACGATCTCAGAAACACTAGAGTGCCTTTATGACTAAAGGTCACTCCCTCACAACCCCCCCCCCTCGAACTCCGCAGAGAAAAAGGGCTGGGCTAAATGCATGCCCAGAACTTTTTCTTGTTATAAATTTAGAGCCGTAATAAAACACAGTGATGGGTGAAATTTAACGCCGAAACATAACTTTTAAAATATTAACTTTAACCCATCACAACCCAAAAGAACTCAGTTTGCCTCAAATAATCACATATCCAATCCAACCATTCTTCTATCTTACAAATAGCCTCCGTAAAACTTCCAAAAACTCGTAAAACTTTCAAAACTAATTACTTCTTCTCTCAAAACAACCCACTCCACTGGGAGTGCTAAAATTTCTCAAAACACTAACCTTCCGAAATTTTCCTCAATATTGCAATGCAACTATAACTTTACCCAAAAATTTCTCCATAACTTTTAATATACTAGAATTCGCACCAAGTCCAAAAAACCCAATGCGCAAAAACTTTCCTCATCCAAATTCCGACTTCATCTAAAATTACATTTACTTCATACTAAACTAGCTCTGCTACTACGTAATACCTACATCCCCATTAGCCAATGAACTAACTCCCAAACTTCTTCAGACTTAACTCCACTTGAACAATAATTGGGGCACATACGTACAGCGGCATATCGCTGTGCTTATGCAACAATCAAAAAATATCAAAAATTTACAAAATGACGTCATCAATCTCTTCATCTGTATTAACTAAAAGAAAAATAGCAGAATCAATACATAACAAAAGGTATACTTCCCTGCAAGAAAATCACATTAACATTCAATTTTAATACAATACAATTTCAAATTCAAATGCAGCTTAAAACTTCGCAACTTGCGGAAACCATTTCCAACTAAAGTACAAAACGCAACTCATAAAACACGAACGATAAGAAGAAAGTTAATTCATTAAATGTTAGTATAAGAGATAGAAACGCGTGTCAAGGACTTCTTGACCGCAAAACACGTGCGCGCCTGAACCGCGGCGCGTGTACAAAATAACCCAAATTACTATCTGTACTTTCTGAAAATTTAAACATACATTAACATACATTTTATAACACATGAACAATAACAATATAGTAACATTTTAAACAAATAATATAACAATTTAACAATAGATCCAGAATTTTAAAAAAGCAGTTAAGACCAAAATTTCAAACATACATAGAACTAACAATTTTGCAAACAAATTTTGAACACAATTAAGCACTAAACGTGAGTCCGTCAAAAAATTCCAAAAATGGCCAAAAGTACAAAACAGTCTCTCTGCTTTCTATTCCTTCACATTGCTACCACATATATGCACTCTAATAGAAATTTAATAAAGAACATTATCACCCAATCATAGAGACGATTCGCTGCTGGCAGGCTTCATACTGCAAGATGGCTTTCTCCTCCTGTCCCAGAAGGCTTGTACGAAGGATCTCTCGTCATCAGAACTGTACGGTGACGCCACAGTTGACTGTCGTGCCTGCAGCCTGGTTCTGAATGGATGCCGTGGGATACTCGTAGGTTCCACTCGACGATTCTGCTCCGGCCGGTTCGCTGGGTTCACTCCATGGCGAGGTTCACACTGTTGTTGCCGGTAATCTGAGAGTTGTCTCCTCTTTCTAGACGCACCCGAAGTTACCGAAGATCCTAGGCCACGTTTCTTTCCGGACCTATGTAGTTTCTTGTTAGGCAAAAATTCAGAATTTAAACTTCGCTTAACAGTTTTACGAGTGTCCAAACGAAATCTTTTCTGGGGATTAATCACTGAAGATGGTGAACTATTAGTTAATTTATGCTTGTGAGGTTGTTGTCTAATAGATGGAGGAACTGGACAATTTATAATTTTTTGTCTTTTATGACACACAGAGTCCGATGTATTTGACACAGTTCTCTTATTTTTATTATACTTTGCTCTCGGATTGCTAGGCTTTCGACTTTCAATAACAGTCTTTGGAGCTGTTTGACCAAATTTTCTTCTTGAATATTGATGAAAAGAATTAGATGAAGAAGTGCTGGACTCGGGACACTCATTGGATCGGGAATTTCGCGAAACACCACTCGACATATGAGAACCTTCACTACCATTTTCTCTAAACTTATACACTCTAACCTGATCCAGATTAACAGTCATTCTTTCACCATTGACATCAACAACCAAATTATTATTTCGAACTTCCAAAACCTCGAACGGACCTACAAACTTCGGACCAAACTTAGCTACTCTCTTTTGACGACTTGAACTTAACCAATGCTTTTCTACTAACACAAAATCTCCAACTTTCACTTCTAACTCCCTTCTACGCATATTATAATACTGAGCTTGCTTTTCTTGCGCTTTTCCCATTTGAATCTGAGCTTCCTTAACCAACCTCTCAATATCCTGACACATGTACTGACTTTCTGCATCTGACACCATAACTAACCTTTGGAATGGAGTAATAACTTTTCTACCCAAAAACAATTCAGCAGGCGTTTTCCCCGTTGACTCGTGAACTGCCGTACGAAGTGCGTACGCAAAATGTTGAAGAAACTGGTCCCAATTTGCATGATGAGAACCAACATAAGAAGAAATCATTTGAATTAATGTACGATTTACACGTTCAGCCATATTAGACTGAGGAAGTTCCATACCGACCTCAGTCTCCAACTTTTCACAAAAAGATTTAAAAATATTAGATATAAAATCATAACGAAATGGTTTACTAGCAACTAGTGCGTCAAAACCAATATGAACTTCATTCGTTAAACTCGGTTTATCTGAAAAAACTTTACCAAAATCGACTAAAGACTTATTAAACTCCATCCTCTCCATTTCACTTACCCCGACTCCTCCAAACTAACTGACACTAAAACAGGCTCTTTCTTACTCACATTCTCATCATTATTCACGATTAACGACTTTTTAAAGAAATCCAAACTAATTCCTCTATCCCTCATATAATCCTCACCAACTATACAATGCACTGTTAATCCATCCAACACACAAAACTCCCAACATGTCTTAACCGAACGAATTTCAACTTCCAATTCTACTGAACCTTTATTATCGCAAGCTACTCCCTGTGCTGACTGAACCACAAGACTTGACCTTTTCAACTTCTTATACGAAAAATATTTCCGATAACAATCAAAAGAAATGAACGACTTATCTGCCCCTGTATCGAAGACACTTTTAACGACAATACCATCTAACACAATTAACACTTCAGGTAACTCAACCGGATTAATAGTTATTTTATTTAAACTCACAGAAGGCTTTTTCGATTTGACCTGTGACTGCATACCTTCCGAAATACAGTCACTTACCAGTTTAACTGACCCGACCTCCTCACACCTCTCCTTTGCACTGATCTACCTTCAAAATTCTCATCCGAAGTTAATCTCCTTACTTGCGAAGAAACATTCCTGTCCCGTACTCCCCCACTACGATCATAACCACTATTCTGTCTATTTCCATGCATATTTCTCTCACCACTTCTAAAATTATTAGCACCACCACCATTCCTATTACCATTACTCGTATTCGACATATTACGACCAAATCCATCACTTCTATTACGCACATTACTATCCGGAAATCGCTGTCCCCCTCTCACAAAATTACGTTCCCCCTCATTTCTCAAATTACCATCCGTGACAGGTCTCTGCCGAGGGTTACGCAAATCCCGTTGATCCGAGCTATGCCGAGACTCATACTTCGATAATATCTGGTGCATTTCTGCAAAATTCTTCGGTGCTCTAACTTCAATAAAGTCCTGTATATTTGGATTAAAAAGAGGAAAAACAATGTCCAACAATTCCTCAAATGTAATATCTAAATCTAATTTATTTTTTAGTTCCAGCTTACGAAGATAAAATTTTGACGCCGACTCATATATATTCTGCTTATTACAATAGAACTCTTTTCTCAAAATACTTTTATCTTTAACGGGAGGAAATGCCTTCTTTAACTCAATTACAGTTTGTTCAAATCTTTTCGCTTCCTCAGTAATCAAAAACTTTCCTATATTTTCTAACCACAAAAGTGCTTCGCCCTTTAACGAGCATTTAAGCACTACGTACCTGTTTTTCTCAGGTATATTATTGAACAAAATATAATCATCTAATTTCACTAAAAATTCACTAATATCACCCTCACCGGTGAAATACACTCGTGGCACAATCTCATAATGTCCGACATTTCGTTGGGCGCCATTTGTGACGGTATATTCGTGCTGGGTGTCATTTATCACATTATATGCAGACATACTCAGTAATTTAGGTTAAAACAACACAGTTTATTAAAATGATAAGGGCTAAAGGAAAGTGGAGCCAGTCTATAATTTCACTCACTGAGAACACTATGAAAAGCTAAATCATACTCACAGGCTTTGGTCTAGCTCAGTCGGGGCACCGTCTAGCACTTGACACTATTTCCTGGCTGATCTACTAAACAAATCTTAATTTCACAGCCCGTGGCTGTGGATATTTCTTTATTTGCTCAAATAATCAAAACGGAACGATTCTAAACTTTCTTACCAAGGCCGAACCTTTAATCCACTATCTGAACTTCTTTCCGCTTTACTGGAGGCCGTGGCTATTCTCTAATCGTCAGCACCTTAATAAACAATCATCAACTTCGTTGTCTAATGGCGCTGGCTGCTGGCTAAGGCCAGAAACACACAGACGCTGGCTGCTGGCTGAGGCCAGAAACACACACACCACAAACTCACACCCAAGCTTTTATACGCGACAAACTGAGATACTTCTCATTAACATAACACTAATAACCGCGAGCTAACTGCGGAATTCGAAAGAGCACACACACTCTAGAAAGTTAAAGTAAAAGAGAGGATAGATGTCACTTTTACGCCTACAAAATGTTAAATCATTGACGTCACGATCTCAGAAACACTAGAGTGCCTTTATGACTAAAGGTCACTCCCTCACAAACTTTATTCCCTTGCTATTATATTTTTCTTGTATACAGTCATAATTATTTCGAGAGCTAAAAAATTAAAAGAAGCATATGATTTTGTTTTGAATTATCTTTTTTCTCGGTAATTCTAAGAGGTTTTTTATTTAGTAAGTAAGTAACAAAAAGAATATTGAAGCAACAGCAGCTACCAGAAGCGCTTATTTATTTATTTTTTTATTTATTTATTTTTTATTACTAATGATTTCCCATTTTTTTTTTTTTTTCGATTGCGTACATGTACACATGCCGTTTGATGCGCTTAAAAGAAAAGTTATTTAACAATACTAGTCCTGTTTCTGTTTGATGCAAAAAGATGAGGGAAAAATGCCAACTGTGTCATCAATGTGACTTTCTGAAAAACAAAAGATGATATTTAACGTCTATCGAAACTATGCCAGCTGAGTTGACTCCCTTCAATTTATCTCAAGATATTCGGCTGAAGCTAAAAATAAATACGGCATTTTAACGCTAGGCAAGTTAACGGTATAACTGATAAAAAACTTTCATTAAAAATATACTTCCTGCTTACTTACTTAAAATCTCCTATTGCGCTATTGACTTCTAGCGTGAAATGTTACCTGTCTGGAAAGATGCCAGTAACGGTTTTTGCTAACATACACAGACACGTCGGTGATCAACCTTATTTCAATCATTTCAAACACTGTTATAGTTTTGGCTCATTTGATGTTGAAGTTCTTAGATTTATTCACTTGTCAGTTATGCATTACAATGAAAGCTCAGATGATACTGAATGCTCATTTCTGTTCTAGTACGAACTGTTTTCATTCTTATCGTGTGTCTGAAGATGTCATTCATTCCTAACATACAGACGTATTATGTATGTTAGAAATGAATGATATCTTTTAATTTGATTTAGAAGTCACACGACCTCTGGCCCTACCCGAGGCCCGTTCTCGGCAGAATTGGGAATTTTTTTCAACGGGCCGGCAAAAAACAAAACAAACAAACAACAAAAAAAAATACATGTGGCACTCGGGGACTGCCGCGGTAAAGCTATTACATAGCATTTTTTATCAACTTATGCAATTATAATTATTTATTTATCTTTTATTTATGCACATTTTTTTGTCTCATATTAATTCAAGTTACACTTTTTGAGCGTGATGACCGATAACAATTTTTTTTCTTTTATTGAATAAATGAGAAGTTGATATCGTTTAAAATATTTTTATTATCTTACAATACAATACATGTAGGTTAATCAGGAATTTTTATCATTGAAATTAAACGTTTATGGTAGCTGAAATAAAAAACAAAAGTTTGAGACTTGATATTCTCAAAATATCTGAAAAATACCGCGTCAATGTTTGACGAAGTCTACCGAAGGATACCGTGCCGAAGTCTGCCAAACTGCAGCGAAGTTAGGCGGAGTGTTAGGATTTTTCTCGTTACGGAATTTCTAGATTCATTCGCCGCGCTCATAGCCCGCGAAAAAAGCTATGCAATACCTTAATAAATTAACAAACACAATTTGGCCGCGCTACGAAAATTAGACCGCGAGTTATAAGCATTATAAGTTTTCCGAACCTCCTCCGTGGGGGTCTCCTGTCAACAAAAATTAACACTGTCTCATAATAAATTACCAAACAAAATTTGGCCGCGCTACGGAAATTAGATAGCGAGTTATAAGCATTTTAAATTTTTCGACCCTCAACGTGGGGGGGGGTCTCCTGTCACCAAAAATTAAAACTGTCCCATAATAAATTACCAAACAAAATATGGCCGCGCTACAAAAATTAGATCGCGAGTTATAAGCATTTTAAATTTTTCGACCCTCAACGTGGGGGGGGGGTCTCCTGTCACCAAAAATTAAAACTGTCCCATAATAAATTACCAAACAAAATATGGCCGCGCTACAAAAATTAGATCGCGAGTTATAAGCATTTTAATGTTTTCAACCCTCACCGTGGGGGGTCTCTTGTCACCAAAAATTAACACGGTCTTATAATAAATTGCCAAATAAAATTTGGCCGCGCTACGAAAATTAGATCTCGAGTTATAAGCATTTTAACTTTTTCGACCCTCACCATGGGGGGGGGGGTCTCCTGTCACCAAAAATTAACACTGTTTCATAATGAATCACTAAACAAAATTTGGTCGCGCTACAAAAATTAGATCGCGAGTTATAAGCATTTTAAATTTTTCGAAGCTCAACGTGCGGGGTCTCCTGTCACCAAAAATTAACACTGTCTCATAATAAATTGCCAAACAAAATTTGGCCGCGCAACGAAAATTAGACCGCGAGTTATAAGCATTTTAACTTTTTCGACCCTCACCGTGGGGGTGTCCTGTTACCAAAAACTAACGCTGTCTCATAATAAATTACCAAACAAAATTTGGCCGCGCTACGAAAATTAGATCGCGAGTTATAAGCATTTTAAATTTTTCGACCCTCACCGTGGGGGGGGGTGTCTCCTGTCACCAAAAATTAACAGTGTTTCATAATAAATCACTAAACAAAATTTGGCCGTGCTACGAAAGTTAGACCGCGAGTTAAAAGCATTTTAAATTTTCGACCCTCACCATAGGGGATCTCCTGTCACCAAAAGTAACACTGTCTCATAATAAATTACCAAACAAAATTTGGCCGCGCAACGAAAATTAGACCGCGAGTTATAAGCATTTTAACTTTTTCGGCCCTCACCGTGGGGGTGTCCTGTTACCAAAAATTAACACTGTCTCATGATAAATTACCAAACAAAATTTGGCCGCGCTATGAAAATTGGATCGCGAGTTATAAGCATTTGAACTTTTTCGACCCTCGCCTTGGGGGTGTCTCCTGTCACCAAAATTAACACTTTTTCATAATAAATCACTGAACACAATTTGGCCGCGCTACGAAAATTAGATCGCGAGTTATAAGCATTTTAAATTTTTCGACCCTCACCGTGGGGGATCTCCTGTCACCAAAAATTAACACTGTCTCATAATAAATTACAAAAAAAATTTGGCCGCCCTACGAAAATTGATCGCGAGTTATAAACATTTTAAAATTTTCGACCCTCACCGTGGGGGGGGGGGTCTCCTGTCACCAAAAATTAAAACTGTCCCATAATAAATTACCAAACAAAATATGGCCGCGCTACGAAAGTTAAACCGCGAGTTATAAGCATTTTAATGTTTTCGACCCTCACCGTGGGGGGGTCTCTGGTAACCAAAAATTAACACTGTCTTATAATAAATTACCAAATAAAATTTGGCCGCGCTACGAAAATTAGATCTCGAGTTATAAGCATTTTAACTTTTTCGACCCTCACCATGGGGGGGGGGGGTCTCCTGTCACCAAAAATTAACACTGTTTCATAATAAATCACTAAACAAAATTTGGTCGCGCTACGAAAATTTGATCGCGAGTTATAAGCATTTTAAATTTTTCGAAGCTCAACGTGCGGGATCTTCTGTCACCAAAAGTAACACTGTCTCATAATAAATTACCAAACAAAATTTGGCCGCTCTACGAAAATTAGATCGCGAGTTATAAGCATTTTAAATTTTTCGACCCTCACCGTGGGTGGTCTCCTGTCACCAAAAATTAACACTGTCTCATAATAAATTGCCAAACAAAATTTGGCCGCGCAACGAAAATTAGATCGCGAGTTATAAGCATTTTAAATTTTTCGACCCTCACCGTGCGGGATCTTCTGTCACCAAAAACTAACACTGTCTCATAATAAATTACAAAACAAAATTTGGCCACGCTACGAAAATTAGATCGCGAGTTATAAGCATTTTAAATTTTTCGACCCTCACCGTGCGGGGGGGGGGGGTGTCTCCTGTCACCAAAAATTAACAGTGTTTCATAATAAATCACTAAACAAAATTTGGCCGCGCTGCGAAAATTAGACCGCGAGTTATAAGCATTTTAAATTTTCGACCCTCACCATGGGGGATCTCCTGTCACCAAAAGTAACACGTCTCATAATAAATTACCAAACAAAATTTGGCCGCGCTACGAAAATTAAATCGCGAGTTATAAGCATTTTAAATTTTTCGACCCTCATCGTGGGGGGGGGGGCGTCGTCTCCTGTTACCAAAAGTAACACTGTCTCATAAAAAATTACCAAACAAAATTTGGCCGTGCTACGAAAGTTAGACCGCGAGTTATAAGCATTTTAATTTTTTCGACCCTCACCGTGGGGGGGGGGGGGTCTCCTGTCATCAACATTAACACTGTCTCATAATAAATTACCAAATAAAATTTGGCCGCGCTACGAAAATTAGATCGCGAGTTATAAGCATTTTAAATTTTTCTACCCTCACCATGGGGGATCTCCTGTCACCAAAAGTAACACTGTCTCATAATAAATTACCAAACAAAATTTGGCCGCGCTACGAAAATTAGATCGTGAGTTATAAGCATTTTAAATTTTTCTACCCTCACCATGGGGGATCTCCTGTCACCAAAAGTAACACTGTCTCATAATAAATTACAAAAAAAATTTTGCCGCTCTACGAAAATTGATCGCGAGTTATAAACATTTTAAAATTTTCGACCCTCACCGTGGGGGGGGGGTCTCCTGTCACCAAAAATTAAAACTGTCCCATAATAAATTACCAAACAAAATATGGCCGCGCTACGAAAGTTAAACCGCGAGTTATAAGCATTTTAATGTTTTCGACCCTCACCGTGGGGGGGTCTCTGGTCACCAAAAATTAACACTGTCTTATAATAAATTACCAAATAAAATTTGGCCGCGCTACGAAAATTAGATCTCGAGTTATAAGCATTTTAACTTTTTCGACCCTCACCATGGGGGGGGGGGTCTCCTGTCACCAAAAATTAACACTGTTTCATAATAAATCACTAAACAAAATTTGGTCGCGCTACGAAAATTTGATCGCGAGTTATAAGCATTTTAAATTTTTCGAAGCTCAACGTGCGGGATCTTCTGTCACCAAAAGTAACACTGTCTCATAATAAATTACCAAACAAAATTTGGCCGCTCTACGAAAATTAGATCGCGAGTTATAAGCATTTTAAATTTTTCGACCCTCACCGTGGGGGGTCTCCTGTCACCAAAAATTAACACTGTCTCATAATAAATTGCCAAACAAAATTTGGCCGCGCAACGAAAATTAGACCGCGAGTTATAAGCATTTTAACTTTTTCGACCCTCACCGTGGGGGTGTCCTGTTACCAAAAACTAACACTGTCTCATAATAAATTACAAAACAAAATTTGGCCACGCTACGAAAATTAGATCGCGAGTTATAAGCATTTTAAATTTTTCGACCCTCACCGTGCGGGGGGGGGTGTCTCCTGTCACCAAAAATTAACAGTGTTTCATAATAAATCACTAAACAAAATTTGGCCGCGCTGCGAAAATTAGACCGCGAGTTATAAGCATTTTAAATTTTCGACCCTCACCATGGGGGATCTCCTGTCACCAAAAGTAACACGTCTCATAATAAATTACCAAACAAAATTTGGCCGCGCTACGAAAATTAAATCGCGAGTTATAAGCATTTTAAATTTTTCGACCCTCATCGTGGGGGGGGGGGCGTCGTCTCCTGTTACCAAAAGTAACACTGTCTCATAAAAAATTACCAAACAAAATTTGGCCGTGCTACGAAAGTTAGACCGCGAGTTATAAGCATTTTAATTTTTTCGACCCTCACCGTGGGGGGGGGGGGTCTCCTGTCATCAACATTAACACTGTCTCATAATAAATTACCAAATAAAATTTGGCCGCGCTACGAAAATTAGATAGCGAGTTATAAGCATTTTAAATTTTTCGACCCTCACCATGGGGGATCACCTGTCACCAAAAGTAACACTGTCTCATAATAAATTACCAAACAAAATTTGGCCGCGCAACGAAAATTAGACCGCGAGTTATAAGCATTTTAACTTTTTCGACCCTCACCGTGGGGGTGTCCTGTTACCAAAAATTAACACTGTCTCATGATAAATTACCAAACAAAATTTGGCCGCGCTATGAAAATTAGATCGCGAATTATAAGCATTTTAACTTTTTCGACCCTCGCCGTGGGGGTGTCTCCTGTCACCAAAATTAACACTGTTTCATAATAAATCACTAAACACAATTTGGCCGCGCTACGAAAATTAGATCGCGAGTTATAAGCATTTTAAATTTTTCTACCCTCACCATGGGGGATCTCCTGTCACCAAAAGTAACACTGTCTCATAATAAATTACCAAACAAAATTTGGCCGCGCTACGAAAATTAGATCGTGAGTTATAAGCATTTTAAATTTTTCTACCCTCACCATGGGGGATCTCCTGTCACCAAAAGTAACACTGTCTCATAATAAATTACAAAAAAAATTTTGCCGCTCTACGAAAATTGATCGCGAGTTATAAACATTTTAAAATTTTCGACCCTCACCGTGGGGGGGGGCTCCTGTCACCAAAAATTAAAACTGTCCCATAATAAATTACCAAACAAAATATGGCCGCGCTACGAAAGTTAAACCGCGAGTTATAAGCATTTTAATGTTTTCGACCCTCACCGTGGGGGTCTCTGGTTACCAAAAATTAACACTGTCTTATAATAAATTAACAAATAAAATTTGGCCGTGCTACGAAAATTAGATCTCGAGTTATAAGCATTTTAACTTTTTCGACCCTCACCATGGGGGGGGGGGGTCTCCTGTCACCAAAAATTAACACTGTTTCATAATAAATCACTAAACAAAATTTGGTCGCGCTACGAAAATTTGATCGCGAGTTATAAGCATTTTAAATTTTTCGAAGCTCAACGTGGGGGGGTCTCCTGTCACCAAAAATTAACACTGTCTCATAATAAATTGCCAAACAAAATTTGGCCGCGCAACGAAAATTAGACCGCGAGTTATAAGCATTTTAACTTTTTCGACCCTCACCGTGGGGGTGTCCTGTTACCAAAAACTAACACTGTCTCATAATAAATTACCAAACAAAATTTGGCCGCGCTACGAAAATTAGATCGCGAGTTATAAGCATTTTAAATTTTTCGACCCTCATCGTGGGGGGGGGGGGGGGTGTCTCCTGTCACCAAAAATTAACAGTGTTTCATAATAAATCACTAAACAAAATTTGGCCGCGCTGCGAAAATTAGACCGCGAGTTATAAGCATTTTAAATTTTCGATCCTCACCATGGGGGATCTTCTGTCACCAAAAGTAACACTGTCTCATAATAAATTACCGAACAAAATTTGGCCGCGCTACGAAAATTAAATCGTGAGTTATAAGCATTTTAAATTTTTCGACCCTCATCGTGGGGGGGGGGGTGTTTCGTCTCCTGTTACCAAAAGTAATACTGTCTCATAAAAAATTACCAAACAAATTTGGCCGTGCTACGAAAGTTAGACCGCGAGTTATAAGCATTTTAATTTTTTCGACCCTCACCGTGGGGGGGGGGTGTCTCCTGTCACCAAAAGTAACACTGTCTCATAATAAATTACCAAACAAAATTTGGCCGCACTACGAAAATTAGATCGCAAGTTATAAGCATTTTAAATTTTTCGACCCTCACCATGGGGGATCACCTGTCACCAAAAGTAACACTGTCTCATAATAAATTACCAAACAAAATTTGGCCGCGCAACGAAAATTAGACCGCGAGTTATAAGCATTTTAACTTTTTCGACCCTCACCGTGGGGGTGTCCTGTTACCAAAAATTAACACTGTCTCATGATAAATTACCAAACAAAATTTGGTCGCGCTATGAAAATTAGATCGCGAGTTATAAGCATTTTAACTTTTTCGACCCTCGCCGTGGGGGTGTCTCCTGTCACCAAAATTAACACTGTTTCATAATAAATCACTAAACACAATTTGGCCGCGCTACGAAAATTAGATCGCGAGTTATAAGCATTTTAAATTTTTCTACCCTCAACATGGGGGATCTCCTGTCACCAAAAGTAACACTGTCTCATAATAAATTACCAAACAAAATTTGGCCGCGCTACGAAAATTAGATCGTGAGTTATAAGCATTTTAAATTTTTCGACCCTCACCGTGGGGGGTCTCCTGTCACCAAAAATTAACACTGTCTCATAATAAATTACCAAACAAAATTTGGCCGCGCTACGAAAATTAGATCGCGAGTTATAAGCATTTTAAATTTTTCGATCCTCACCATTGGGAGAATCTCCAATCACCAAAAGCTACATTATCCTACCTTGTTTTATCTTAAGACGATTCTTTTCTATACACATTCTATCAGGAATTTTTATTATTGAAACTATTGATTTATAGTAACTGAAATAAGAAATATAAGTTTGAGACTTTATATCCTCTAAATATCTGATAAATACCGCGTCGATGTCTGCCGAATACTACCGAAGGATGCCATGCCGAAGTCTGCCGAGCTGAAACGAAGTTAGCCGAGTGTTAGGTTTTTTCGTTACGGATGTGTTAGGAAATTTCTCGTTACGGAATTTTTGGATTCGGTCGCCGCGCTCAAAGCCCGCGATAAAAGCTATGCAATAGCTTAAAAATAAATAAATAAATAAAAATGAACAGGTCATACGAACCAGGCCGGGCCGTTTAAAAAAATTAGCGGGCCTTCCGGCCTGATATAAATATATCCGCAGAACCGATAAAACATGAATTAATTTTTTTGTGAATATGACTATAACGAGGAAAAGTATAAATGAGCGTCGTGAGCCGATGCCAGTTTGACTACATCAATACAGAAATGTAGTTTGTCCAGCATCGGGCAGTTACATGGTGTATGACCCGGACTTAATATTTTTTCAGCTGACTCGCGCCGGCCTTGCATTTTTTTCTACATTAATCGAGTCGAGTCGGAACTGGTCTTAATTGTTCACGAGATGTGTAGGGCAGACACTATATTTTGTTAAAATATTAATAGCGATAATGAACTTCTGTTAACGTAATCTTTGAAAATATACCTTAAGGTGGTTCTTAAATTCACTTCTCAACAACACGAAACTTCTAATTTTTTACAGTAAAGTTATAAAATTGACAAAAAGAATTGAAGGGATTTGAATCGAATACCGTTTCATTTTTGGTAAATACGTTATTTGTCTAGCTATAAGAGATTCTTGTCACGTGAATGCCAATTTTATTTCTTCCCATGCTGTCCCTTCCAAAATTCGATTCAAAACGTTAACTTTGACAGTATTTTTTCAACGATATATTGCTTTTATTGAAAAAAGGATAACGCCATTCGATTACATGCTCTCTGAATAAGAACACCTGCTAATATTACGCGTTTCCGAAATGAAATGAATTCAGAAATGTATCAGAAAGTAGCTCCTTTGTATTTGAGAAAATCTTTAATAAATGATATAGAAAGATTTTCATAAATCTGCTGTTTATTGTCGGTTGCAGGTTTTTTTTTAAATAAAGGTGTCAGGCTCTGAGACTGCACCTGCTACAGATTGGAATTTCCGTTATTTCTCTATCTTAATCTCTTGTGTATTGTACTGGTTGTGTACTGGAATTTTCAAGGTGACATTCTTTCTTTGTTGAAGGGAGAATTGACAGGTAATCCTGTACAGGTGGTGAGTGAGAAAGAGGAGATTGCTGAGAGACGTGTTCATTCGTCAGGGATGTATGTGGATGATGAGCAAACAAGGAACATGTCACGGATCAAGAAAGTAATGTGGGATGTGTCCAATGAAGAAGCTCCACAGGGGGGTGTACATTGGGGAAAGCAGTGATTTGAGAAGAGCAAGTCTTGTCTCAGATTGGAGCAGTTCGTATCTGGGGTACCTGGAAGTGTGTAGGACAGAGGTCCTTGTAGAGAGTGCTCTGTGTTGGAGAGCATAGGCAGTTTGTATCGGGAGAGCAAGGGACACAGACGTCCTGGTGTTGTGCTCTGGGCCGGATAGCATAGGCCGAGTATCTGTGTGTTGGGGATCCGAAATTGATCTCCAGTAAAGTGAATCTAACGTGCATTGAGTGTGAGGGAGAAGGTGTAATCTGAACAGTACACAGTCAACTTTTTACGGTATTTAATTTAATGTTGAACTGGATCATCTATATCCGAGTTGTATATAATTGTAAATAGTGTATTTCTTGTGTATATATAGTATAAATAAACTGTTAGTTCAGTTAATTGACAGCGTCAGTGTTCATTTACACAATCCTCACAGTGGGTGACCGATATCACCTAATAATATCGGTGGTGGGAGCTACAACTACCACGGACTTTCTTCGAAGTTGTGCGGGCTGAGAGGAACGTCCAACAAATTGGTAGCAGCGGTGGGATAGAATCGACTGAGACCAGTGACCAACGAGCTGTGTTGCAGTGCGTTAGTGCCGGAGCCGGAGTATCCTGTGGAATTCTTGAGTCGTAATGCCGGATCGTCGAGTGGAATTTTAGAGGAATAAAAACCAAGTGTTGAGCGGAACTAAAGTGTTATGCCGTACCATTATTAGAAAGAACTGAACTAAGTGTTGTGCCATATTATCGCTAAATCGTGGAATCACCGGTGAATAGAACAGTACCCCAGCAGATAAAGTATAAGGTAAGGTGTTTTGATCATTTCCTTCTGCTGACATCTCGAACCAATGTTCAATTGTTGTTGTATAATTAATAATAATTTAAATAAATTGTGTAGATCAGTGATGCACAACCTTTTTGCCAGAAAATTGTTTCCCACCAGAATATTTGAAAAGATTCGTTTGTTTTATTTAATAGTAAATATTCCGCATAAAAATAGTGGTATCTTTGTGGCCCGCGGGCCAAAGGTTGTGCACCGCTGGTGTAGATCATTTATGTGCAAATAAATAATTGTGTTCAGATAGGTAGGAAGAATTAATAACCATATTTTCTATTGTTTTAAGGAAAGGTCATAATAACTTGAGCTAGTATTGACTTTCTATATTTTTTTTTTTACTAATTGTGTTAATAGTAGTTGGAAGGAATAATTAAATTTACTTAAATTTAAATTATTCTTAAAGTAATATTTAAATGAAGCAATATTGTTTAAGTTTGAAGAGTTGATAACAACATTTGCTTAGAATTTTAATTGGCCAGTAGTAGTGAAAGAAAAAAAAAAGGCTTAAAAGAGGGCCATAGTGGGAAAAAAAGGCTCAATGGTTGAGAAAAATTAGATTAGTCAGTAGGTTAATCAGAAATGTAATACATCAATTATCTGAAGAATATTAATTAGTATAATAAGTGGGGTATAACTGTACTAAGTTAGGAATTTAGGAAATATTAATTTGGTAGGTATAAATATTATTGTAGGGTGGTAATAACAATCGGAGAAGGTATGGCTTTCTTATTAAAGCTAAAAAAGGTGGATCTTCAGGTGATAGCCGAAGAATTGGGTGTTGAATTCGCGGAAGGTGATACCAGAATTCAGCTTAGGAAAAAGATAATGGACAGTGATGGGTATGACGAGGGGGTTGTTAAGGAATTATCTGACGCTATTGTTGCAGAACGATTAGAGCGCGAAGAAAAACAGGAACAGTTAGAACGCGAAAAGTTAGAAAAACAGGAAAAACTAGAACGCGAAAAGTTAGAAAAACAGGAAATGTTAGAACGCGAAAAATTAGAAAGAGAAGAGAGGGTTGAAAAATTAAGGATGGAACATGAATTAGAAATGGAGAGACTAAGGGTTCAAGGATCGCCAAATAACTCTAATGTTTCTAGGGAATCTAATAATGAAAGTAATATAGAAAGATTGATCAAACGTGTGAAAACTCTATCTATCAAAGCACCGGAAGGGACTGAGGGATGGAATTTATTTTTCAACAGTTTAGAAAGGGCATTCAAAACTAAAAATGTACCGGAAAACCAGCAGGCCGAAATTCTACTAAATATGTTAGGAGATAAGGCGGATAATTTGTTAATTTATACGACTACGGAACAAATGGAGAATTATGAGGAATTAAAGGAGTTAGTTATAAGGGAACATGAGCCGACGCCGAAGGCGTGTTTGGAAAATTTTAAGAAGGCTAAGAGAAACCAGAACGAAACTCATGTATTATTTGTATCGCGTTTAATAGCGACATCGGAAAATTATTGTAAGATTAGAGATACTGACTCTTATGAAAAGATCAACCAGTTAATAGTTACTGATATATTAGTAAGTACGTTAGATGAGGATACTGCATCATATATTGGGTTAACTCACCAGGGTAAATGGCTAGAAGCTTCTAAAATTGCTAGAGAATGTGACCATTATTTTGACCATAAACATAAGTCGTATGCAGTTATTACGCATAAAAGTTTTAAAGGTAAAGATAGGTATGTAAACAATGAAAAAATGAGACCGAGGGAAGATAGTAAAGTTAGTGGTAATTGGAGGCAAAACGGGAGTAATGAGACTAATTCTTTTTCGGATAGGAAAATAGATTTTAAGAAACCTAGTGAAGCTTCAGCTCCTAAATGCTTTAAATGTGGTTTGAGAGGTCATTACCAACGTTTTTGTAATAAAGTGGGTAATGAGGGAAATAATGGTAATAAAGGGCGAGATCCGAAAGCGGGTGTGCAAAAGATTGTGGTAAAAGAAAACAAAGAGTTACCTAATGGAGCTATTGTGGCGAGAATATCGGCAAAGGCCGAACAGAGAACTAATATTATTGGGGAGAAATTAAATAAACTTGAGAAAATTGAAGTTAGTGTAAATGGGCAAAAAGCAAAGGGATTGGTTGATTCTGGATGTGAAATTAGTGTTGTTCATAAAGATTTGGTTCCGGAAGAGAAATTAAAAGGAGCGGGTAGTATTTATTTACAAGGGTTATTTGGTTAAGCAGTTAAATCACCGTTGGTTATATTACCATTAGCTATTCCGCAATTCGGACAAACTAATATAATTCATCAGGAAGTACTTTGCGCAGTGACCGATAATATTAATGAGCAAGTAATTTTACATCCCGATGTGATTAAGGAGTTGCCAGATGTCAACCGCGAGGAACCATTGCTAGAGTCCCAAGAATTAGATAGTTCAGAAATTATTATTGATAATTCGAGTGAAAAGGAAGGTATGAGTAGCGATAGTTGTAATGTTTATGCAATAGAAGCGAGATGAGATCGCAAAATGTACAAACTAAGAATACGGAAAAAACCCCGGTAGCAGAAAGTGCGTGACGCGCGACGTGCGTCGCAGATTAATTTTTGCACTTGCAGATAAATTTGCCAGCTTCGAAAAAAAAAAATTCCTTATTTGTGTAATATATATATATATATATATACATGAATAAAACGCGGAAAAACGGCAAATTTCATTCAATGATCGCGAGAAAAAAACGACGAATTTCATCAAAAGATCACCAAAAATGGCGTGTTTTGACAAAAGATCGCGTAAAAACAGCAGATTTCGTCAAAAATCATGAAAAAATGGTAAATTTCGTTAAAAGATCGCGAAAAAACGAAATATTTCGTGAAAAATCGCAAAATCAACAAGGTTTGTTAAAAGATCGCAAAATAAGACAAATTTTGTCAAAAAATCGTGAAATAAAACGAAATTTCGCCAAAAGATTGCGAAGAAACGGCAGATTTCGCCACTAAGTCACGAAAAAACGACAGGTTTCTCCAATAAGTTGAGAAAAAACGTTAAATTTCGTTAAAGAATATCGCGAAAAAAGATAGATTTCATCAAAATATCGCGATAAACGGCAGATTTCGACGAAAGATAGCAAAAAGAAACTGCAGATTTTACCTAAAAGTCTTGAAAAAACGGCAGATTTCGCCACTAAGTCACGAAAAAACAACAAATTTCGTCAATAAGTTGAGAAAAATGTTAAAAAATATCACGAAAAAAGAGATTTCGTCAAAAAATCATTAAAAAACGACATATTTTGTCAAAAAATCGGAAAAAAACGATAAATTTCGTTAAAATATCGCAGAAAAGCGACAGGTTATGTCAAAGAGTCAAGAAGAAAGGTAAATTTACTTTAAAAAATAGTGAAAAAACTATAACTTTCATCAAAAGATCGTGAAAAATGCAAATTACGTCATAAGATCGTAAATAAACGGTAACTTTCGACAAAAGATCGCGAAAAAAAGACTAATTGCATCAAAATTATCACAAAGAAACGACAGATCTCGGCAAAAAATCGGGAAAAAAACGATAAATTTCGTTAAAAAATCGAAGGAAAACGACAGATTATGTCTAAAAGTGACGAAAAAAAGGTAAATTTTGTTAAAATAAATCGTGAAAAACTATAAATTTCGTCAAACGATCTCGAAAAAACGCAAATTATGTCATAAGATCGTAAAAAAAGGGTAAATTGCAGCAAAAGATCGCGAAAAAACACAAATTACGTCTTAAAATCGTTTAAAAAAAGGTAAATTTCGGCAAAAGATCGCGAAAAAACTGCATATTTCCGTCAAACAAAAAAACTCAAATTTCGTTAAAAGAGCGAAAAAAAAAGTTGGGAGTGTAATTTGCGGCTTCAAAAATTTGTTTCTCTTTTCTTTCTCTAAAAAATGATTTTGCTGTTCCGAAAATGGATTTTTCCGCACCAAAATTTGTTTTTTGTCCATAAATTAGCACTGCCTATTTTAACAAATTTTAGATACACATCCAGTGTATTTAAAAATTTTTCATTCAGAATTTTCTATTTCTTTTTCATAATATTTACTTACATTGTATTTCAAAGTATCACTGCTATAAAAATATAACACACATACTTCATGGTAAAAAAATAGGGACTTTAAATTTTCTGTGCAGTCTTTCTAGAATAATTTTTAGATTTTGATATTTTAAATTATTTTTGTCCAATTTTTTTAAAAAAAATTTAGCACAATTTAACATTTTATTATAATATTGATTTAACAACTAAAAAATTATTTTGACAATTTAAGGAAGCAATCTTACAGCATATTCTGTTCAATGGAATTGTAATTGTTTTCTTCATCTCATCACTATTACATATGTAACTATATAAATGATTTTTTCCCCTCTAATATCATTCTGTTTATTTCTTCTGTGCTTTTTATACTTAAGCAAGTAAGAAACTTTTTCAATAAATATACACTATACTATATTTTACTTTAATTTTAAATAAGTTGAGCTATAAGCTCAGACATAAAGAGCCACTTTACATATCATTACTATCTAATTCTTCAAAAAATATTAATTTTGCTTTTTACTTACTTAGGTTTACTATAGTTAAAATACAGTTCTATTTTATAGTATTAATCAGTAAGAGCCCTATTTATTATGTACATAAGGGATACGTTTTGGTTAATCAGGTGCTATTGTTATATGTATGTCTATATACATGCATGTATATATAACAAAGGCGTCTGGCTAACCGAAAATTATATCACACTACTCCCGCAGACAATTTCCATCCCACTGCATTTCTGTCGCAGACTCAGTCACAATTTTCTGCTACTGTGGGCGAATTTGGGTCGGACGACTTTCTCGAAATCCTCCGACGAAGTGATAATTTCTAATTCTGCCCCTATCGTCTCGGAATCCTACGGGCTTGTTTTCTCGTAATTCCTCCGACTGCTATAGGCAGCCGGAAACCCACTATCTATGTCGGCTTAAGATGGCGGCGTTTATATTAGCAGATCTTCTATGTGAAGATAGAGACTTATTTTTTATTAAATGTATATTCGCATTCTATTATTAGTATTTTTGTTTTCAGTTTTGTTATGTTCATCAGTAGAAGTAATTTTAGCTTCAATTTAATATAAACTAATTGTGATTGTAGCATATTTTTTTAATTATTTGAGTTAAAGCTGTTTGTATTTTAAAACGTGTATTTAAATATATATATTTATTCATTTATGCTAAAATATAATAATATATATATTGAGATTAAAACTTATCAGAGTAATACAAAAGTGTAGGTTAGTTGATTGTGTTTATGAAGGCCATTTATCAACACGGGGAATATAGATAAAATAATACATATTGTAAAAATCACCATAAATAAAAATAAAGCAACTCCGTTATTTTTTATTTATGATGATTTTTACAAAGTGCATTATTTTATTTATTCATTATCGCCTGTGTTTTCGGTGTTTTTTCACGAAGAATATAGACATTAAGTGGAGGAGTGCCCTCTGTGGGAGTCTTTCTTTGGGAGCCTAAGCCGTATTTACGCATGGTAAACCAAAGTTCTAAAAATTCCGAACGATAGGCCAACGGGCGCGATTGGATTCGAGCCTAGCACCTACCGTCTACCAGTTTCGTTTTTAGAACCTCTCGGCCGCTGATCAGGGAATACATAAGTGTAATTACAAATGGTTTGTGCTTAAAAAACTCCTTTATTTTAATCTAAACAATAAAAAATATATAATTGTGAATGTAAAATAATAAAAAGTCAAACATAATTTTCAAATTATGTTCGTCTGATATAGCTCATATTTTAAAAATTATAATTTAAAGCTTGTATTAAAAAAAAAATAGCTAAAATATATTTTTGAGAAGAATATAACTTATTGCACTAAATCAAAAAGAGTGCTTACACAAAAATATTAAATACCTCATGAAGTGAAAAAAAATAAAAATAAAAATAAAAACGGCATCTACTTAAGAAAAAAAAACATTAGTGTTTATCAAACAAGCAAGTTATAAAAATATGAACAGGGGAATAAAATCAGTTTAAAGTTTTTATTAAGTATGGGTAATTGCGCTAGATCTATTAACAGAATTAACAATATCTCGCGATATATTTGTAGTAAGTTAAAAATGAGGTATCAAAACAACAGCGCCAACTTTTCAAAAATATTGAGCGGGCTCAAAATTTTTTTAGTAAAATAACGCATATAATTTTCTTTTCTTAGTGTGTACATGTGGGAAGAATAAGAGGGGGGGGGGGCGGTGAGCAAATGATTAAAGATAATTCAAAATTAAATTATGTTTTTCTAAGCAAAATTTTCAAATTATTAGAATTATATTTTATAAATAATTTTATTAAATTATATTCTTCTATGTTTTTGTTGTATTTACTATAAATAACATTGGAATTGCTAATTATTCAAAGTGCATAAAACAATTTTAAGAAAAGCATACACTTTAGTAAAGGTGTTTTATCAATTCAAGACATTAAGGCAGATGGCAAAATATGAAAAAAATTCTTTTTCGCGAAAAATTTAACTATACATTTTTTCAGCGCTCCTGTAAGTCTAATTTTGTACCCTTACTATTTTTCAAAGAAAAATATTTTGAGAACATTAATAAAAACAAATATCATTTCAGCGATTAAATAATAATAAAAAAAAATAAACAAATTAAATCAATTAGATGGGGCAGAAATTTTTCACGAGGAATATATGCCCTAAGTGTAGGAGTGCCTTCTCTGGGGGGGTCTTTCTTATGGGATCTAACCCTATTTACGCATGGAAAATCACGAAAAATCCCGAGTGATTAGGCCGACGGGTGCGATTGGGTTCGAACCCAGCACCTCCCGTCGACAAGTTTCGTGCTCAGAACCTCTCGGCCACTGTGGAGTAAAACAAAAACGTAATTACAAAGGGTTTGTGCTTAAAAAATTCCTGTATTTTGATCGAAACAGTAAAAAAATATATAATTGTAAATGTAAAATAATTATAACAAGTCTAATTTTCCAATTATATTTGACTGATATAGCTCGTATTTTATAAATTATATTTTAAAGCCTGTATTAAAAAAAAAAAAACTTTTAGCTAAAATATATTTTTGAGAAGATTATAACTGATTGCACTAAATCAAAAGAGTGCTTATAAATAGTAGTTTTTCTTTAAGTAATACCTTGATTTTACTCTAAATATAGAAAACCATTATTATTTGACTGGCACAACTTGTATTTAAGAAAAGAAAAAAAAATGCTAAAATATATTATTGAGAAAATTAAAATTTATTGAAATCGAAAAGTATAGTTACAAATAGTTTTTGTTTAAATAATATCGGTAGATAAAGGGTTAAATAACAATAAGAATTTTGTAATTATAAGTACAACATATGATGATGCATGCTTTTTCAATTATTGGACTATTATAGCTTGTATTATAAAACTTGAAAAAAAAAGTTCGAATTAAAATTGTTATTTTAATAAAGTATACTCACATTATTATTATTATTATTTTAAATGTATATTTGAGAAGATTAAAATCCACTGTATTAGTTCAAAAGAATAATTACAAATAGTTTTTAATTAAATAATTCCTTGATTTTAATTTTAATATTAATAAAAAATTTATAATTGTAAATGAGTGAAATAAGTTTTAAATTTTTTCGCCAAGGGCGGCGCCAGAGGGGGGACCGGGGGGGCATATGCCCCCCCGTCGGGCATACCTGGCCCCTCCATCAGGGCCAAAATTCAATGTCGTCGGGGAAAATATTTTGACGTTTGAATTTCTGCCCGGTCAGGTTAAATCAAAATATGGAGCTTTTTTAAAAAAAAAGTCGGATTGACTAAACTAGTTCTTTTGGATCTGAGTCGATTTCTGACTGAAATTTGAGTTCAGATAAACCCGATTTTTTTTATCATAATTTCTTAAATTAAAAATCTACATGGATTACTACACAGGATGATACATGAATGACTCTGTACATGCTTATTTTTCAACAAAAAAAGATAAGATTTATACTGTAGTAATCTGTATTATTTTTTTTAACTACATTAAATTGTGGATGAATTTCCGCTGATTGCGGATTTACGGTCGATTTGACATGAAGAATTTTTGGTACGGTTAAGAGTACGCAAACGAAAATTATTTTGTCGGGGTTGTCTTGGATGACAAGTAGAATACTGCATCGGGTCGGGCAAACTGAATCTGACCCGACTCGCAGTCTGGACCGGATCGGGTTAAGCCTAATCTTTTGTCGTTGTGAGTCGGATTCCAGTTTGGTTAACTTTAATATGTTCAGGTTGGATGGTGGCACTTATGGTTCTGGATTCGAGATAAATCTAACTCTCATAAGAATTTACAAAATTTATTTTACGATGAAAAACTATATATATGAATGTTAATGAGTTTATCTATACTGATTTACAATTTTTTACATAACTGCATTACAATATGGATATATTTTTTCATCAGTTACGGTTGGTATCTGGTTGATGTTGAAATATTTTGGGTTCAGGCGTTCAGGTCAAAATGTGATGATGTCAGGCTCGAGTTTCTGGTAGAGTTCTGCATTCACCTCGGGAAACTAAACCCAACTCGACAGGAAGTTTGAGTCAGATATGGCTAAAGTTAATATTTTTTTCGGATTGACTTCTATTTTTCGAGTCGGATTGATTTTAATTGTTTTAGCATATAGGTTCGATTCTACCTGATTTCTCAAAAGTATCTCCGAAACATATTCTTAAATGAAAAATTATATTATCCGGGTGTCAATGAGTGCATATACAGATATATTGATTTTTCTACATAAAAGATATAATTTATACTAG
Source organism: Maratus speculifer (assembly GCA_964019185.1). Taxonomy (NCBI): domain Eukaryota; kingdom Metazoa; phylum Arthropoda; class Arachnida; order Araneae; family Salticidae; genus Maratus; species Maratus speculifer. Next base: position 62,730,861 of record OZ025293.1, read on the forward strand.
TTGTATTATTGTCGGCTACTTTTCCATTATTGCTTTACAAGATGGAAGTTTGTTTTTCATTTCGAGTTGGGATTGGGTTCGGATAGAATACTCTTGGTTTTAGGTCGGAGTTTGTTGAGTTCGGGGTCATCTATTTTTTTTTAAAACTGGTTCAGGTTGAAATGGATATAGAATTAACTAGTTTAAGTCGGGTATAACCCAATCTGTGGAGGACTCTATGCTCGAAAAATAATCCGTGGATTCAACTTCCCTTTCCCTTGATTATATTTCGTAAAAACAGAAAAAAATGCACTTTAACATTTCCATTTCTACCCCCCCCCCCCTTAAAAAATACAGTAAAAAACACCAATTACCTAAAATACGCGCACCTAAAGCAGCATGTTCACCAAATTACGCGCATGTTCTGGCAGCTGTGCTGCTTAATATTTTTTCGTATTTAGAAAAGTAATTCATAAATCCTTTTTATCTAAAAATACGTAAAAATCAGAAACCGAAGATCAAAATTTTCAAAAAATCTCCAGTCAGAAAAAAGAAATTGCTTAAAATAATAGAAAACCTCTTCAAATCACAGGGATATTTCAGCATTGTCGAGACGGACTCGCGAGAAATTTTGGCCCACACAGACCACAGCTAGACCTCCTGCATGACTCGCTGTTCGAATCAGAGATATATTTTTAATTGCAGGTCGCTTTTCGCTGTTATTAAAATAATGCACTTTAAGATTCCCAACTATTTCACAAATTTTCACTTCATTTATATTTCTCTTCGGAATATTGTATTTAAGCTCTTTGTTTCAGATTTGAATCAAAATTTGGAATATCACGCTTTCTGCATTCGATCGATATACATTCTAAAACAAAATGGAAATTGAAGATGTTTTTCCCATTGTTTTTATTATTACAGCTATAGCTAAAAAAATCTGCTTTGATTAAAATTATGAAAAAAGTAAAACGTGATATTTATAAAGTCATAAAAGTTACGCATTTCAAAAACTGTAGTTCAACTAATTAATTTCACACCATGCAAATACATTGAATTCAAATAAAAGAAATTAATATTTAGTACAGTAACGTGTTCAGATGGAATAGAAAAGGATATCGTTCTTAGCAAGTATGCTGCTTCTTTATACATTTATTCTTATTTAGATTTGAATTTACCATGTTTAAACCGCAGAGAACAGCTGCGATTCAGTAAAAGGAAATGCATGTCTGTCTGTTTTGACTAGTTTTCAAATTATGTTCTGCAACTTAATATAAAACAAACTTTTCGAGTAATAGAATGATAAAGAGGTTGATGAGTACGTTGTTTAGCATCCGCAAACGAATTCCTGCTGATTGGTTGTAAAAATAATATTTATATTTTTTATTGTTGCTATGGGAATTACAAGAAAAACACCTGTTGTGATAGATTGGAAGGATGTTTCAGAGTTACCTAGATGCAGTACTCTATTATCGACAATTGTCCATTGACCACAGATAATAGGAGTTAATTATTTTCCTGATTTAGTATTTTTATTTTAAAATATGGAAATAAGGTTTTTTTTTATTCTTCTGTTTATTGCTTTTTTTTTATTTTACAAAATTTTATAATTAATCAGAAACTGTAAGAACAATGCTACAATGAACTTTTAAAGAAAAAATTTGACTATGATAAAAAAGGAGTTTACGACTTTGCAAATTTTGCATTAAAGTTATTATTTCTACTAATTATAAATATTTTATGAGTTCCTTCTTTTTACGAAAGTACGAACTTTAATATTTTTCTGCAGTATGTAAAAAGTTTCAAGACTTTCATACGAGTAAGTCCAAATGATTTCTTATTTCTTTGTGTTTATATGTGATTTGATATGTTTACCCGAGTGTTTTAATTTTAAAACTGCTTTAGACGCAGAAATCGTACTTTTGTTGATAATAATAATTTAATTTGTCTTAATTATGTAAGTTTTTCATTTGTAATTTTCCATTCAGTAATACACACAGTAGAACGCCGATTATCCAGACCAGTCGGTATCGAAGATAATCCAGTTAATGAAAAATCCGGATAATTGGGAAACTTTATAAACGCATCGGGCAATGTTTTTAGGCAACTTCCCTTCACATTTTTTCCAGGTTTCGGACTGGCAATTGTGGTAATGCACATTTTAGCATATTGAAAATAACGTGTTTAGAAGTTTTTTTTTTAATTAAAATTTTATTTTCTGCAAAATTGGTACAATGCTGTATATAGAAATACACATAGAAATTATATACATACACTGTACAATATATACATTTTTAAAAATCGTCGTGATATGGAAAAAAAAATTCTTGATAGTCTTCTGGTTCACAAATTCCATTCTTTTGTCTGCGTGGTACTCTCGTGCGTTAGAAGGGAAACTTCTAAGGTTCTAAAAAAAAATAGTTTTATGCATTGCTGTCTTTGTATTTGTTGGTGATTTTATTATTTCAGGATTAAAAATTAGTTATTTAACAGTTAAATTCCATGTCTTCTTGTCAAATTTACCTTACTCTGCCTGAAGAAGTTTGACTTTAAAATATTTGGAAAAAATGCCCCCCCCCCAAAAAAAAAGTGTGGTCTTTGATCGATCCGGTTAATTGGAAAATATGCTTAATCGAAATCCAGATAATCTCTAATGTATTTTGAATTTCATATTCATTATTTAAAAAAGCACTGCAATCGAAAATTAGTATTCCCAAATCAGACCTAAAAAATCTTGTGTAGCTGGGAAGTCTTATTATACCCCTTGGAGACGAGCGACACGTATACGTGCCGCACAAAGGCTTAAGAATCATTGTTTTTCAGTGTCATGATTTTTCTCTCTCTTCTTCTTTTTATACTGCATTAGATCTGGAAATACTGTTATTCACAGACGTCTGTCAAAAAATTCTTTCCAAGCATATTCCACTCTTTATTAGAAAACGGAAAAAAAATGAAAGAAAACAGGAAAAAAAAAGTCTGGTTCGGCCAAAAGTTTGGAAAAATGTGCTATAATACTTGTTTTAAGAATAATAAATTTCAGGGCCGACAGAACTTTCAAAAAATAAAATTTAGTCCGAGTCTTCAGATAAAATTGTGTTCTTAAATCAAAAAGGGCAACTTTGTGACACATGCATTAATTTATTTTTGTTCGGAAATGCATGAAAATAGCAGGTGTTGTTATTCAGAAACTGTCTAATTGCACTCATTCTTTTGTTTTTTTAAAAAATACAATCGATTTTTCATAACAAACCTTCAAAGTTGACACTTTTGAGCATATTTCCCGACGAAAGCAGAAAAACCGGTCGAAAAGGAGGAGAAAAACGGGTGATAGTGTCATCGAAATAGCTTATAACTCGATAAGTAATTTAATTATCAGAAAATGGGGAAAAAAAAGTTCAATTCGAAATCGCTTTCATAGTCAGGCATTAAAATTTTATAATTTTCTGTTAAAAAATGAAATTGTAAATGTGGCAAAACGTTTTTCGCTTGTTGAGCGGAGCAGTTAAGAACACCCTTAAGGCCCCTGTCCTCGCTCGAGGAAACGCTCGCGAGCTAATGCTATTCCTATGGGGAAGCATTTTTCTAATAACTCTTTCGCATTTTGACATTTTTGAATATATATTTTTTTTTTTTTTGCATTGGATAGCTGAGATGCATGCCGAATGCGCACCGTTTTTACTTTTTCGATTTTGGTTGCAGATATTTTTTACAAAGTTAGTTTCACTTTCAAAACCGGTTTCAAAACTGAAAGTGCTTTTTAAAAAATATATCTGCAACCAAAATCGAAAAAGTAAAAAAGGTGCGCATTCGGCATGCACCTCAGCTATCCAATGCAAAAAAAATTATTCAAAAATGTGAACCTGTCCTCGCTCGAGAAACGCTCGCGAGGTAATGCTATTCCTATGGGGAAGCTTTTTTCTAATAACTCTTTCGCATTTTCACATTTTTGAATAATTTTTTTTTGCATTGGATAGCTGAGGAGCATGCCGACAGCTCACCTTTATTACTTTTTCGATTTTAGTTGCAGATATTTTTTACAAAGTTAGTTTCTCTTTCAAAACCGGTTTCGAAACTGAAAGTGCTTTTAAAAAAATATCTGCAACTAAAATAGAAAAAGTAAAAAAGGATCGCTGTAGGCATGCCCCTCAGCTATCCAATGCAAAAAAAAAAAAAAAAAAAAAAAAAAAAAAATCAAAAATGTCAAAATGCGAAAGAGTTATTAGAAAAATGCTTCCCCATAGGAATAGCATTATCTCGCGAGCGTTTAATCGAGCGAGGACAGGGGCCTTAAGGAAAGAAAATTTCACCGAGCTCTTTCTTCTGGATTAGCCGCGATAGATGTTTACATTGGCCAGGCTCGGGCCTGTTTTCTTTTACGATACTCGACTTTTCAATATTGAGCTGGAACTACTCGGAAAGAAATTTTCAGTCCTGGTTTCGATCCGTATGAAAATCACTTTCTCGGAACGACCTGGTCCGAGTAAAAGTCAGAGTAAAATTCCAAATATTTTTAGGAAAAATATATGTATTTTTATAAGTTTAACTCACCATTATACTACAATTAAAATTTAAAATGTATTATTTATAAAGAATAGTAGATTTTTAGAATAAAATTTAAATGCAGAAAAATCTGTGAAATAGAACCTGCCTATGATGCATTGCTGTCTTAGGGGGACTCTTCACTCACTTCAAAATACTTGCCCCATAATGTTAAACCAATGGGCAGATTGTTTTCGAATTTCTCGTTTTATTTAAATATTTTTAAATGTTTTTTAAATGGGATAGCTGAGCTCAATCTTCAATATGACTATTTTTTACTTTTTCGATTTTGGTTGCAAATATAAATATGTATTGTAATATAAAAAGCACTTTCAGTTCCAAAGCCAGGTCCGAAAGTTAAAATATCTTTTTTTAATAAACTATAACGCATTTTTTTTCGTTCCTATGGAATTCTGTCTTAGAAGATTTTATGTGTGGCATTTTTTTCTAATTTTAAAGTCTCCAATACATGAAATAAGGATTAACAATAACTAAACCATTTACATGCAAATAGATATTCATTAAAAATAAATAAATATTGCAGACTGGAGCACTTCTAATAAAATGAATTATTTTTAATTAGAACTCCCCGTGCAAAACAGTTTATAACTATATCGAAGTAAAATTTCATGTTTTGTAGAAATATAAAGTCGGGTCGAGCCAAGATTTTAACTTACATTTTTTTATTTTCGGCCGGCCTAATATATATGTGTATTTATAATGTACTTACTAGACCGTATAATCAGGTCGATTTTTAAAATTTTCTCGCCGATCGGACCATTAATTTATTTTGCACGAATTGGGTCGGGCTCTGCCCTGAAATTTTTGCCCACGCAGTTTTTTAGGCCCCAGTCCAGCACACGTTGACCTTTAATATATATTATGAACTTGGCCCCCCTGTCGGGGATACAGTGCCCCCCCGTCGGGCAAATTCTGGCGCCGCCCTTGTTTTTCGCTGACATATATTTTGTATGTTGAAGCTTATATTGGAAAAAGAAAAAAAATCATATTAAAATATATTTTTTAGAATATTAAAAATTGAGCTAATCTAAAATTGTTATTACAAGATGTTTTATTTTTAATATCTTTTAATTTTTTCTCTAAATAACAATTAAATTTTATAATTGTATCTTAAAACTTCGAAAATTACTTATAACTCATCCCACCTGTTAAAACTTTTTATACTGTTTATAGCGGTATTATATCATTCCCTTACAGGTATTTAATAATACTGCGGTCTTTTTTTAAAGGGCTTGCTACTTGCAAACACACGTGTTTAGATCCCCTGAAAATAAACAGCAATTGAGTGATGCAAATCCTTTTCCATGTTAAATCTCTTTATTCAAGGTATAGATAAAATAATACAGTTCGTAGAACTCTGGGTTCTATATGAAAAATTTCCACACGCCTTTTACAGCGAGCTCCATCATCGAGAATCATCTCCAACTTATCTCTTATCCACATCAGGAGAGCAACTCTCCTTCTGGCCCCTCCCAGATCAAAGTTATTGGTTCAGCTGCGATACGCCTTGGCGACAGATTGCCATCGTCCGTCTGGGAATAGTGAAACTATTTCCTCCGACTCTTGGCCCTCAGGGAGGTCCTGCGATTAATCAATGGTAGCCGTAACTAATATGCTAATGTCACATGAAAAAAGCCGCGCTAGACTTACTGTCGACAGGAAGAAAAGGACCTTAATCCTTTTTTGTGCTTCCCCCATCACCAGACTTCGATGTACCAGTCCATTATCTAGCTTTAATTAGCCAAATTAGATTCTTACAGCAGTTAAATCCTTACAACCATCCCCTCCTGTGGCAGAGATCTTCCACAAGTGGAAAATCTTACGTCGAGGTACAGTTACTCTTAACTTAATTCACTACAGAGGTTAGCACCAGTTAATTTATTAATTTAACTTGTACGATAAAACACACAATTTACTACAATATAAAAAATTTTATAAGCCAGATACACATTTTAATTAATAATATAATATAGAAATAATTTGAATGCAAGCTAATTAAGAATTTATATACAAATATTATTTACAGCTCACATTCATTCTTCTCTACTCAAACATTAATGTGTAACCTTCCCTTTACAACCTTTTTCTTGAAAGGGTGATGATAAGCTCGAATTATTTTCGAATTCCTTCGCGTAATTCGGCATATCCCAGACCGGATTTTCGATCACCTCTTTCGATGTGAGGAAAGTTTCCTCCCTTTCTGGATTCCAATTAAGTTTAGTTTTCCGATTTTTTTCCTCAAAATCGTGCATCTCAGATTTTATTACCGAAGCATAATTTTGGATAAGATCGGGCATCAATTTCGAACGACTAAATTTTGGCTTACGTTCCGGCGAAGAAAATTCCGTTTTATTTCGGGTCTTAACTCCCGTTGAATTACGTCCTTTGTTATCTAGTCTTCGTCTCAACTCATTAATCGTACGCAATGCTAATTTTCCCTGGGTAACCTTAACTTTCAAAGTTTTCTTTCTCTTCCGCGAATCCCGACTCGGGCGAAGCCTTACCAATTGGTTATAATTTGATCCTCTTTTTTCCGAATCAACTTCTTCCGGGGTACTGATTAAAGGTCTAGTGTACCGAAATCATCCCTCATTACATCAGATTCCGATGCCTTTTTACTCATGAAGTAAACTTCTGACTCCCTTGGAACACGCATTTTAAGAAAATTTTCCTTATTGTTTTGGGAAAGCGCTCTGCGGTTCAACCGACTAGTGACATCGTCCGTCTCGGTTAATTTTTCCTCCACCGTACCTACATCATTTTGCTCCGTCTTATTCTCAGACGCCTTTGTCATCGTTTCCCCTAATAATCCCTGATGACCTTTCATGCGGTTCATCAAATCAAAGGCACATTCAATTACTGTATTTTCGGAAATCTCACCTTTCTTCCATCGTTCGTATAATTCTTTCAGCTCTTTTTCGGCATTTGGCCAAAAATAATTATCCCCTATTTTGCACTCAATTTCTTTCATAATTTCCGGTTTTTCTACACAATCACGGTTGTCTGATCCGATATTTTTCTCAATATCCATCCGGCTGTGATTAGTTTTTCCTTTTCGCTGATCTGTTAAAACGCGGCATTCCCCTAATTCTCCTTTTCTCCAACGAGCGATATTTTCTCGTCAGGTTCAAGGTTAGTACATTTTACTTTCGCCTCCGGTTTAAAAATACTAACGGCGCTCCGATTGCCCGAGGCTATCATTCCTCCTAGATCCTCTCTTTCGCTCTGCGAGAAAATTCCCTCCTTCGGACTGACTATCTTGGCGCGCTGGTATATCGCTCCTCCCGACACAGGGGGGTCGAAATGGGGGACGCTCTTTCTCCCTCGGCGCTGACAATTCCCTCTCCTGCAGAGATCTGGAAACCGGTTCGCTCGTCTATCGATCGAGGTTTTCTCTTCTCACGTTCGCTTCTAGTTTCGGAATTCGAAAATGCGCATGGTTTTGGAACGAAAGGTCCTTCTAATTTCGCGCTTGTCCTCTGTTTATCAATTAACGCTTGGGTTTTGTGTCCTAATAAATAATGGATCATATCCGTTTCTTTATCAACTGCAGCCGCTTTAGTGCGTATGAAGCTGCCGTCACTTAGCCTAATTTCAACATTTACCACTGGTAAACAACGAAGTTTGTTGTCTAAGGCTTGTTTTAGCCAAACCCTTTCTTTAGTAAATTGGTCCTTATTTACGTCGTGAGCAGAAATTAGGTCAAACGTAGATCCAGTATCACGTAAAATTTTCATCTCTTTCCCATTAATTTTCCCTCGACTGACGTAGGGACTAAAATCTTCTTCCAAATTTCGTAGACCCGCGATATGATGAACTGTTTCAATATTTTCAGTTTTTAATTCCGGACAATTAATTTTATAGTGACCTAATTTATTACAATTAAAGCAAGTAATTTCTTTTCTCTTATCGAATATCTCATTGCGATTTTTAGAGTTTTCTTTATCCCTCCAATTTATTTTGGTCTCATCCGTTCTAGTTTCGGTTTTAGACTTACTTCGCTCAAAAGGTTTAGCGGCGCTATGAATTTTAGGGGATCCTTCCCGCCTAATATTGTTCCTCGCCACCTCGTACGCGTCTAACTTTTTAGCTAACTCAAATGGTGTAATTATCGCGCTCCAAACATCAATAAAATGTTGCTTCGCTTCCGGGTTAATTTTCCGTTTCAGTTGATCAGTGATTATCAAATCTCTGAGTTGTTCGAATGTCGTTATTTCTAAACCACTTAACCATTGGTCAAAGAAATTGGAAGCTTCGTACACGAAATCTTTCCATGTTTTGTTCTCGGGCTTTTTAGAATTTACGAATTTTAGCCGAAAGTCTTCTGTTGAAAGTTGAAATCTTTCGAGAAGCATTTTTTTAATGTGGTCGAAATCATCTGAATCAGAGGGAGATTCGCGCAGTATCAATTCTCCTAAATCGGTAGGCAATAGTCCTAACAAATGAGTAACCCACTGATTTTTATCGATTTGTGCTTTGCGTGCTTGTCTTTCAAACAAATTCAAATAAATGGAAATCTCGGAGTTCTCTGAATCAAATTTAGGTAGAACAGACTTTAAAGATATTTTTGGTTCTCTCTCGCTCTGGTTAGAGGCCAAACTAATTGTATCCGTCTCCCGTTCTAAACTTAGTTTGGCTAATTCATGCTCCCTTTCCAACGCTTTAGTCTTTTGTTCTCTCTCATATACCTTCAGTAATTCTCTTTCTGCCCTCTCTTCATTTTCTCTGTCTAGCCTATCCTTTTCAATAATTTTTAGCTGGGCTAATACCAAAGTCTTATCGTAATTGGGTGCTTCAATTAGTTTTTTTATGATTTTAGGAATATTATCCGAATCCTCTACATTTGCGCCAAATTCAACAGCTAATTCCCTTAAATCACACTTTCTCTTTCCTGACCACGTCATTCTGAACGGTGCGTAATTATGAAAAAAACAATCTATACTAGGTTATCTGCGTAAATGGATGCCTCTCAATTATTTCCCGTAATGTAAATATTCACAATCATAATACGCGACATGTAAATCACAATACACAATACACTATGAAAATACTCACAATACAAATACTCCACAATATGATAAATAGCTCTTATCATTACTCAATCAGGAATATATTTTTAAAGCATTTTACCGAACCCAATGTTAAACAATCAACTGGTTCTTAAAAAATATTAATTTTGATTAATATGCAAATAAGAAATAGAAATTTCTTTAGCTAATCGCAAAACTCTAGTATAATATTTCAACTTTTACTACACATAAAGATTTAAATCCTAAATCACAGAATTATATTTATTCAAAAGAATTAAAATGCATTTCCAAGAAATAATTAGTTATTCAAATTACTGCATGCCAATTTGCACCCTACTTAAAACTTTTTTAGTTTTAAACCTTGCAAATTTAATTTTAATTCAATTTTGAATAATCATAGATAATTGCCGATGATTTTTTTTTTGAACGAACACGCAACCTACAGTGAAAACCTCTGCAATGAACAATTAAAGAGCACTGACCTGTATTCCTTGTTCGGATGTCTACAGCTTCCGCACTTAGGGTAATCCACAGTCCACTTTCCCCGGGCGTCCTTTTCTGGATTATCTCGGGCTCCGGGCTACGTCTGCCTCCGCGTCAGGGAAGTCACTTCCTTTCGGCTGAAGTCCCAGTCAATTGACTCCTTTCGGCTCAGACCTCCGTCAGTTCACTCTTTTTCGGCTCAGGTCTCCGTCAGTTGACTCCTTTTCGTCTCAGGTCTCCGGCTGCACGTCCGACCTCTCCTCGGCTCTGAGTCACGTCGCTTGCGTCTGGGCTAATTCCTTCAAGTCCCCGCTGCACGTCTGAACTCCTAGGCTCTGAGTCACGTCGCTTGCGTCTGGGCTCTTTCGTTCAGGTCCCCGCTGTACGTCTGAACTCTCCTAACTCTGAGTCACGTCGCTTGCGTCTGGGCTCCTTCGTTCAGGTCCCCGCTGTACGTCTGAACTCTCCTAACTCTGAGTCACGTCGCCTGCGTCCGGGTTTCACTAGCGATTTCCATCATCATCCGCTGCGTCTCGGCTTCAGTGGCTATTTTCATAATCTTCCGCTGCCACCACTGTGAGGAATTTGCTTCATTATATTCGGTTTAGTATAATTTGGTAGCAATTGAGTGATGCAAATCCTTTTCCATGTTAAATCTCTTTATTCAAGGTATAGATAAAATAATACAGTTCGTAGAACTCTGGGTTCTATATGAAAAATTTCCACACGCCTTTTACAGCGAGCTCCATCATCGAGAATCATCTCCAACTTCTCTCTCATCCCCATCAGGAGAGCAACTCTCCTTCTGGCCCCTCCCAGATCAAAGTTATTGGTTCAGCTGGGATACGCCTTGGCGACAGATTGCCATCGTCCGTCTGGGAATAGTGAAACTATTTCCTCCGACTCTTGGCCCTCATGGAGGTCCTGCGATTAATCAATGGTAGCCGTAACTAATATGCTAATCTCACATGAAAAAGGCCGCTCTAGACTTACTGTCGACAGGAAGAAAAGGACCTTAATCCTTTTTTGTGCTTCCCCCATCACCAGACTTCGATGTACCAGTCCATTGTCTAGCTTTAATTAGCCAAATTAGATTCTTACAGCAGTTAAATCCTTACAGAGGGGTTAAAGGTTGCTTGAAATTCCGCTCTCAGGCCAGAATCGCGACGTATTAAAAATCGGTATGGATTACGGGAGCGACTGATTCCGTGTAGTTATATTCCGCTTAGGCCAGAATCAGCTCACTGGGGAAAAAACGGAAGTGGAGAAAGATAATAAAGCTATTGTTAGCAATTCAGATATGTTTAAGAAATCCCAACTGGAATGTAAAGAGTTAGAGAGAGCTTGGGAATTAGCTGAAACGGAAAAGGGGGATTATTATATTGTAAATGGTTTATTGTATCATAAAGAGAAACCGTTAGGCGAAACTATAGCGCAATTAGTAGTACCCAAGATAAGAAGGGAAGAAATCCTAAAATTAGCGCATACTTCGGTATTTGGAGGGCATCATGGAACCAAGAAAACGTTACAGAGAATCAGGTATTCATTTTATTGGGAGGGGATGGCGAAAGAAACTAAACAATTTTGTGAGTCATGTTTGGAGTGCCAATTGACTAGAGGGGTTAAAGTGAATGATAGAGCTCCTATTTCCCCAGTATCGCGGCCGGAACTTCCATTTCAGGTGGTTAATGTTGATTTAATTGGGTCTATTGATCCTAAAAGTTCACAAGGGCATCAGTATATACTAACCTTAATTGATCAGCATACCAGGTGGGCGGATGCGATCCCTCTAAAAAGTTTAACTGCTAAAACCGCGTGTGATGCATTGCTGCAGATATTTATGAGGACAGGAATTCCAAATATAATTGCCTGTGATAATGGAACCAATTTCACCGCCGACTTAACGAAAGAATTTGAGAAAAAGTTAGGCGCTAGTCCACGATTTTCGACAACAGTATCTACAGTCTAACGGACTTGTGGAACGATTTAATCAGACTCTTAACCCTTTAAAGTTCACTACAACTTTATTTTTAAAAATTACTGAAATACCTTCAAAAATGGTTTTTAGACTTGTAGCTAATAATAAATATGCATTCAAAATTTTTTTGAATTTTTAAATTTCAAGAAATCTGTGGTTTCCTACGGAGACCAATAAACAGTAAAGGTCTATTTATCTTTCCTAAATATACCAATTCAAAAAATTATTTAAAATAAAAACAGCAAATTTAGAAATATAATACAAATACACTGAAATGCTAATACAAACAAGAATTTAATTATTTATTATTATTATTATTATTTTACAGAAGTTTTAAAAAATTGCAAAATTTTTACACTAATTATATTAAGAGTTTAGATTTTTAACATAGAATTATGTATACATATAAAATTATTTGCATTTATAAAAAAAGAAATATATATTTTATATAAGTTATTACTTATATTTTTTGCCAAGAAATGAACATACAAAAAAAAAATAAACCAATCACAAAAAATCAAAAAGTTGCCATAATAATAAAAGTGATGATTATAAGAAAAGCAATATGTAAATACCTTAATTAATAAGAAATAAAAAAAAATAATATATATTATATATATATATAGTAAAAATTTGCGACATATTTTATCTACATACACAAAAAAATAATAGTAAAATAAAAGTTATATGTAAACATAAATCCTCAAAATATAAGTAAATTTAAGGATTCAAATTATAGTTTTGAGGATTGGTTCTCCAGTTATTAAGGTTGTAACTAATATTATTTCCATACCCTATGAAATTTTTGAAAGCATGTAAAGTAATTGTCAATGAAAACTACATGATTTTTCCCTAACAATTTCTGGCTTAGATTTTTAATTACTCTCTCACCAAGATTTCTTTCTACATCGTAGGTTTTTCCCGTGCAAATTTGAAATTCGCATGTATAGCCACTTTGATCACACCTCATCCACACTTTATAACCTCATTTGATGGGGGTTTGGGGCATATTCAGAGATGATCAGCCCTTGAAATTTATCATGCTTTCATCAATTGACTGCTTTTGTCCAAGTTTTAGAGCATTTAGAAAAGTTTCTGATAAACTGTGAATCAATGATCTCTTTATATAGCTTGTCAAAAAAATTTCTGTTTTCCGGGGTCGTAGGCTTTTATCATTCAAACGAAATTTTCTTAAAATCCAAATAAATTTTCTAACTGATATCAGTCGAGAAATAAAATCATCGTGCAAAATCTCATTTGTGGACCAAAAATCTCTGTAGATGGGTAATGTTTTAATTCCCATTATTCTATTTTTCGCAAAAAAATTATCATTTCCTCTGGAGTCACTGGAATGAAAGCACCACCTTTTTGGGTTCCATACAAATTAGTTTGATAAACTATAGTTCCTATGAAACTTATGGAGAATAGAGTTAAAAAGATGGAAATAAGTGTTGGAACTGCTAGAGATGTTATGTCTTCTGATAGCCTTCTTTCTGCGATAAATTCCATGTTTCGTTTCTTTTCTTGACCTTTATTTTTCCATAATATTTTTGAACTTCTGGAAGGCCCTGGAAAATTTCTTTCATCAATATTTGCATCATCATCAACATCAGATTTTTACTTGAATCTGAGCGTTCACTGATATAATCTTCTGCATCACTCTCGAATGATGCATTTATTTAATCATCGGAAGGTAAATTTTTGAATAATAATTTGAATAATAAGCATCTACAATATTTAATCTTTTTTTTTTCGACATTTTATGTTTTAAAAATAAAATTGTATCCAAAAACATTTAAAAATAGAAGATCATAAAAATTGCTATAAAGTTTTAATATAAAAAGAGAAATCACCGACTTTAAAGAGAAGAGAATCAAAAATAAAATGTTTTATGCATTTCTATTTCTTCCATTATCCCCTAAAAAGAATAAACAGAAGTAACAAGTAATTCAGGGTTGCTATAGTCATACAACTAAAAAAATTATTATCGTGCTTTTATTCTCAGTTACATAAACAAAGCGAAACATATTTTCACCTGCCACTCCTCGCGCGTCTAAATCCGACACTTACTGGAGTTTGGTTTCCTGGAGAAACCAATAATTTTTTATAACATTTTGACCCATCTATTTTTATTTATCTAAATAATTGAGTGTTTTAATTTATAACTAGGAAGAAGTAGAGTACATCCACAAGCCATAATTAAATTTTGATAATAATTTTTTTTAAAAGAATGAATGGAATTTATGAAACATAAAGTGACATACATATTTTGTTTCGTTTGAAGTCGAAAGTCTTATGATTTATTTTGGTGCTCGAATCTAGCTAAAAGAGAATGTTTTAAAGTTTCAATTAATCGCAGTTCAGTAGAAAAAATACGTAAAATAAGTTTGAGAATAAAGTCCGAATGTGTGGTTTCCGTAGAAAACCAATGAACGTTAAAGGGTTAAACGTATGTTACATCACACTATTACAGAAGAAGGAAGAAAGTGGCACGAACAAATACCATTTATATTATGGGCGTATAGGGAAGTCCCAAATTCTACGACGGGAATCGCACCTTTCCAGTTATTATATGGTAGAGCGCCGGAGGGTCCTTTATCGATTCTCAAATCATCCTGGGCAGGAGAAAATAAGGGGGCGCAGTTAGATACTATGCCGATTCATGAGTATCTGAATAAACTAAGGGGACGCTTAGAAAGAGCCGCAAATGAGGCAAAATTATCGTCTGAGGTGCAACAAAATAGAATGGCGTATCATTATAATTTAAGGTCAAAAGAAAAAACGTTTGAAGTAGGCGATAAAGTAATATCGTTAATCCCCGATTCAACTAATAAATTATATTCTAGGTGGCAACGGCCGGCAACTATCGTCGAAAAACGAAACCAGCATTTGTTTATAGTTGAGTTAGCCGACGGGAGTAGGAAACACGTGCACCAAAATAAAATACGAGAATTTATTGCTAATTGTAATATAGTTATTGTTTTCGAAGGTGATGAGGAATTTGGAAAAGTTGGGGAAATTCCTATTTTGAACCTGGATCAAGAGATAGAACGAGATATAGAGAGGTTCGAAATAAAAGGGTTATCTAATAGTCAAGTCAAAGATATAAAGTCCATTTTGAGTGAGAATAAAGAGGTGTTTATGAGTCCTGTACGACCAGCGGATGTAAGGGAACATCGTATTGATCTTAAACCGGGGGGCTAATATCCAATCACTCAAGGATTACAGCACTTGGCGAAAGTCAAAGCGTGCCAAATGGTTTGGAGGAAAAAGAGCTATTCCACCCATCATTCACTCTTCTTCCAAGATTCCTTAATAACATTGTATAGTGTCGCCATCTTCTGAAAATGGTATTATACAAATAATTTATTTGAAAAAAAAAATAAATTTAATGGAATTTTCTTTTTATATATCACCAAATATTAATTAAACATATACGAGTAACTTGTTGTGTTAACTTAATTTGTAAATTTTAATTTATATTTCTTTACATATTTCTTATAGTATTTCAGTATGTAATGAATAATATAATAATGAAAAAATAAAAAAAAGAAGAACGAAAGAGAGCTATTATTATATTCGGATAAATTACATGATAATAGATAAAAATAAATTTTATTTTGTTTAATTTATTTTCTTGGTAAGTATCAATTCAAGAACTTTATAAGAAAATACTGAGATCTGCTATATCAAATTTTTATTTATTTATTTATTTTAATAATGTGATATAAATCACCAAGTATAGCAAAACACTAAGAATGATAAAAAATTAAAACTTCTTAATGTTGGAAATATATATGAATATACAGTCGAGTCTCTATATAACGAAATCCATCGTTCCAGTAAAAAAATCGTTATATAGAGAAATTCGATGTATAGAGAATGATGTTAAAAATCGTATTTAATGTGTAAAATTTTGAACAAATATTATTTTTGATCTTTTTAATTAAGAATTTGAAATGTTTAAAAGTAAACCTAACATTTATTTCTTAATTATTTAAGCAGTTTCAAAAAAAAAACATTTATTTGAAAGCTTAATGAAAATCAAATGAGGAAGACTTGCATTAATTTCAGACGAAGAAATCTGTAATTTTTTGTTGTTTTGATTTTAAAATTGCTACGCTCTTAAAAAAATGCTCAAATTTTAGCAAGGAATGAAAAATTGTAGTTCGCTCTTTCCTCCATTTAAAGGCTTCTCTTATGTGCCTTTCATTGATTCCTCTCTTATATGTGTAACAATCTAATTGACTCTGTTTTGAGAAGCATGTTGAAAGTTGTGTGGGAGGTGGGATGAACTCGGTGGATTTAAAGAACAAGGAAAGAAGTAATTAAAAAAAAACAGCACTGAACGATAAATTAAAAATAAGTGATGGAAAATTGATTCCATATGATTTCGAAGCTTTTTTGAAACTGAATAAATTAAGACTAATTTATGAAAAAAATTGTTATAAGGAGATAGATATTTCACTATATAGATACTGTTTTTAAAGTAATCATACGAAAAGGGGACTGTTCCTACTAAACATTCGTTATATAGAGAAATTCGATGTATGGAGTTTCGTTATAGAGAGACTCGACTGTATTCATAAATATCAGCATTTGTACATAGTATATATGAACTTATACATTCATACATGTCTGCTCAGATATTATGTATGTGTATATTATATAGTTGTTATATAGTTAGAAAATGTACATAATTTCGATATCATCTGTTCTGATCTATTCAGATTTTAATGATTTACAACTATATCACTAATGTTGATAACATTTTTTTTTTTTTTTTTTTTTTTTTTTTTTTTTTTTTTTTAAGTATAGTTTTCAGATTCTAAGAATCATCAAAAAGTATATGTTTCAGTTAATAATAAATTGTGTTAAAATTAAAATATTTTTTATACTTGTAAATTTTTCATTTGAAATAAAATATATTTGGGAATTTACATCAACTTTTGTGACACTGTGATGCACCCTTCCTATTCATAAATTGATAAGTCTAAACTAAATATAAATGCATATATTGATTGAATTTGTACAAAGTACAAATACAAAACGGAGATCACGTTTTATCTAAAAAACCACCTTAAAAGTTTTTATCTAATATAGTTTTTTTTTTCTTGTTTAATATCTTACTAGACACTGAAAATTGGAGAGAATTAATAACAAATCACTAAACGAAAACATTAATTATCTGTTTAAATGATAATACTTATTTAATATTAATTATCTATGTAATAATTAATAATGTTAATATAATTTTATAATTATATATATTAATATTAATTAATAAATAGTTAATATTAGTTATGTATTTAAATATTGATATTTTTTTAAAGAAAATCTTAAATTATGCTAGTAGAAGATTAAAGGAAGATTAAAGAAGAAATTTTCTTTTTTTTCCCTTAAATTATTATTATTACTATTTAAATAAATAGAAATATTAAAATTTGAATATTTATAATTAATATTTTTATGTTTCACTATTTTATAATTATAAATGAAACAGTAATTATTAAAATGAATACTAATAAATGATACAGAATTTTTTGTGTATGAACGATACCTCATTTTAAAACATATGAACTTTAATAAATTGGTGTTACTAATTTGATATTCATCTCTTACAACACGGCGGTAGCATAACTAAAATAAAAATATTTTTTATTTCGTTTTTATAATTATTCTATTTTAAATTATGTGTTTTTAATTATTAAAAAGCAGAATTTAAAAGTTTATATTAATAATTGGCATTTTTTTTAAACTAAACTTTATGTAATAAAATTTTAAATTATATTTTCCAACTTAATTGTAATGAAAATTTGATTGTCTAATTGACAATAAAACTAATACAAAATAACTGATTTTTATAACATTCTTTATTGATCACTTTAATAAAAATCAAAACAAAATTCTACAAGAGCAAGGACACAACTCACAATTTTATAATTACAAGCTTTCTGCTTTAACCACCTCGCTATGCCTCTGATACTTTACAATAGCTTCCAAGTGCTTCATATACAGAAAAAATTGTAAGTAAAACGTCTGAAACAGCCATGATGAGCGAGAAAATGTCTAGATGCTAAGTCAAAGCATTTGGCACACCTTGACTTTCGCCAAGCGCTGTGTCGTTGAGTGATTGGATATTAGCAACCGGGGGTGGCAAAGAAAAGGCCAAAGTTGTATAGTGTACCGGTAGCTTATAAAGAGGAAGTAGATAGGCAGATTCAGGAGTTATTAAAATTAAATCTAACCGAAGTGTCAAATGCTGAAATTAGTCATCCAATTGTTTGCGTGGCGAAAAAAGACGCAACTGTTAGACTTTGTATAGACTATAGAGCTTTAAATTCGGTAACTCAAGTTCCAACCTTTCCGATGAAAGATTCACAGGAAATCATGTATACCGCAGGGGCGGCTAAATATTTATCTTTGATTGATTTATTGAGGGGTTATTAGCAGATTAAAATGGCTGAGGAGTGTAAACATTTGACAGCTTTTACAACGCATAACGGAACTTATCAGTGGCATACTATGCCTTTTGGATTATCAGGGGCGACTGCCACGTTTCAGAAAGATATGAATGAGGTTCTTCAAGGTCATCGGAGGTATGCGGAAGCATATATTGATGATGTCATCATTTTCTCCGACACCTGCGAAGAGCATTGTGAGCATGTTAGGGCTGTCATTGAAAAGTTGAAAAAGAGAAATTTTACGATTAGGCTGGATAAATGTAAATTTGGAGAGAAATTGACTAAGTTTTTAGGCCATGTAATTGGGAGTGGAACGCATGCACCGAATGAGGAGAAAATAGGAGCAATAAGGGATTTAAAAAGGCCAAAAACTAAAAAGGAAGATCTGTTTTGGGATTAATGGGATTTTACCGATCTTATATTCCAAATTATGCCGAAATCGCTATACCTTTAACCGAATTAACTAAAGGGAAGGTTAAAAATACTGTACCATGGGATGAAAGGGCAGAAAAAGCATTTCATACTCTTAAAGATGAGTTATGTAAAGTGACGAGTTTGGCTACACCTATCGTAGGCCGGGAATATCAGCTCCACGCCGATGCTTCCGACCTGGCAGTAGGATGTTGTCTTACTCAAAAAGATGAAAAGGGTCAGTTTAAACCGATAGCTTTTGCCAGTCAGAAATTGTCAGGGGCTCAGCGTGCGTGGCCGCGTATAGAGAAAGAGGCTTGGAGTGTTCTCTTCGGCTTGCGAAAGTTTGAAAAGTGGACTTATGGA
Organism: Maratus speculifer; assembly: GCA_964019185.1. Lineage (NCBI taxonomy): Eukaryota > Metazoa > Arthropoda > Arachnida > Araneae > Salticidae > Maratus > Maratus speculifer. The sequence continues at coordinate 62,750,132 of OZ025293.1, forward strand.
TCTCAAATTGAGATCATTACAATCCATTAAAATTTCTCACTGAAACAACCCCAAGGTCCCCCAAACTCACTACATGGGCTCTTGCCTTGCAACGCTGGAACCTGAGTATTTCTCATCGTCCAGGAGCTCAACACTTGAATGCTGATGCAATTTCCAGGCTACATAGAAAAAGCTGGGAAGAATAACCAGTTGTTCGCCCATCAGCATCAACGACCAAGTAGTGGACAACCTTAAAGGGATGTCATCACATGTTTAATTTTTTTTCTGTGTATGTGTAAATATTTTTGAATTTTGTGTTTATAATAGTGTATTAGCATGTGTATTGTTTATGTAATAATAATATTAGTACAAGGTTCGGTAGAGATGTCGGTGGATAATGTTCAGACACCTGGAAATACCTATGTAATAAGCACAGTGAAGAAATCTGCAAAGAGGCTATTGAACTCTTCTGTGATGTTACTATACGTTTGGGGAAAATTAGCCCCTAAAAGGCATATTTTCCGCTAAGTAGGGGGGTAGTCAGGTTCTGAGACTGCACCTGCTACAGATTGGAATTTCCGTTATTTCTCTATCTTAATCTTTTGTGTATTGTACTGGTTGTGTACTGGAATTTTCAAGGTGACATTCTTTCTTTGTTGAAGGGAGAACTGACAGGTAATCCTGTACAGGTGGTGAGTGAGAAAGAGGAGATTGCTGAGAGACGTGTTCATCCGTCAGGGATGTATGTGGATGATGAGCAAACAAGGAACATGTCACGGATCAAGAAAGTAATGTGGGATGTGTCCAATGAAGAAGCTCCACAGGGGGGTGTACATTGGGGAAAGCAGTGATTTGAGAAGAGCAAGTCTTGTCTCAGATTGGAGCAGTTCGTATCTGGGGTACATGGAAGTGTGTAGGACAGAGGTCCTTGTAGAGAGTGCTCTGTGTTGGAGAGCATAGGCAGTTTGTTTTGGGAGAGCAAGGGACACGGACGTCCTGGTGTTGTGTTCTGGGCCGGATAGCATAGGCCGAGTATCCGTGTGTTGGGGATCCGAAATTGATCTCCAGTAAAGTGAATCTAACGTGCATTGAGTGTGAGGGAGAAGGTGTAATCTGAACAGTACACAGCCAACTTTTTACGGTATTTAAGTTAATGTTGAACCGGATCATCTATATCCGAGTTGTAATTGTATATAATTGTAAATAGTGTATTTCTTGTGTATTATATATAGTATAAATAAACTGTTAGTTCAGTTAATTAACAGCGTCAGTGTTTATTTACACAATCCTCACAGTGGGTGACCGATATCACCTAATAATATCGGTGGTGGCAGCTATAACTACCACAGACTTTCTTCGAAGTTGTGCGGGCTGAGAATTAATCACATGTTTAATTTTTTTCCGTGTATGTGTAAATATTTTTGAATTTTGTGTTTATAATAATGTATTAGCATGTGTATTGTTCATATAATAATAATATTAGTACAAGGTTCGGTAGAGATGTCGGTAGATAATGTTCAGACACCTGGAAATACCTATGTAATAAGCACAGTGAAGAAATCTGCAATATCTGCATATCCGACAAAAGGTAAATTTCATTTTCGGAACCGGTTTCGAAAGTGAAAGTACCTTTTATATGGAAAAAAAAATCTGCAACCAATATAAAATAGTATAAAATGTTCCAGTTAGATATCGTGCTCATCTATCCTATAAAAAACAAAGCCCAAAAAGGAAAACGCAAATCGTCAAAAGTTTTTTTTTAGCATAGCAATAAGTAAGATGTATGTGGAGTATTAGAATATAAATCACAAATAAAAAGAAATCTCAGAATGAAAAAAAAATAATAATAACAATTTTGCATTGCCATAAAGAAATTAAATAAAACAGCAAAGTATTAGCACAATCCACATCGGTATAACAAGAGAAAAATATCTCAAAACAAAACAAAAAAAAAAATGTGATTTTGCATCGCCATAAACAAGATAAATAAAACAGTCGCGTATTATTACAGACCACGGAAAATAAGATAAAAACTCAAATCTCTTAACGAAAAAAAAAATGCATATGATTTTGTATTGTTATAAATAAGATAATGAGTCAGACTCAACTCTCAGAACTAGGGAAAAAAACGATTTTTTATTTCTATGAGCAAGGTAAATAAAATAGGTGAGAAGTAGTAGGTTATACAGTTCCTCGAATAAATGGAATCTAATTTTATATCGCCATGAACAAGATTTATAAAATTAAGCATTTGTGAGTCATCAAGGAACACACTAACTCGTTAAACTAAATAAATCTAATATTGCATCACCATAAGAAGTATAAATAAAATAATATCAGGACGCAAATATTAAAAATAAAAATACTGGCACTGCCATAATCAAGGATTTATTCGACTAGTTTATAAAATTAAAACTATATAGCATAATTCATTTTATTATTACTTATGTACATCTACTAGCCTTCAGGTTTTTCAGCCAAACAAATTATATTTTAACCAGAAAAGTTATTTAGTAAAATTCGCCTTACACCTGTGTGGTACTTATTTTATTTCATATATTAAGTCAAATTTTTGGTTCAAAATGTTTTATTTGGCTTGAAAATAACAACAACAACAAAAAGGAAAGTTGGCAGTTATATTTATCCTTTAAATGCATTGTTTGATTTTTGCATGAGTGTACTCACTATACGCAGCTTTCGCGAAGATTTCATTTATAAATTTTATTTTTCTTTATCGCGTAAAAAAACTATTAAACTTCTGCCGAAATCCATTTATTTGACATGTCTGTAAATATGTCTTTGCATTCCTTATTTTTTTTTTTTTTTTTACTGCTTCACTCATATGTGTTCACTCTTATGCTATCGGAATGCTATCTTTGTACGTGACAAACGAGGAATATGGAAATCTTGCCACTGCGGCAAAAAATACAGTTTTTCCACGTGCATGACCGGATTCTTACCTCCTGCTCTTTATTTCGAGTTATTTATTATTTCATACCCACACGCGGTCAGTTTGACAGCCTAGCTACGCAGGCATAGATTCTGCTGAAATTCCCTCCTCGGGCTCTCTTTATTTTTGGTTTAGTTAGCATGCAAATTCTAGTTTATGGGAATAAGAAGTTTCCAAGCCCTTGTTTCAATACATCTTCCTTTAAGTATTTTTTATGTTTCTTGATGATTTATATCCAGACTGTATTTTGTTTTACTTTTGAATGTCACTTATTTTGATTTCTATGATGTTATCGAAGATTATCTTCCATCCTGAGGATTCAGGATATTCAGGAATGTAAACCCAAGATGATGTAAATTATTGCTGCTGTAAGATTCAAGTAGCTAATGTGGTACCAAGAAGCAAAAGAGATAATTTTAAACTAGATATTTTAAAAAAAAATCTTTGGATTGTTTTTCCAGTCTTTTAACGGAGAACATTTTTTTTTTTAATTATCTCCTTGCTTTTTCTTTATTTTTGGTTTACTATGCTGTTAATACTAGTTTATGGAATCGTAACGCAAATCCAAACGTATCGAATTGGCACTGTTCTTAAGTTCACTGTAATTACGAAATTTTGTAATCGAACTATTTTTTTTCTTTCCGATACAGACAATAGATTTTTCAGAAAATGTTGGTCAAACTTCGCATTTCGAGGTGTATTTCCAGACGCAACAGAGCAGGAATGAAAAACACTGCTATCCTGACACAATTATCGTTTATACTCTATGGTTATTATAATCTAAAACAGCAGTTCCCAACCTGTGGGTCGCGGTGCAATCAAGATGTTTCACAAAAATATATCTTTCATTTCATTTGTTTAAAAAATATTAACAATTTCAACAATAAATAATATTTTAAGAGAAAATTCTTAATTTCCTTCCGGATAAATATACGAGCAGAAAATCCTGAAATATCTAAATTAGTTTTAAGGTCCTTGATAGTTTTCAACACGACATACTTGTGTGAGAACATTCTGTTTTTTAAAAACAAGTACAGAAACAAATAGCATGTAGAAAGTGATTTAAGGTTAAAATTAACCAGCTTTAACCCTGATATATTTTTCTTCGTTGGGAAACACCCGTGCAAAAAAAACTCAGTGTTTATAAATTTATGTTTTAATAATAATTAAACATATTTTAATTATCTTTTGATTTGTGTGTTGATGTTGTTTATTACCACTTACACACCGTACCCCCGTTAAACATCAAGGCCTCTCATATGCGGTACAAATTATTTTTTATATACTAACTAGAAGAGCATTTTAATAAAACTAATTGAAATGGGGGATTTCAAATAAAATGATTCGTGAATGAAAAGTTTAATTTAATGTGTATCCCGGCCAGTGCTTGCCATTACAATACTAATACTCTTCTGATCATCTGCTTTATCATTTGTGATGTTCAATTTATCACCGAGGCGACAATCTTTTTCCAGACTGTTGTTCCATTTTATGTAGTCGCTAATACCCTATTAACTGCACTTACACGAATTCTCTCTAGGCATTTCCCACGCCCGCTGCAGACCACGTGCTTCTCCGATCCGCATTCCTTTACCGCGCGTTTTGACCCGTTCGTCTGCCGTATTTGAATGAGATTCCTTCGCCATATATGGGCTTTCGACGTTACGAGAGCGTTCCGGCTTGCTACATCTCTTTCACTGCCACGGACAAGCATCAAACGCCTACATTCTATTTTCCCAGCGATGGTGTTCGTGTGTTGTTACGGCCGATTTTTTAATACAGGAATATAGGCCAAGGGCATTGACCTCCGTAGGGGGGGGGGGGTTCTAAGGCAGTGATTGTCAACGCCCCACTGGGGGCAATTTCAATTTTTTTCCTTACTCTTTCGCTATCAGTTTCTTTTGTATTTTTTAAAAAGCAAATTTGTAAACAAAAAATTTATAAAATAAAAGCAAAATATAAAAAATCATTTTTTTAAAATTGGATTTTTAAAATGATCGCAAAGAAAAATTAAAAAAAAATTAATAAATGAAGCCGGAATAATTATACGAATTATTCTTAATAATATTTTGACATTATTTTTTTCTGCTGCTGAATTATACAATTTTTCGTAAAATTTTTACATTTTTATTGGATAAATTTTCTATTTCTATTTGCTCTGCTGTCTATTACACAAATATTCTTTTATACATGAAACCGCATTAAAGTATTTAAAAATTTGATGATCACAGACAAATTTCACCTAAAAAAAACATATGAAATATCGGAATGAAGTACTGACACAAAACTTTCAAATCTTAAATATCACTAGAAAAGAAAATGGGTAGATAGTAAAAATCTACAGCTCTAGCGTAGGCATACTACAAGATATATAAATTTATATGATTGTTTTTACTCGCACAACACATCATAAGAAAGGGGGAGATAATTAATTAATTCCACACATTAACACCATAATGACCACAAACTCTAATCATTTCGCTAGCGCATTTTATTTACACGTCTTCCATCATCGCTGTCCAGAGCGCATATATACAGGTACATACAGAATTAAAACAGATTCACTACAGGCGCCATCTACAGGCTCTTTCCACATAACACTGAAGATATAACATATTAAGATGTAACGACTAATTTGTGGATTGGTCTTTTAAGTTCACCTATGGCAGTTTTTAAATTCACTGATCTTACTCTGCTGTCAGAACTTTTGAAAATGTCAATTATTCTTGCCATTTTCCATTTCAACGGTGGCAAATCATCATCTTTGATGAGCACTAAGTCGTTTACACATAAATCTTCTGTCGGAAATTTCCACTTGTTGCGCACTTGCAACTGTGTAAGATAGTCCTTAGACCATGCTTTCCAGAATGGCTGAGAAATATTCATAATCAATTTCCATCGATCTCGAATTGAAATTTTCATATTTGTAATGTCTGGTTCGGGAACACTCTTTAAATCTGAACCAATGAGAAAGTGACCTGGAGTGAGGACTGAAAGATCATTTGGGTCCTCCGAAATAGCGACTAATGGGCGAGAATTCAGAACTGCTTCAATTTCCGCCAAAACTGTTGCAAATTCCTCTTGAGACAAGATCTGCGACCCAATAATTCGTCTCATATGGTACTTCATTGATTTAACCGCTGCCTCCCAAAGACCTCCAAAATGGGGAGCAGATGGAACATTCGTAGTCCATTTTATACTCTCATTGTGCAAGTAGTTGCCGATTGCTTCTGATGCAGCGACTTTCAAACAATTCTTTGCTCCTATATAATTAGCACCACAGTCACTGAAGATCTCTATTGGCTTACCTCGACGTGCAATGAATCTTTTCAACGCAGCTATACAGGCGCTGGCACTCAGATCACTAACAAGTTCCAAATGAACTGCTTTGGTAGAGAAACATACGAAGATACAGACGTACATTTTGACTGGCTTTACTCCCCTACCACGTCGAAGACTTATTAGAAAAGGTCCACAAAAGTCGGTGCCACAACAAATGAACGCTCTTCCTTGGCTCACTCTTGATGTTGGTAAATCAGCCATAATTTGTTTCGAGAATTCGCTGCGAAATCGTGCACAGATAACACAATTTTTTATTGCTTTACGGATAAGAGACTTCGCACCCACAATCCAATAGGTTTGCTTCACGGCAGAATTTATTAGCTGTACTCCTCCATGTAAGTATTTTAAATGATAAAATTTAATTAACAAGGTCGTAACTGGGTGATTTTTAGGCAAAACTAAAGGATATTTTGCAGTCTCTGGTATGTTGGCATTTCTTAGCCGTCCACCAACTCTTAAAAACCCACGATTGTCCAAAAAAGGATTTAAGGAATTTAAGTTGCTGGTTTTTAGAATTTTTTCCTTCTCCAAGTTGGCTATTTCGTTTGCAAAATTCGCTCTCTGGACTAACTTAATTATAGTATCATGCGACCTTTTCAATTCCTCTGTTTGCAAAAACGGAGCTGCAATTCTATTTCTCTTTGCATTATCGATGAATCGCAAGCACTCTTTGCAATTTAGTCCACGATGAAAATTTACTCCACAATTGTTCAACTAACTCTAATTTACCGACCAAATTTTCAGCAAGCTTGGCCTTCTGCTCTTTCAATACATCTACACTATTTATTTCCGTAGACGTTCTCAATATCTGTTCGGGCCAGCTCTCATTATTACTTCGAAGCCAAGCTGGACCTTGCCACCATTTCTCGTTGTTAACTAAACTTTCAGCAGCAATTCCTCTTGTTAGCATATCGGCCGGGTTGTCTTCCGTAGGACAGTAGTACCAATCACTATGGCTGGTTTTCTCTTGGATTTCTAGAACCTTATTACCTACAAACTGTTTCCACCTTTTCGCACATCCTTTAACCCAATACAATGCAATGGTGGAGTCACTCCAATATACTACTCTTTGAATTCTATCCTTAAAAATATTCTTCACATAATTTCCAACTCTAGCACCTATTACAAGACCCATCAACTCTAAACGCGACAAAGTTAATTTCTTTAACGGTGCTACTCTATTTCTTGACAAAATAAATGACACTTTATAATTTCCACTATTATCACAATATCTAAAATAAAGAACTGCTCCATACGCACTTAATGAATCATCACAAAAAACATGTGCCTCTACTTGTTCATCTTTACAATCAACTAAACAAAATCTGGGAATAGTTATATAATATATTTTCTCAATTTCGTTGCACCCCTTAAGCCATTTTTCCCGCAAATCGTCGGGCAACTCTTCATCCCAATCACAACCTGTTTCCCAAATTTCCTGTAACAATAACTTAATACGAACAACAAATGGCGAAATCAGGCCTATGGGATCAAAGATACGTGCTGCTGTTTTCAAAACACACCTTTACTGTTTTGCTACGTTTCCCAAGATTCTATTAAACCCTTAACTTCCATTGATAATTCATCGTTCTCTGGACACCAATTTAAACCTAAAATCTTCAACTGCTGAACACTTTCTTTCTCTATATCCTTAAAGCCATTTTCTAGCCAGAGTTTTTCCAACTCTCTACTATTAGACCTCAGTTTTCTCAAATTAAATCCTCCACTCTTTAAAATATTTACAGCGTCCGAAGATAATTCGAACGACTCACTCACAGTACTTCCTCCAAAAAATAAATCATCTACATATAGAGCTGAATTTAACATTTCAAATGACTTAGGATTGCTATTTTCAAAATTTTTAATGTGATGTTTTATAGTAGCACTCATAATAAAAGGAGACACTTTACAGCCTAATGGTAATCTTTTCATTCTCATGATTTCGTAATCTTTATTAGGATCATCCGAATACCAAAGAAATTTTAAAAATTTCCTATCTCTCTCTGAAATTCCTATCATTAAAAAAGCTTTCTCTATGTCAGCATTAAACGCTATTTTATGTTTCCGAAAATTTAGAATAACATCAAGAATATTAGGATTTAAATTAGGACCAGTTTCTAGACAATCATTCAAAGACAAATTATTTTTAGATTTTGAACTACAGTTAAATACTATCCGAACCTTAGTTGTTTCTTTATCTTCTCTAACAATTGCTCTATGAGGCATAAAATATTCTAGCTGATCCCTCTGACATTTCTCAATAATCCCGATTTTCAATTGATCGTTTATTATTTCTCGATATTCATTAACAATCCAATTGTTTTTAGAAAAACCCTTATTTAACTCATCAAATCTTTTTTTTGCCAAAAAATAATTACTTTCTAATTCATCACAACTAATTTTCCATAATAAATCAGTTTCGTACCTCCCATTCACAAATTTTAGATTTCTTTCAAATTGATCTATCAATTCTTTATCCGCTGAATTTAATTCTTCATTTTCTTTAATACCTAAAGTCTCGAGTTCCCATAAATTTTTCATTGTTTCATTTAAATCTGAATCCCGTATTAACCCACAATGTATATTACCATCATTTATCTGTTCGATACTTCCACTAGCCACGTAACCAAAACAAGTATTCTGTAATAGAAGTCGCGGATTTTTTAAATATATTTGCCCTGGTCTCAACAACTCATAAAATATTTCGGCCCCTAATAATACGTCTATTTTTCCAGGGATATTAAATGTATAATCAGCTAAAGCGACTGACTCAGAAACATCCACCTGTACTTGAAATACTTTATGTGGAATAAGATCTGTTATTTTGTTCACTACCAGCATATTTATATCTCTTTGAAAACTCTTATCTCGATTAGAAATCGTATTATTTACTCACCCATTAACACTTAAAGATGAATCATTTAAACACGATATTACCGTATTCGTTTTATCTGGTTTCAATTGCAAACGATTCACACAGTCTCTGCTTATTAAGCAAGTTTGACTCCCGACATCTAACAGGCATCTCGCTTCATACCACTGAGAATTTTTATCTTTAATCAAAATCAAAGCTGTACTCAATAAAACATTTTTTGTTTTATTTTTTGCCAAACTACTAGCGACCACAGACCTATCTGACTGACTAGGAGGGATGGAAGGAGAAAGCGCATCGTTACTTTCCCCTCTCTGATCTACATTATTGAAACAGATGTGAAGTTGGGCGATTTTTCTTTACTCGACTGAATATTTATATTTTCTTTTGGATAGTGGATTAACTTATTATGCGGTTTTTTACAAAAACAATTTTTGCTCTTACAAACTTTTACACTACAATTGGGATGCAAACATTTAAAGCATAGTCTATTTATTTTAACAACATCTACTCTTTCCGGAATTGGAAGACTTTTAAATTTCGGACAAAAATACAGTTCATGATTTTCATTTTTGCATAAAACGTAAGTTTTTATTTCAGAAAAGAACACATTCGAAACTTTCTTTTGAAACGTTAGATTTGGCGATTTATTTCCAAAAAATCTTTTATTTTCATTTCCGTTTTGTTTTCTAAACACATTATTGTCAGTTTTTATTTTATTTTTCGTAGAAAGAAAAATATCACATTCACGACCTAATTGTTGTGGTTTAAAATATGATTCTCCCTGTTTTACTCCAATGTGAGACATTAAATCACTATCTAATGAACCAAAAATCTTATCCGAAACAATTAGCTCACACAAAGATTTAAAATCATTCACTGCACGTAACTGACAGTAATATTCGAATGCTGCACTTAATCTTGACGCATATTGGACGTAACTTTCTGAAGGTAATTTTTGCGCCTTACGGAAATTATTCAAACACTCCTGCGGAGTTGGTTGAAACTCCTTTAACACTACATTTTTTAATTTATCATAATTACACAAATCTTCCTCTGACAAATAAATCATTATATTATTTGCTTTTTTACCTAACATATTCAAAAGTATTTCAGCTTTAAATTCCTCAGGTACATTTTTTGTTCTGAATGCTTTTTCTAAGGACTGAAAGAAAAGGCTAAATGACTCTACCCTAGATGGCACAGGTATCGTTAAAGTTTTAATGCTCTTAATAAAACTTTCTACATTATTTATTGACTCCATTTCACTTTTTACCGATGAAAATGAATTATTTTGAAGCGATTCCTTCCGAATATTAGCGATTTCTAACTCCTTTTCTAGCTGTGCTAATTTTATTTTTTCAAACTCAGAGTATTGTGAAGATTCTTTACGAACATTAGCTAGCTCTACTTCTTTTCTAACTGAGCAAGCTTTATTTTTTCTTATTCTAATTTTGATTTTTCCGATTCTTTTTTAATTTTAATTTCTTCAACCACATATTCAACAACACTTTTAACTAAATCCAAGTTATTTAAAAAAGAGTCACTTTTTTCAATTAACTCTTTTAATTCAATAACTTTAGCTCCTTCAGGAATTATTAACCCTAACTCTTCAGCGACGAGTTTTAACTCGTCTTTTTTCAACTTATCTATCACTGATTAGTGTAAATATATGAATATATTTACACTAATAACACAAGAAATCACAAAATTATTGAAACAACACTGCAAATCTACCAGAAATAACTAAAATAATTTTCTTAAAATAGTTCCTACAACTGACACAAAATCACTAGTTACGAATAAAATATACAACTCAATACACAACACTAATTAATTAACATAAGAAAACCACAAAACCACAATTTATACAACTAAACTAAATCTCCGAAAAACCAAACTACATATTACTCACCCCTTTTCTTCGCAACAAAGAAAGCGCGCAAATATTTTGCGCCGTTCTATACACAAACAAATCAAAACGTGTGACTCTTACCACCACTCGTGACACCATGTTATTACTCGCACAACACATCATAAGAAAGGGGGAGATAATTAATTCCACACATTAACACCATAATGACCACAAACTCTAATCATTTATTTACACGTCTTCCATCATCGCTGTCCAGAGCGCATATATACAGGCAGGGCCTGATTAATGCACGGGCCTCCGGGGCCTCGGCCCTGGGCCCACCAATTTCAGGGGCCCACTAATTATGTGGCTGATTTTTTTTCCTTAATCAAATAATTTTCAAAAATATTGTTTTATAAAATATGAAATGTAAAATTTAAATATTCTGAATGACTCAATAAAATTTTTAGAAGCTAAGCACTTTTCACCCAAACAACTTTGTCAACTTATCAAATAAACCTTTTTTTTCTGAAAGTGTCGTCGAAAATGGGTAGGTAGAGGGGCCCAACTTTTTAACAGGCCCTGGGCCCATTTTCAGCTTGATCGGGCTCTGTATACAGGTACATACAGAATTAAAACAGATTCACTACAGGCGCCATCTACAGGCTCTTTCCACATAACACTGAAGATATAACATATTAGGGTGTAACATACTGGGCGTAACAATGATCACATATACATTTTAAATTTAATAATCAGATAATAATATAGACAACAATTATATTTTTTGTGAAAAGTAACCAAAAAAGAAAAAAGTGTTGTGATGGGGAATAATGACTACTTCAATTTTATAAAGATGAGACTCGTGAAATGCTTCTTGTATATTGTGTTATCCGCTGAAAAAAATTTAGTGTCCAAAGGTTTTCCAACAACTCTTAAAAAGTTACAAATAATTACAATGAATTATAAAATTTGTGAATATTATCAATGTTAACATTAAATAAAGCCTCTCTTCAAGATATTTTGAGAAGGTAAAAATGCAGACCACTTTTCTTTAAATATGAGGTAAATTGGAAATGTACAATAAAACTTTTTTTGTCATAATGGCGAAAATGCCTCACCTCCTAAAATTTATAAATCATGCTTAAAATAAATAAATAAATATGTGACAGCATATTAACCTCTTTAATATCTTTTAAAAGAATGTGAAATAGACAGTTATTGTTAAGGCACTGTTAAGCTTCTACATGTGAAAAGAGTTCATTTTTTAAATAATAAAAGACATAATTTACAGATTCGGGATAGGGGGAGGGCAGAGTGAATTTAGCGATGCTTTGGTGGGGAGTGACTAATAAAAGTTTGGGAACCACTGTTCTAAGGGAACATAACTCATAGCCACACACGGGCACATCTGGCACGTGTCCCGTTTTCCAGTTTGGGGGGATACTGAAATGCATTTTTGTACTTCCTGAAAAATACACATTATAAAAAAAATAATGTTTATAGTTGACTTTGAAAATGTTTTTCATTTAGTTGTTATCATTAAACCATCTAAATGAGTTAAAAAATAGCTGCCAAATTCCTGAAAATTGAATGTTATGTCAAATATACTTAAGCGAAAAATTTAAGTCAGTGGACTCATTTGCCAAAAAAAAAAAAAAAAAAAACGCATTTTGTTTTATAAACAATGGTTTAAAATTTTAACTGTGAAATAAATTCGAATATTATGGTTGTATTATGCATTACTTTTAAAACTAGAGATTATTTTGATAAGAGGGAACTCAAATAGTATGTGTGCCCGAGCCCCACATAGAATTGATCGGGCTCTGCAGCCACAATGAAACACCCATGTTTCTGAAATTTGTGGATGCTTTAATAATTTGATAAATTTAAAACGTTTATTTTGTTTGGGGAAAATTCTGGTTAGCATTTATATATATATATTTTTTCAATTGTTTAAGAAGTTTAATGTATTTTTTATTTTGATGCTCATTGTTTTGTCAGGGCTCCCAAATGTGGTCCGCCAACTGAATATTAGAATTTTCTTTGAGAAATTTTCCTTTTAGATTTTTCTTGCAAACTACCAAGAAACCACCCTTGGAAGTCAATTCTAGCGCATATTCCGTAGAAACCTATCATGAAATTTTCTGTTAAAAAATATTGATGTTCAGTTCGCGGACCATTTGGGAGCCTTGTTTTGTCAATTATTCTGATAGGGGGAAAAAAACCCAAAAGGCTCTTTTGTATTTAAAAATATCTATAATTTTTCTATTTCATATACCAATTTATATTTAATTTATATTCAGAGTTGTTTTCAAATAGCATTTCTTTTATCAGATATTGGATTTTTTAAATACATACATATTTTACGCAAAATATTACCTTTTAAATACAAAACTAACTAACTTTAAATTTAGTAGTTGTAGAGTGAACTAGAAGTTTAATTCGTAAATGAAAATAATTTCTTACTTTGCCTCCGTAATTGTGGCTATGATTAATTTAATGTTAACTTACTGTATCTGGGGAAGTTTTACTATCCTTATCTGATTAAAACACCGAGGCAAATTAATGCAAAAAAAAAAAAAAAAAAGTGTACATCGTTTATTAGAAATTTGTATACTGTTTTCTGCTAGTGAAATTATATATGAGGAGCCCAGAAGCCAAGGGGTATAAGTGACAAAATTGAAAAAAATGAGTTAAGTGCACAGACTATCTGGAAATAAGTCTATTTATTTGTAGATAAGATGTTATCAGTGATTTTTTAATTATATACTGTGATTTAAGGGTCAGTTACTTAACCTCTTTCCCAAAAATGTAAAACGCTTGGAGGCCAAAGGGTATAAGTGCAATTGTATTCATTAACGTCTACAGCAGAAGCGCGACCAACGACATACTAGGCAATTTGCATTTTAATACTTTAAATAAATGCATTTTAACTGTTAACATGTAAGAAAATCATGCTTTAAGTGTAGATTATGAAACACTTTCCAACACTCTCTGAAACCTTTAAAAATCTTTTCTATTTCGGATAATAGAATGTTACTGTCCATAGCCAAATATGTATTCTAATAATTTTGAACAGCCCTATGTTTTATCTGTCGGTTTATATATACTGCATAATGGGTAAATTTAGTTTAGCAAGAAAACGCATAACAGTTTGAAATTTCTGTTTCAGCACTTTTTACTAATAGATGGAAACACACTTTATACTTTTGTTTATCCTGCAGTTTACCTTGAACCTTTATTATACGCCAGTATTTAGCTAAAATTTAGTTCAAAGTAAAACACTCTTAAGACTAACTGAAATCACATTTCCAGAAATTATCTCCATAAATGACCATGTATAAAATTTTGTGCGTAACCCTGTATATCATTTTATCTATATTTTGCAAGAATTTCTTTGTAAACTGAATGCAGTTCAGCATAGAAATATGACTTTTTTAAAAGCAATCTTTAAGTAAATTACGCTCATATTCAGTAACCTTTACGAAATCTTTAGTATAGCCCTGTATATGAACTATAGCATATATATTAATATGTATAAATTTAGTGAAACTTAAAAGAGCAAATCATAATTAAAAAGGCATTTCGTCCATCCATCAATCATCATCGATAATATACAGTACTTCGGATAGAACATACTATTTGAAATCTTTTTTGTGTCCCTGAAAATACTGAGTACTTCGTATTATGTACGAAATAACTTATATTAAGCGTCTGCAATGTATATCAATTTTATTATACATGAAAATTGTAGTATATTTAAAATATGTTGTAAAAAATTTCCTCTTTATCATTAGGTAATGTAAATCTTTTGTGTAGCCCTATAAATAAAAAAATATCTATTCTTTTCACCTCATATTTTACAGAATGTTTATTTTAATGCAATTCGTAAATGCATATATATTTTAATATGTTTGACAGGTTGTAACATCTTTAAAATTGATTTGAAACGATTTTTGCCATAACCCGTAATTTAACGGAAAACTTTGGATAGTCCCTGTAAATAAACTTATCGTGTTAGAAACTTTATTTACAATAGGTTCGTGTTGAGGTAAATGTGAATAATTCCCAAAATTTTCAGGGCAATCCGAATATATTTACGAGAATTAAGGCACGGACAGACAAACTAAAATCATATTCACTTTTCAACTTTGTTGGAAAGTGTTTAAAAATATAAAATTTCAATGTTTCAAAATTTATAACATTTTAAAACTTATATTAGAACAAAAAATTTTCCTTTCATTCCTTTATATTAGTGATGCACAACCTTTTTGCCAGAAAATCGTTTGCCACCAGAATATTTGAAAAGTGACGTTTGTTTTCTTTCATAGCAAAGTTTCTGTCATTATTATAAAGAAAATTAATCTGCATAAAATTACTGGTATCAGTTTGGCCCGCGAGCCACAGGTTGTGCACCCCTGCTTTATATCAACACCGTTCATTTTTTTTCCGTAAATTAATTTTTTATTTCATAATTTTTCCGTTTTTATAATTTATATTAAAACAAAATTTTGTCCTTTCATTTATGTGTACCAACATTGTTCATGATTGTTTCATAAATACAATTCTTTATTTCATAATTTTTCATTTCTCGTGCTCATTCGGCACTTGTACCCTTTAGTTTCCAAGCACTTTTCGTTACTGCTTGGAAGCCAAGGGATACAAATGCCGAATGATGATAAACATTGCTTAATTATAAATAAAAAGAAAAATTGTATTCCACTTTTTTAAAACAGTTATTGAAATAAGAGATCAAAGATCATTAAGATATAAGCAAAAGTTTCATACCTCAATTCATTCAATTACAATTGACGTTTAACTTTGAACTCAATTTACTCGAAATCTAAATTTTGTCACTTGTACCCCTTGGCTTCTGGGCTTCTCATATATAAAACCCCTCCGTGTATAACGATTCCGGGGTCAACCCATCCACGAGAAAAAGAAACTTATTGCAACTGCGTCCACGTTAGGCTTAAGTATTCCGAACCGTTCACAAATATTCTAATTGTTCAACTTATGGCAATATACATGTAAAAGATTTATTCATTACTCATTTTCTTTAAAACCTACAAAAACTATTTAATTATAATGTTTAAGTTCTAAATAAAACAACCAGCAATTACGGAAAAAACAAACGTTAAATTACGAGAAAAACAAACAATGTAAGCAAATTAATATTGTTGCCATTCAAGAATGAGAAATTTCGTGAATGAATCTTTAGAATGACTCCATTGTAACATCACGATTTACGAATGATTGGGTGCGTTCGGGAGCTACGCGCGCTGAGCGCGCGCGCTCAGGAGACAGGTACATGGAGTGGATCTTACAGCGGATATAGTACTCGGTACTGTGAGCTCATTAACAGATTAAGAACAGACCATGGATTCGATTAATGACGTTGCTAATTATAAAGATAATCTGATACAAACAACGGTGAGCTTCATGGCCGAATGGATAGAGAGTTGAACTCGAAACCAGAGATTCTGGGATCGAATCCTTCGTGTCTAAGCGTACTCCAAGCAAAAACTCCTGAGCTCAAGCGCTCAGCGCGTGTCTCCTGAGCACGCCCATTGTTTACTCTTTGTTGTTGACATTTGTTTTCGATCTTATAAAGTGTTTTCTTTTAAGTATTAGCTAAAAAATGTTCCAAAATAGGAATTTTTTTTTAATACATTTTAGATATTTCTATTATTTTCTCTCAGTATTTTTATATATTTTTTGGCTGTAGTTTCGCAATATAATCTTTTATAATTGATTTTTTGCCTTACTTTATTCTTTTAAAATTTATGTATTTACGATTTGTTCATTACAATCCCCCCATCCACCAGGTAGTTTTGTTATAGTTTAAAATTTTCTTTTTTTTTTTTTTATAGATTTTTCCCCCATGTTTAATCGTTGTATTTTTAAAAATTGTTTAAGCCTAAAGTGGTTGATTGACCACAGTTGTAATTTTTTAACATCCTTTTAAAAATGCAAACACGTCATTTTGACGGTCTGTCTTCTAGTGTATGTATAGTCTATTTTCAGTCCTATGTGGTTTAAATACATCTGGTGATTCTTTAATAAATAAATTAGATATAAAATTTTACAAATACTTCAAAACGGGATTAAATTTTAATACATCTCATTTTACCACATCATTTTACATAGCGTTCAATGTTTACAATTATTACAACTTTTGGTGTTATTACAACTCAATTATTACAACTTAATTATTACAACTCATTTAGTGCGGCGCTTACGACGAGTTAGATTTTTTTTTTTTTTTACATAAATTATGTATTAAATTTACATAAATTTGATTCATAACGTTGGATTATTTAACACTAATGAGTATGCGAATCTAGAAGACGCCGGAAACAACAATAAACAATTAGCTCAAATACAAGTTTGAGAACATTTAAGTTGTTTAAATAAATAATTATAATAATCATCCATTTTGCTCATTTAATATTATTTCTTCTGTAGTAATCAAACCAGTCAGAAATTATACGTCAAACTTGGCAAATGAGGTGAGTTCATACTATAGCTAGTTTTATAAATATTTAGATCGTAGAGCAATAGCTGTTGCACCGTTATGCAAAAAACAAATTTATTACGATTATATATATTAAATTCAGTTATACGGAAATAATATGATTCCATCCCAAATAAGACATAATCACCATAGCAACCTAGAATCATAACCTATCACTGGATATTATTGAATTAATTATGTATGGTAGGATTCAATAGAATGAAGAAAACTTTTATTAATATCTTTTTAAGTTTTGATTCGATTTTCATAAAACTACAAAATAACTCGACAAAATTCTGAAACGATTATATATATTAAATTTCAAGCCATTTGGTTGAGTAGTTCTTCAAGCTGTTATTGTGGACATACGTACGGACCAGACAACGACTATAGCTGCTACATATTTATGTAATTACGAACGAACCTAAAAATGCTCGCAATCATTTGTATAGTGCTATAATCTTAAATGAAATAATCGTGGCATGGTCGCTGATCCAAAAGGGTTCTGTCGCCGGAAATAATAGGTTCCGTCTTTTAGCATGTAAATGACAAAATTATTCATTGGACATTTAAATCTCTTTTTCCTGTTTTATGCGATCTACAAGTTAAGACTATAATCACCGAAAACTTAAACCTTTATACGTTTGTTTTATTATTGTCTGCTGAATTTAGACAGTTGCTCTGTTGACAGAGTTGGGCAGTATCGAAAATACTTGTATTTGAAATACATTTTCAAAATACATTTGTATTTTGTATTTTGTATTTTAATCCTATGAAACGAAAGTATTTCAGTAATGTATTTTGTAAAGCTTTTTCCAAGTATTTTGTATTTTGAAAATACATTTTGAGTCAAAATACATTTTTATAGATTTCAAACTTTGTGGTCTTGTAAACCGCAAATCAAAGATATGGAACAAGGAAATTATCATTTTGTTTATTCGTTGAATTCGTGTCTGGGCATTAATGTAAACATATTTTTCAAACTGGTACGATAAACATTGTTAATGAACAGGATGTTTAGCTTCTCCAGAAACATTTATGCTGAATGGTTACAAAAATAATGTTATAAATCTTACATTTGCTGCGAGAATTACACAACAAAGTATTCCGTGATAGACAGGAAGGACCCATACAGAGTTTTACTTCTTACTGCTTTTATTTATTTATTTTCAAGTACCTTAGAAATGCAGTGCTATTATCTATTATAGGCTCGTGTAAAGCTGAATAATACTTTTGGCGTTATCGATGAAAATATCTACAAAGAGAATAATTTTATTGTGATAATAAATGGTGTTCAATAGAGATCTGCACGGGCCAGGTTTGGGCCCAAAGCTTGAATCCGACCCGCGGGCAGAGCCGAGCCAGGCCGATTTTCATTCTCGGCACTCGGGTCGGACCGGGCCCGAGCTTTACTTTTTTTTTTTTTTTTCTTGAAAGCTGGATCGGGCCAAGCCTAGTCACTACTCTTTCTGAGCCAGGCTCGAGCCTTACTGTTGTTTTAAGGATAGGGCCGGGCTGGAACGGGCCTAACTTTTTTTCTCATTCTATTCCGGGATTGATTTCATTCTTCCTTGTAATCACGGACCAAAATATTCAATTTGAGCCATCCCGTATGAAAACATGTTTTTCGGCCTGGCCAAGTCTGTTCAAAAATCAGTAAAATTTGGTTTGGCTTAATTTTTTTTGCAAAAAATGCATATATTTTTAAATCGCCGTTGTGCTTCAATTAAATCTTAAAATTTATTATTTTTAAAACATCGTCAAGGTTTATTAAAATACATCTAAATTACAATATACTTAAACATATGAAAAAGAATCTGTTAATGAGAGAATGTTGTTTTAAACTGAAAAATGTGTTCAATAATACGCAAGAAAAATCTGCTACGAAGAAACTTGCCTGTAACGAATTTTCTTAACATTTCTATGCGATTCCGTCTTAGAAGTTTGTACTGCATACCATTTTTCATGCTTTAGAGTCATGGAATATGAATTAATAATATTAGTGATAGCTGTAACATTTACATATAACAAACAGAAATTTATTAAAAACCTAAATATCGCAATCTACGGCGTTTCTGCGTTAATAAAGATAATAAACATGAAAAAAAAAAGGGTTTTTTTGGTCAGAATTCCTCTGTACGAGAAAAAAAATCAATGTTTTGGTGAAATTCACTCAGGCCGGCCTGAACTTTTAGCTATGAATTTCTTTCTACAAAACCCACTGGTCGGATCTTTTTTTTTTTTTTTTTTTTTTTTTTTTTTTATTGGGTTTGAGCATGACAATTTCGTCCCATGCAGATTTCTAGCGTGCAATATTAGACAGAAAATATTTCGAAATAATGTCTGTTGATGATAATGGAAAAGTTAAGAGAAAATACCAATTGTATAAAACAAGAAGTTCAGTTACATGTGAATCATGAAAATATATATATATATATATATATTTTTTTTTTTTTTTTTACTGATAAATACACTTGTAAGAAGACAATTTCTTGATTTTCCCGTAGTATCATTCCTTAGCTTAAAAAAAAATTTGTTGTCCAAACATCGATTATAAATATAGTGGTTTTGCAGCTCGTGTAAAAATTTTCTGAAAAACACTGATATAGTTGTAAAACAAAAATGTTTTCTTCTCGTTTTTTTTCTTTTTTTTCTTTTTTTCTTTCCGCGTTGGATCTTGTAACATAAAAAAATAAAATAGAGCACCGATTGCTGGAACTTCATGAAATTTTAATCGATTGTAAATATATTTGTATCCAAGCCCTCTTTAATATTTTGCAAAAATTATGTATACTTAGTCTGCGAAAACCTAAACGAAAGTCAATCGAAGATGTGCCGAAATACCTCGCTTTTTAGAGCTTTCATCGAAAAATTTTCAGATATTATTACTATTATTATTACTCTTCAAAACGTTTCGAAATTGTTCTGGGTGATGTAAATCTAGTCTGACGAGAAGCTTAAAAAATATTACAGATATGTTGAAATGCATACATTTAGTTATTTTTAGCGTAGGAAAATATCGTCCCCACGAGGCGCAAATTTTTTTAAAGTGTTAAAATTCGTAAGTTTTGGAAAACGATTGCACCGTTAAAATAAGAAATGATTTTAGCTGTAAATGTACCTTTTTTGTTATTCGATCCCCCGAAACTGAGCCGCATGTGTATACTGCAGAAAGGGAATTGAAGTCAAAAATGAAAACAACCCTTTTGAAAATATCTTTGTTTACTATATGTAATGCGTTTTCATTTAGGATTTAGACTGATTTTTTTTTGTTACATTTTAACACTTATTCATTTTGTTTTTAACACTTTCTAACACGTTTAAAGATGTTCATGAATTCAGTTTGCTTGTCGATCTGTCCGTACTCTAATTCCCGTAAATACAGTCCGATTTCCATGAAATTTATAGATGTTATTGGAAATTACTATGGCATGTTCAGTATTGAAAATGAAGAATGTAGCATCAATATTTAAAGGAACACAGAAAAAAACTTTCGTTACATTATGGGCATTGGAAAAAATCGTTTGCGGTGTACTTTAATAATATTATACTAATTTAAACATGCTGAAATATATACATAACACTGAAGTACACTATACATAACGATTACTGTGAAATATGATGTGCATACAATTTAGCATTCATTTACAAAGACGCATAAAAGAACTTGGCTACAGAAGAAACTAAACAATAATTGAACTTTTGAAGGCCATGAACAATAACTGCTGGAAGTATGTTTTTAATTGTGGTACGCGTTTTTTAATTGGACAATTTTTTAAAAACATGTTTTGGGATGCCTAAATTCTATAGATTCTATACAGGACTGTACAAAATTTCTCAAGTACATTTCGTTTATTCATGTAAATTGTTAAATGAGAAATATTCGTTTAACTAAAAGAAAAAAAGTAACATACTATTTAATATACATACAAATCCATAGATCACATGCTGGGCTGCACAAAAGAAAAAAAATCCGATATATATGTTTTTACTCTTAATACTAATAGTATGAATTAGGTTTTCAAATGCGTTACGCCTTTTCAATTTTTTTATTTAAACATCGTCGTTCTCTTTAATAAACTGTAAATATTTGTTACAGTTTTCTGAATGCGATGGAAAAAGTTTCCTGTTTTGAAAAAGCACTTTTTATTTATGCAGTGTAATACCCAGCGATTTTCAAAATTTGGAAATGTATTTTGTATTTTGAATGTATTTTGAAAATACATGTATTTTGTATTTTGAATTTTTTCATTTGAAAAGTATTTTGTATTTTGTATTTTTTGGCTCTAAAGCTAAAGTATTTTGTATTTTGTATCGAAAATGATTTTTTGATGTATTTTGCCCAACTCTGTCTGTTGATAACGTATTTTTTCTTCTCGGATAAAAGGAGGCTCAGGTGGTGATTCTATTTTACATTTTTTTGTTCTCAACATTCATGTAATTCGATCCACCTAGTTAAAGGCGAGATTAGCTGATGGCAAAATAAATATTTTTCTTTCACACTTTTTCCTGTTCGCGAATCTTCATGTTCTTTCACATAAAAGCTGAATTGAGATTTTGTTTAAATCAATTTACGAAATTATTTTCATCTCCACGTGAATAAAACTTGAAATTAGTCCTATTTAATTTTTTTATGATCCAATGGTACTTTTAAGTTCCATTAAAGAAAATTTGATATAAAAGAAGATGGACAGATAAGCGTAGATTTTTGTCCCCCCCCCCCCCCCACACACACACATACACCGATTGGGCGGAGTTTTTTCTTCCTTTTTTCAAAGGTGTTTTGATGTTTTTAACGCTGAAAGATAGATCAGACACATAGGCAAATTTAATTCTAGTCATATATATCTATATATTAACCAGAATTCTTATTTAATATAACTGATTAAGAAATATCAGGAACAAATGTTAGTTTGGACTCGGTAAAATTAATCTGTATAGCCTTCTAATACAGAGGTCGGAGCATACAGGGCAAATTTTATTATTCTTACCAATATATTTATTTAATAATCCTCGAGACATTTTTAAAATATATGTAACAAGAATATATTATGAAGATTACTGATAAAAGGTACTGGTAAGAAGAATAAAATTTGTCCTATATGCTCTGACCTCTGCTTAAGATGTGTATTTACCTTCTCTTTGATGTATTATATAAGATTGTTTAACCCTTTAATCGTTGCGGTTTTCATGTATCGGGTAGATGATTAAGGAGTTAAATGTGTTTGTTATACAAGATCTGAAGCATAGGTCCTTTTAGCAAATTTTAATCCGTTTCAATTACATCAATTTGATTTTCTTTCGATACAAAGCGCACATAACACCATCATAATTTTTATAAATTTAATACATAAAAAATAAATTAAAGCATGTATAAAAACAACGGTAGTATCATGAGCGCATACGCACAGGCCTCGAAGCCCCATTAAAAGAGGGAACCCTACAAAAATGTATAAAATATACCCAGCAAGAGAATTTTACAAAATGCAAAATTTTCTAGGGGCGATTCTGTTTTAAGGCCTATATCGCAACTGTGATGGATGCAATTTACCCGGATCGACGCGAATTTAGAATGCCCCAAAGAGATTAAGGGACATTTTCCAAGGTTCCCTCCCCCCCCCGGATCGCCAATATGACTTAAAGACATTTTTTACCTCCCGATAAAATGCAGGGTTTTAAAATAGTTTTTACTTCTTTTGGGAAAAGGCTATCCGTATCCTGAAGTGGGCCGACACCCCTCTCCCCACGCTCCATCTTTATTTATTTTTATAAATGGCCCGCCCTGGATGAAGATGCCTTCAATATAAAACCTTCATTTCCAGACGTATATTTTCATCTACATTCAATAAAAGTCTTATTTCCATTTTTCAAACTGACAAAAATTTTCAAATGATTAAAATCGTTAATTCATAAATATTGTATCAAATTTATTGCAAACACGAATAAATTCCATTCTGTGAATACGTCCAGTAAGTGCTTAACGCTTTAAATATCGTATGTTATTTAACTTTTTCAATTCTTTTGTTCACCACATAATATTGAAATTCGTTATAATGGAGTATTGTGATGAGGAAACACGAGTTAAAATCGCTGTTTACATCGAAGCCGAGTGTGGAACTACGTAGTTTGAAATTTGAAATCATGAAAAATCTGTCCCTCTCTTTCCTCATCCGATCACGCTGGAATGCGGCGACAGGTTCTGCTGCATTCTCAGCTGATGCGGAGACACTTGTTTTTGGCCGCCAGGCTTGTAACTGATAGAGTGGTTTCTCTTTGGCAATCAGCTGACGATAAACGACAGCGCTCACATTTGCTTCTTTATTTCAATGGCGGCAGCGGCCAGTTTTTGAGAAATCATGCTCAGGTCCAGGGGCAGTGACGTAGTATTTCAAAAATTATATTAATGTTCCTAGCAGTCTGAACAATTAGGATTATCAATAATTGATAAAATATTTATGAGATTAGTTAATCGTTCTAACTATGTCTTATGCCGTTATCACAAAGCCAATCATTAAAATGTATTTAATTATTTCAGATAGAAAATTTAAGCTACTTGTTCTATAGAGTTACAACTAAGAAATTACAACAAAGAAAGAAAAAAAAAGTTTTCACAAAAGTAAACAATTCTGAAGTATCAATGCACATAAACGTACTTCATGTTACAATTCCCAAATGTTATGTCTTCTAAATCTATTTAATGATATTAAAGGGATCCAAAACACAAAAATCCTCAAAATTAAAAAAAATATATCTTTATTGCACTAAACATTTCCCTATTAAATCTCCTGCTTAAAATGATGTTTAAATCATGTTTCTATCTTAATTGGAACTGGAAATATTCTTTTTTTCGCTTTGATTTGTATTCAAAATCTAGCTTTCTAGCAATCGTCATAATAACGACCTGTCTTTTTTTTTAAGCTATTGCATAGCTTTTATCGCGGGCTTTGAGCGCGGCGACCGAATCCAAAAATTCCGTAACGAGAAATATCCTAACACATCCGTAACGAAAAAACCTAACACTCGGCTACCGTCGTTTCACTTCGGCAGACTTCGGCATGGTATCCTTCGGTAGACTTCGGCAGACATTGACGCGATATTTTTGAAATATTTAGAGGATATCCAGTATGAAACATATATATCTTATTTCAGTTACTATAATTCTATAGTTTCAATAATAAAAATTCCTGACAGAATGTGTATAGAAAAGAATCGTCTTAAGATAAAACAAGGTAGGATAATGTAGCTTTTGGTGAGTGGAGACCCGCCCAATGATGAGGATCGAAAAATTTAAATGCTTATAACTCGCGATATAATTTTCGTAGCGCGGCCAAATGTTGTTTGGTAATTTATTATGAGACAGTGTTAATTTTTGGTGACAGGAGACCCCCAAGGTGAGGGTCGAAAAAGTTAAAATGCTTATAACTCGCGGCCAAATTTTGTTTGGTAATTTATTATGAGACTGTGTTAATATTTAGTGATAGGAGATCCCCCATGGAGAGGGTCGAAAATTTTAAAATGTTTATAACTCGCGATCAATTTTCGTAGCGCGGCCGAATTTTGTTTGGTAATTTATTATGAGACAGTGTTACTTTTGGTGACAGGAGACCCCCAAGGTGAGGGTCGAAAAAGTTAAAATGCTTATAATTCGCGGTCTAATTTTCGTATCGCGGCCAAAATTTGTTTGGTAATTTATTATGAGACAGTGTTAATTTTTGGTGAAAGGAGACCGCCCCATAGTGAGGGTCGAAAATTTTAAAATGCTTATAACTCGCGATCAATTTTCGTAGCGCGGCCAAATTTTGTTTGGTAGTTTATTACGAGACAGTGTTAATTTTTGGTGACAGGAGATCACCCATGGTGAGGGTCGAAAAATTTAAAATGCTATAACTCGCGATCTAATTTTCGTAGCGCGGCAAAATTTTGTTTGGTTATTTACTGTGTGACAGTGTTACTTTTGGTGACAGGAGACCCCCCACGGTGAGGGTCAAAAATTTAAAATGCTTCTAACTCGCGATCTAATTTTCGTAGCGCGGCCAAATTTTGTTTGGTAATTTATTATGAGACAGGGTTACTTTTGGTAACAGGAGATCCCCCATGGCGAGGGTCGAAAAATTTAAAATGTTTATAACTCGCGATCAATTTTCGTAGCGCGGCCAAATTTTGTTTGGTAGTTTATTACGAGACAGTGTTAATTTTTGGTGACAGGAGATCACCCATGGTGAGGGTCGAAAAATTTAAAATGCTATTACTCGCGATCTAATTTTCGTAGCGCGGCAAAATTTTGCTTAGTAATTTATTATGAGACAGTCTTACTTTTGGTGACAGGAGACCCCAACGGTGAGGGTCGAAAAAGTTAAAATGCTTATAACTCGCGGTCTAATTTTCGTAGCGCGGCAAAATTTTGTTCGGTAATTTACTATGAGAGAGTGTTAATTTTTGGTGACAGGACACCCCCCATGTTGAGGGTCGAAAATTTTTAAATGTTTATAACTCGCGATCAATTTTCGTAGCGCGGCCTAATTTTGTTTGGTAATTTATTATGAGACAGTGTTACTTTTGGTGACAGGAGACCCCCACGGTGAGGGTCGAAAAAGTTAAAATGCTTATAACTCGCGGTCTTATTTTCGTATCGCGGCCAAAATTTGTTTGGTAATTTATTATGAGACAGTGTTAATTTTTGGTGAAAGGAGACCCCCCCATGGTGAGGGACGAAAATTTTGAAATGCTTATAAATCGCGATTTAATTTTCGTAGCGCGGCCAAATTTTGTTTGGTAATTTATTATGAGACTGTGTTAATATTTAGTGACAGGAGATCCCCCATGGTGAGGGACGAAAATTTTGAAATGCTTATAAATCGCGATTTAATTTTCGTAGCGCGGCCAAATTTTGTTTGGTAATTTATTATGAGACAGTGTTACTTTTGGTCACAGGAGATCCCCCACGGTGAGAGTCGAAAAATTTAAAATGCTTATAACTCGCGATCAATTTTCGTAGCGCGGCCAAATTTTGTTTGGTAGTTTATTATGAGGCAGTGTCAATTTTTGGTGACAGGAGATCACCCACGGTGAGGGTCGAAAAATTTAAAATGTTTATAACCTGCGATAAATTTTCGTAGCGTGGCCAAAATTTGTTTGGTAATTTATAATGAGACAGTGTTAATTTTTGGTGAAAGGAACCCCCCCCCCCCATGGTGAGGGTCGAAAATTTTAAAATGCTTATAAATCGCGATCTAATTTTCGTAGTGCGGCGAAATTTTGTTTGATAATTTACTATGGGACAGTGTTACTTTTGGTGACAGGAGACCCCCCACGGTGAGGGTCGAAAAATTTAAAATGCTTATAACTCGCGATCTGATTTTCGTAGCGCGGCCAAATATTGTTTGGTTATTTATTATGAGACAGTGTTACTTTTGGTGACAGGAGAACCCCCATGGTGAGGGTCGAAAAATTTAAAATGCTTATAACTCGCGATCTAATTTTCGTAGTACGGCCAAATTTTGTTTGGTAATTTATTATGAGACAGTGTTACTTTTGGTGACGGGAGACCCCCCCACGGTGAGGGTCGAAAAATTTAAAGTGCTTATAACTCGCGATCTAATTTTCGTAGCGCGGCCAAATTTTGTTTGGTAATTTATTATGAGACTGTGTTAATATTTAGTGACAGGAGATCCCCCATGGAGAGGGTCGAAAAATTTAAAATGTTTATAACTCGCGATCAATTTTCGTAGCGCGGCCAAATTTTGTTTTTTAGTTTATTATGAGACAGTTTTAATTTTTGGTGATAGGAGATCACCCATGGTGAGGGCCGAAAAATTTAAAATGCTATAACTCGCGATCTAATTTTCGTAGTGCGGCCAAATTTTGTTTGGTAATTTATTATGAGACAGTCTTACTTTTGGTGACAGGAGACCCCAACGGTGAGGGTCGAAAAAGTTAAAATGCTTATAACTCGCGGTCTAATTTTCGTATCGCGGCCAAAATTTGTTTGGTAATTTATTATGAGACAGTGTTAATTTTTGGTGAAAGGAGACCCCCCCCCCATGGTGAGGGTCGAAAATTTTAAAATGCTTATAACTCGCGATCTAATTTTCGTAGCGCGGCAAAATTTTGTTTGGTAATTTACTATGAGAGAGTGTTAATTTTTGGTGACAGGAGACCCCCCACGGTGAGGGTCGAAAAATTTTAAATGTTTATAACTCGCGATCAATTTTCGTAGCGCGGCCGAATTTTGTTTGGTAATTTATTATGAGACAGTGTTATTTTTGGTAACAGGAGACCCCCACGGTGAGGGTCGAAAAATTTAAAATGTTTATAACTCGCGATCTAATTTTCGTAGCGCGGCCAAATTTTGTTTGTAATTTATTAAGGTATTGCATAGCTTTTATCACGGTCTTTGAGCGCGGCGAAAGAATCTAGAAATTCTGTAACGAGAAAAAAATCCTAACACTCCGGCTAACGTCGCTTCAGTTTGGCAGGCCTTCCGTAGACTTGGGCAGACATTGACGCGGTATTTTTCAGATGTTTTGAGAATATCAAATCTTAAACTTATGTTTTTTATTTCAGCTACCATAAACGTATAGTTTCAATGATAAAAATTCCTGATTAACCTACATGTATTGTAAGATAATAAAAATATTTTAAACGATATTAATTTCTCATTTGTTCAATACAAGAAAAAAAAATGTTATCGGTCATCACGCTCAAAATGTTTAACTTGAATTAATATCAATGACAAAAAAAACTGCATAAATAAAAAATAAATAAATAATTATAATTGCATAAGTTGATAAAAAATGCTATGCAATAGCTTTACCGCGGCAGTCCCCGAGTGCCACACGTTTTTTTTTTTTTTTTTTTTTTTTATATTTTCTGCATTTATCAAAGAATCGACTATCACGGCACCTTGTGTACTTTTCAAATAAGAGATTTTGAATGTTTGGTGCATTTGAGAGCAAAAATGAATTAAAAAATAATTTTTTTTTTTTTTTTTTTTTTTTTTTTCTTTTCCAAGATGTTTTTTTTCCCAGGATGTTTTTTTTCTTTTCCAAGATGTTTTTTTTTTTTTTTTTTTTTTTTTTTCCTACCATTTCTTGCATTAAATTGTTATAATTGAAAAACCGTAAAGATAATTGGTTCAAACTTGGAACTTGTCGTTTTCAATTGTTTTACTTTAATTTTGATTCAGCAAACTTGCAGAAAAATATTTACTTTTGAAAATATGATTTTTTAAGATTTTTAATTTAAATATCTTTAAAAAGTTACATACTTTTTTTTAAAGATTTTTACTCTAAATATTTTTAATTTTTACGTAAGTTAATATTTTTTTAAATGATGAATCAAAATTAAAACTTATGTATTAAACTTATGTTCATTAAGAAAAAAAAATTAAATTCTACTAATAATATTTCAAGCAATAACGATTTTAAATCACCCCACTTTTTAATAAATTTTTATTAAAAAAATTATGTGAAGTTTTATCATGTGAATAATATGGTTAACCATCGAAAAAAAATTCTAAATTTTAACTCAATAAATAAATTTTTTTAAAAAATGTGTTTCAGACCCCCCTTAAAATGAAAGAAAAGAAAAAAAACTGCGAGGTGAACATTTTAAATATTAAATAAAATGAGTTATAAAATGAGACTTGCAGAGTTGATCTAGTTTGTGATTATATATATATATATATATATATATATATATATATATAAAATATGTTCGGAACTTCTTTTAAATAATGGTTTAAAAAAAACTTGCCAGCTTGTGTAACCGTGCTGTAAAAATCAAAATTAGACGGTTAAAAGACCCCAAGAATTAAGTCGTATTGTTGTCACAATTACCGATTCATCACCTTATAGGCGGGTGTTGTGTAATGTACCGGGTGATCCAAAAGAATCGTGGGGGGAGGGGGACGTAATTCTAAAAAAATAGGCACTAGCATCATGTGTTTTTTCACAGAAATTCACAAAAAGGCAATATATTTTTTATAGCAAAAATTTTACTACCAAAAAACCATTTACCGCCAAAATGTTTTTTTCAACATTGTTGTCTTTTCTTAGAATACTTTTTTATCTTATATTTTAAATGAAACTTGGTTACGCTGGATATTTTAGTTTACATGAATCATTATAATTTAAGAGAATGCATGTTTTTCTTATCATTATGATATCTCTACTACGTTTTTAAACAAACCAAATTATCTTATTTAATGGTTTTAAAAATTTAATACTGTATATTTTTAAATATATTTAGATGGAAATATATCTAGATTGGTCGCAATACATGCTACCATTTATTGTATTAGTTGGTGTCTTTTATATTTTTTTATGACAAGACAAGATTTCAGATGAATATTTAGATTTTACTTTTACTAATGTAAGGTGATTCAAAGTGAATGGGACGAAATAAATGGGCAATTCCATTCATTTTGAACCACTCTGTATTTTATTTTTTATCTTTGTTTGGCCCATCATCTGCCAAAAGAATCCCCTGAATGTTCTTTAAATAGGAATAAACAGCAACTCAGGGACCATTAAAATTCTAACAGTCAGAAATATAACAGTTTTATCAATATTTTTTTTATTTAAAAATCCCATACTTTTCTGTAAAAACCTTAAAAACTGTCTATACTTTTCGAATTATTTAATTTGTACTTTTTCGGCTACTTTTAGATCACCAGGGATTTATTCATCTTTCAGAATTAATTTTATTATTGTATTTACAGGGAAATCATGCGTTTTATTTCTCGTTATACCCATAATTATAAAATTTATAATTTATACTAATAATCATTATAGGAGTACTGCTCTATTCCATCTCTATTTAGCTTTAAAATAAAATAATCTCCTTCCATGATCATCTGATATATTAGCAGAGTTGGGCAGTATCGAAAATACTTGTATTTGAAATACATTTTCAAAATACATTTGTATTTTGTATTTTGTATTTTAATCCTATGAAACGAAAGTATTTCAGTAATGTATTTTGTAAAGCTTTTTCCAAGTATTTTGTATTTTGAAAATACATTTTGAGTCAAAATACATTTTTATAGATTTCAAACTTTGTGGTCTTGTAAACCGCAAATCAAAGATATGGAACAAGGAAATTATCATTTTGTTTATTCGTTGAATTCGTGTCTGGGCATTAATGTAAACATATTTTTCAAACTGGTACGATAAACATTGTTAATGAACAGGATGTTTAGCTTCTCCAGAAACATTTATGCTGAATGGTTACAAAAATAATGTTATAAATCTTACATTTGCTGCGAGAATTACACAACAAAGTATTCCGTGATAGACAGGAAGGACCCATACAGAGTTTTACTTCTTACTGCTTTTATTTATTTATTTTCAAGTACCTTAGAAATGCAGTGCTATTATCTATTATAGGCTCGTGTAAAGCTGAATAATACTTTTGGCGTTATCGATGAAAATATCTACAAAGAGAATAATTTTATTGTGATAATAAATGGTGTTCAATAGAGATCTGCACGGGCCAGGTTTGGGCCCAAAGCTTGAATCCGACCCGCGGGCAGAGCCGAGCCAGGCCGATTTTCATTCTCGGCACTCGGGTCGGACCGGGCCCGAGCTTTACTTTTTTTTTTTTTTCTTGAAAGCTGGATCGGGCCAAGCCTAGTCACTACTCTTTCTGAGCCAGGCTCGAGCCTTACTGTTGTTTTAAGGATAGGGCCGGGCTGGAACGGGCCTAACTTTTTTTCCCATTCTATTCCGGGATTGATTTCATTCTTCCTTGTAATCACGGACCAAAATATTCAATTTGAGCCATCCCGTATGAAAACATGTTTTTCGGCCTGGCCAAGTCTGTTCAAAAATCAGTAAAATTTGGTTTGGCTTAATTTTTTTTGCAAAAAATGCATATATTTTTAAATCGCCGTTGTGCTTCAATTAAATCTTAAAATTTATTATTTTTAAAACATCGTCAAGGTTTATTAAAATACATCTAAATTACAATATACTTAAACATATGAAAAAGAATCTGTTAATGAGAGAATGTTGTTTTAAACTGAAAAATGTGTTCAATAATACGCAAGAAAAATCTGCTACGAAGAAACTTGCCTGTAACGAATTTTCTTAACATTTCTATGCGATTCCGTCTTAGAAGTTTGTACTGCATACCATTTTTCATGCTTTAGAGTCATGGAATATGAATTAATAATATTAATGATAGCTGTAACATTTACATATAACAAACAGAAATTTATTAAAAACCTAAATATCGCAATCTACGGCGTTTCTGCGTTAATAAAGATAATAAACATGAAAACTAGTTGGATGTGCCAATCCCAAAACTTTCTTCTATCTCATACGTACAATTAAATATTTAAAAAAATAGTTACTCATTTTAATGCTTTAATAATTTTAATTCAATACCATACCAACTTTGATTTTCATCTTAAATTTCTGCTTCAACCAATTAATTGGAGTAAAAATGAATTTCCGTCTCAGCACGAGCCGATGGACAATAGAATGATAGGCAGTTTTTTTTTTCAAATTCAGGGAGGGCCTACTTGCCTTACCAAAAAATAATCATATACAAAGAATTTAGTTCATTTCTAGAACTAACTTCATACACTTTTATGTGGTGCAGTGTTGAAAATGGCATAAAATTCGCTATTGCAGCGCCCCCTTCCGGCGAATTTTTTTCAGATTCAGGGCGATCTAACTAGCCACAGCCATACTTTTACACAAAAAATTTCGTTCAATTCGATGCATAACTTCATGTACTTTTGGTCGGTACAATATTAAAAATGGCACAAAAATCGCGATTGCAGCGCCCCCTTCCAACGGATTTTTTTCAAATTCAGGGAGGACCAACTAGCCATAGTCATACATATACACAAAAAAATTGGTTCAATTCGATGCATAACTTCATATACTTTTGGTCGGTACAATATTGAAAACGGCACAAAAATCGCGATTGCAGCGCCCCCTTCCGGCGGAATATTTTCAAATTCAGGGAGGACCAACTAGCCATAGTCATACACATACACAAAAAATTTTGTTCAATTCGATGCATAACTTCATATACTTTTGGTCGGTACAATATTGAAAATGGCACAAAAATCGCGATTGCAGCGCCCCCTTCCGGCCGATTTTTTTCAAATTCAGGGGGGACCAACTAGGCATAGTCATACACTTACACAAAAAAATTGGTTAAATTCGATGCATAACTTCATATACTTTTGATCGGTACAATATTGAAAACGGCACAAAAATCGCGATTGCAGCGCCCCCTTCCGGCGGAATATTTCAAAACTGAAGGAGGACCTGCTTGCCACAGCCAAAAACATTCACAAAAAATTTGGTTCAATTCTATGCATAACTTCATACACTTTTTGAAGGTAGAATGGCGACATACAGACACACAGACACACACACACACACACACACACAGACACACGGACAGACAGACATTTTGTAAAAACACGTTTTTTGGAATCTCTGACCCCTAAAACGTGTAAATTCGTCGAAAACCGGAAGTCGAAAAAAATTTCGATTACAATACTTTCTTCTATTGAAGATAGAAGAAAGTAAAAAAAGGGTTT
Organism: Maratus speculifer; assembly: GCA_964019185.1. NCBI lineage: Eukaryota > Metazoa > Arthropoda > Arachnida > Araneae > Salticidae > Maratus > Maratus speculifer. The sequence goes on from OZ025293.1 coordinate 62,783,215, forward strand.
TTTTGGTCAGAATTCCTCTGTACGAGAAAAAAATCAATGTTTTGGTGAAATTCACTCAGGCCGGCCTGAACTTTTAGCTATGAATTTCTTTCTACAAAACCCACTGGTCGGATCTTTTTTTTTTTTTTTTTTTTTTTTTTTTGGGTTTGAGCATGACAATTTCGTCCCATGCAGATTTCTAGCGTGCAATATTAGACAGAGAATATTTCGAAATAATGTCTGTTGATGATAATGGAAAAGTTAAGAGAAAATACCAATTGTATAAAACAAGAAGTTCAGTTACATGTGAATCATGAAAATATATATATATATATATATATATATATATATATATATATATATATATATATATATATATATATATATATATATATATATCATCATCATCATCATCATCATCAACCGTTTTCGATCCACTGCTGGATGTAGGTCTCCCCCAGATTTTTCCAATGTTTTCTGTCTAATGCTTTCGTCATCCAATTTACACCAGCCACTTTTCTAATTTCGTCTCTCCATCTTACTTGTGGTCGTCTTCTTGGTCGTTTTACATCTCTAGGATACCACTGTAGTATATTTGTGCTCCATCTATTGTCTTGTCTTCTTGCAATGTGCCCAGCCCATTTCCATTTTAGCTGCTTGATTCTTTCAAGGATGTCAAAAACTTTTGTTTGATTTCTTATCCAGGTTATCCTCTTTCTGTCTCTTCTAGTTATGCCTAGCATACATCTTTCCATGCTTCTCTGTGCTGTTTGTAATCTTTGTATCATCCGTTTTGTTAGTGTCCATGTTTCTGCTCCGTAGGTTAATGCAGGTAAAATACATTGATTAAAAACTTTTCTTTTCAAACAAAGAGGCATATTACTCTTCAGAATAATACTGTTCTTCCCGAAAGCACTCCACCCATTTCTTATTCTTCTATTGATTTCATTCATGATACTATTATCCGATGATATTTCCTGTCCTAGGTACACATAACTTTGCACTTCTTTAATCTCAGTGTTCTTGTAGACAATTTTCTTTTTTGATGTAAATGAATTAAACATCACCTTAGTCTTTTCTAAATTTATTTTTAATCCCACATTGATGCTAGCTTCTGCAAGATCTTTTAGCATAATTTCCAATTCTTCAGGACTGTTACTGAAAATTACAATGTCGTCAGCGAAGCGGAGATGACTTAAAAATTCTCCATTTATTCTAATCCCTTTGTTTTCCCAATCCAGCTTCTTGAAGATATTTTCTAAGACAGCATTAAAAAGCTTGGGTGAAATGGTGTCTCCTTGTCTTACTCCTCTTCCGAGCTTGATCTTCGCTTTTCCTTTATCTAAACGGATGGTTGCTGTTGCTTTCTTGTAAATCTTCTTTATGATATTGATGTAAGGTTTGTCTATACCAATGTCCTCCAGAGAATCTACTACTGCTGATGTGTAGACGGAATCAAAAGCTTTTTCGTAATCAATAAAGGCAAGGCAGAGAGGTAAATTATATTCTTTATGCTTTTCTATGAGTTCCCTTACTGTTTGGATATGATCCATTGTGCTGAATCCACTTCGGAATCCTGCTTGTTCTCTAGGTTGAGCCGAGTCCAGAGCTGATTCAAGTCTTGTCGTTAAAACTTTGGTGAAAATTTTATAAATCACGGACAATAAGCTGATCGGACGGTAATTTTTAATGTTTTCCTTCTCTCCTTTCTTGTAAAGTAGTATCATCACAGCATTATTCCAATCTTCTGGTACATCTGACTTTTTGAGACATTTGGAAAACAGTAAGGATAGCCTTTTCGCAAATTCTTCTCCTGCTTCTTTGATAAGGTCAATTGTAATTCCATCTTCTCCAGGGCATTTACCTTTTTTCATAAATCGAATAGCTTGTAAAACTTCATCTGTCATCACTGGGATTATCTCTTCAGTTTCTGTTAAGATTTCTCGTTGATCGTGTACGTTGATTTCCCTCTGATCTTCACATTTATATAGATCATTTTAGAATTTCTCAACAATGTGTACTATTTCGTTGCTGATTTTGGTGATTGTTCCATCTGCTCTCTTCAGTGCAAAAATGCCTTTTCTTCCAACACATAACTTGCGCTTAGCTGATTTTAAACTTTTGTTATCTTCCAGAACTTTTTTAACAAGATCACAGTTAAATTTTCTAATATCTTCTGTAACGCATTTTCTTACTGTTTTACATAATTCAGCATATTCAACTCTTGATTTAGGATCATTTTTCTTCATTTTAAATTCTCTGCGTTTTTTCATCAATCTTCTTGTTTCTTCTGTTATTTTCTTTGTTTGTTTTACTTGTGCATCACCGGCTATCTTCTTAGCAATTTCTTGTAGAGTATTGGTTAGCTTCTTGTTCACTATTGTAACATCTTGCTCTTCCTCTAAAGTTGATTGAAGTACTTGGAAACGGTTTTGAAGTTCCAAATGAAATTCTTCTTTATGTTTCTGGAGGTTTATAATATCGATTGATTTCTTTGAGTGTAGCAAAAGCTTCATTCTTTCCACTTTAGTATTTAACAGCAGTTTGCATCTAACCAATCTGTGATCGCTTCCTGTATTGAAGTTATTGAGAACGCCGCAGTCCTGAAAAAGATACTTTTTGTTGGTCAAGATGTAGTCGATTTCACTTGTTGAGCCATTTGCACAACGCCATGTCCATTTTCTTTGTGGCTTTTTCTTGAAAAATGAATTCATGATATACATCTGTTCACATTCTGCAAACTCAATCAATCTGTTTCCTCTTTCATCTCGCATACCATATCCATGATTTCCTACAGATAATTCACCTTTCTTCTTCTCTCCAATTCTAGCATTCCAGTCTCCCATTATTAATTTTATGTAGCAATTTCCCTTTTGATGCATTGAAGCTACTTCTTCATAAAAATCTTCAATTTCTTCATCAGAATAACTTATTGTTGGTGCATAAACTTGGGTAATTTGCAGCTTGTATCTTTTGGACACTTGTATTACTAATCTTGCAACTCTATCTGATGCACTATCATATTCTACAATGTGATTCTTCCACCTTTTATGAATCAGAAATCCTACACCACTTGTTCTTCCATCTTCTGTACCTCTGTAGTATAAAACATGTCCGCTGGCAAGATCAATCTTTTCTTCGCCTTTTCTTCTTACTTCACATAATCCTAAAATGTCCCAGTTGATCTTATCTAACTCTTCTTCAAGTTCCTGTAAACGGTTTTCAGAAGATAGGGATCGTCCATTGTACGTAGCCAAGGTCATCAACTTATGGCAGCCAAGCCGAGCCCGGTGATTCTTAGCACCCTCTGTCTTCATGTCTGTCTGATCGCTGCCGTAACCAGGAACATGCAGACTACCGGGAACTGAGGGCCGTGATTTGTTTTGTGAATTCATGGTAAAATAAGGGGGGTTGTGGCCAAATCCCTCCACGCTGGCCAAGCGGGTTGGAGGAAGCCCATCCGCGTTCGTTCCCCTTGCACTAGACAAGAGTACTAACAGGCTGTACCGATGGAAGGTGCGGATTGGACATTAAGTCTCTGCTCCCAGTCGATTCCTTTAAGTCCTCCTAGAAGGCAATTAAAGGGTCTTCTCCTGGTTGATAAGCAGAGGCTATTAAACAGCCCATATATATATATATATATATATATATTTTTTTTTTTTTTTTTTTTTTTTTTTTACTGATAAATACACTTGTAAGAAGACAATTTCTTGATTTTCCCGTAGTATCATTCCTTAGCTTAAAAAAAAATTTGTTGTCCAAACATCGATTATAAATATAGTGGTTTTGCAGCTCGTGTAAAAATTTTCTGAAAAACACTGATATAGTTGTAAAACAAAAATGTTTTCTTCTCGTTTTTTTTCTTTTTTTTCTTTTTTTCTTTCCGCGTTGGATCTTGTAACATAAAAAAATAAAATAGAGCACCGATTGCTGGAACTTCATGAAATTTTAATCGATTGTAAATATATTTGTATCCAAGCCCTCTTTAATCTTTTGCAAAAATTATGTATACTTAGTCTGCGAAAACCTAAACGAAAGTCAATCGAAGATGTGCCGAAATACCTCGCTTTTTAGAGCTTTCATCGAAAAATTTTCAGATATTATTACTATTATTATTACTCTTCAAAACGTTTCGAAATTGTTCTGGGTGATGTAAATCTAGTCTGACGAGAAGCTTAAAAAATATTACAGATATGTTGAAATGCATACATTTAGTTATTTTTAGCGTAGGAAAATATCGTCCCCACGAGGCGCAAATTTTTTTAAAGTGTTAAAATTCGTAAGTTTTGGAAAACGATTGCACCGTTAAAATAAGAAATGATTTTAGCTGTAAATGTACCTTTTTTGTTATTCGATCCCCCGAAATTGAGCCGCATGTGTATACTGCAGAAAGGGAATTAAAGTCAAAAATGAAAACAACCCTTTTGAAAATATCTTTGTTTACTATATGTAATGCGTTTTCATTTAGGATTTAGACTGATTTTTTTTTGTTACATTTTAACACTTATTCATTTTGTTTTTAACACTTTCTAACACGTTTAAAGATGTTCATGAATTCAGTTTGCTTGTCGGTCTGTCCGTACTCTAATTCCCGTAAATACAGTCCGATTTCCATGAAATTTATAGATGTTATTGGAAATTACTATGGCATGTTCAGTATTGAAAATGAAGAATGTAGCATCAATATTTAAAGGAACACAGAAAAAAACTTTCGTTACATTATGGGCATTGGAAAAAATCGTTTGCGGTGTACTTTAATAATATTATACTAATTTAAACATGCTGAAATATATACATAACACTGAAGTACACTATACATAACGATTACTGTGAAATATGATGTGCATACAATTTAGCATTCATTTACGAAGACGCATAAAAGAACTTGGCTACAGAAGAAACTAAACAATAATTGAACTTTTGAAGGCCATGAACAATAACTGCTGGAAGTATGTTTTTAATTGTGGTACGCGTTTTTTAATTGGACAATTTTTTAAAAACATGTTTTGGGATGCCTAAATTCTATAGATTCTATACAGGACTGTACAAAATTTCTCAAGTATATTTCGTTTATTCATGTAAATTGTTAAATGAGAAATATTCGTTTAACTAAAAGAAAAAAAGTAACATACTATTTAATATACATACAAATCCATAGATCACATGCTGGGCTGCACAAAAGAAAAAAAATCCGATATATATGTTTTTACTCTTAATACTAATAGTATAAATTAGGTTTTCAAATGCGTTACGCCTTTTCAATTTTTTTATTTAAACATCGTCGTTCTCTTTAATAAACTGTAAATATTTGTTACAGTTTTCTGAATGCGTTGGAAAAAGTTTCCTGTTTTGAAAAAGCACTTTTTATTTATGCAGTGTAATACCCAGCGATTTTCAAAATTTGGAAATGTATTTTGTATTTTGAATGTATTTTGAAAATACATGTATTTTGTATTTTGAATTTTTTCATTTGAAAAGTATTTTGTATTTTGTATTTTTTGGCTCTAAAGCTAAAGTATTTTGTATTTTGTATCGAAAATGATTTTTAGATGTATTTTGCCCAACTCTGTATATTAGATTCCCTTAATTTCATTAAACGCGTCAATTTCGATCGAAGTCTGAATTTTCAAAAAATGCTTGATTCTTTTTTTTTTCTTTCTCAATATGCTTTTCACTTTTTCCCACAGCATTTTTCTTCCTCCTTCGGTAGCCTACCTAAAGGAATTCGAAAACGTTCCCGCGAAAAACATTCTACCACCTGCTCTTTCGGCACCGGCTGTTTTGTAAGAACCAAATGCTATTTAATGCAGTGTACAATCTTCCTCTTTTGGTGAAATGTATTCAAGCGTCTCCCTTGGCATTTCCTTCTTTTCATTTTTTGTCCCCCCCCCCCCCTTGAGCGAGTCGATTTCGTAAAAAGTTGCGTGGAATGTTGAGAACCTAAAAAATCGAAGGTGAACTTGCAATTGTTGACTAGCATTCCTTACTTGGTTTCCCATCTTGCCAAAAGATTTTTTTTTTTTTTTAATATTAAGTAGTTCAGGATTTTAAAAAATGATAATGATGAGAAAAATATGTCCGTCTTGTAGAAAGTTTGAATTATTCGTTTGGAATCCAGCGATTATTTTTAAGAAGGGTCCAAAAATTTAATTTGAGAGAGAGAATCACTTTCATTTTATCATAATAAACTGATTCAAAAATCTTACGACATATTAGCAAAACCATAATTATTTTTGAGAAATGCTACATCAAGCATATATCTCTCTCTATATATATATTAAAAAAAAAAAAAAAAAAAAAAAAAAAAAAAAAAAAAAAACTTTTTTCGAACTGGAAAAAGGATCAAATTTTCGTATTCCATTATGACATATCCTTTATATCGTCACACCTGTGTTCAGTTTCTTTTTTTTTTAATTAATTTATTCTTTTATAAGGGTGAGGGAGATAAATTTATATATAAACCGTTCCAATAGAAATATTTTTGCACTGAGTTATTTTTTGTTAAAATATTGTTTTGTGTTGTATTCAACAAATTTTTTGTCTCCCCCCCCCCCCCCCCCGCGCACACACACACATTTTTTTTCTTCAAAAAAGAGTAAAAAAGAAATACAATTTCTTAAATTGTGTTCAAGATCTTATTTTATTCAATAAATCTTATAGGCTCACTTATCTGCATAGGACATAGGCAAATAAAATTTAAATGGCAACTCCATCCGTTGCATTTGCATTGCATTTTTCTTAGAGAAAAAAAAAAAAAAACCTCCTTATATTACGCTACATTAAAAAATGTAATATTTATTTTATTGAATTTTTTATAATAAACAGGAAATCATATTTGTAATGTAGGTTAAAAGGAAGTAGCGCGATTTGATACAACGAAATCATTGCAAGTTTTACAGCAAATTTTCAGTAACGACATTTTCATATTTTCAGTATTCAAATTAAATATATTTTTCTTTTCAATTTTAAAGAGAAGGGGTCATCAATAACGGTATACGAATACTCATTATTCCCCTTTCCCTCTCCTCCACAACAGTACCATAACTCAATTGTCACTATTCAAATTCACTAAAATATTATCATCATTAACAGCAGTTTTCTATCCACTACTAGATGTAAATATTTCCAAGAACTTCCCATTGTTTCCTATCTATCCTCTAATCCAATTAACACCGTTCACTTTTCTAATTTCGCCACTCCATTTTACTTGAGGTCATCTTCTTGGTCATTTTACATCTTTGAGATACCAGTAGAGTATTTATACTCCATCTATTGTCTTGTCTTCTTTTATATATATATAGATATATTAGTGCTATAAATATGTAGTAGTTTCATTACAGATTAAAAAGATAAAAGGTTCGAAGGTTAATTTCGAAATTTTCATTTCGATTTTATATCATCCGCTCTGCAGATTCGTACGAATAACTGACATTTAACACAGCCCGTAATTCGTCATATTCTTGGAGGGCTATGTGTGAAACACATGCATAGAATCAATTTTAATATATAAAATGGATTATATTTTATTTGCTTTTTTGAATTTTGTGTTGTATTTCATTGTGAAAATTTCCCTTTTCTGCAAAATAAAACTAATCACATTACTTTTTAAATTTATAGGCAGCAATTTTGCAAAACACAGCTGATTACATATACCAGTTAGAACAAGAAAAGACTCGTTTGTTGGAACAAAACTGTCAGTTAAAAAGAAGAGTCATTAATTCCCAAAGTAACCAAGATAGTGATGGTAGCTGTTCAGATTCACCTTTGCCTAAGAGGAAAAAGAGAGATGCTGGTATGTTCACTTATGATAGATTTAATTTTGTCAATTTTAAAATAAATATTTTCTCTATAATGCGTTCAGACAAGCTGAACATTCAAGCTTCATTACAGCGTTTTAAACTTCGACTGGAAGCACTCCCAAAGAATTTTATTGAAACAGTATATTTAGACAGTAATATTGACATATTGAAACAGTATACTAAACTTCCACTACTGATTTAAAAATGTTATGTTTGTCTTAATTAATCAGAAATTAAAAAGGACAAAAACTTTTAAAATTCGGGAATTTTGCCCCCTGAAGCCTGGGCCGGTGCTTGAGCTCAGATAGTTCTGCCATCTAAATACGAATAATGCAGAACTTATGAATATACTGTCTCGCTAAAGCCTCCTACCTATATGGTTTCAGCAGCAATGCTGCTCAGCCTGCGCATATGCGGTGATTCTGAAATTGGAATCATTTGCATAACACGCTATACTTTGCATTCTGAAATTTTCAGCTTAATCGCATCATTCCTTCATGGTGCAGCAATTTTCCAAACATGAGTGTACAAAAATGCATTATATAATATGGGTATTAAAGTAACATTAAGTGCTTCAGAAATGATCATTTGCAGCATTTACATCACCTTACTGTTTTTACCTGTATTTAAAATTAACTTGCAAAGAAGTGTTTATTAAGTGATTGTAATTTTGATTCATTTTTTAACCAATGCTTATGAATGCATCAGAAATCAATGCTCCAAATAGGTTTGTATTATCATTGTGCTGTCTCTGAAATACTCTAGGATGTGAATAAAAATTTGACTTCTTTTATAGCTGATTCAGTAGATGAAGGAATTGGAAGTTCAAGTCCTGCCAGAAGTGAAAGTAGTTTGGAAGACATAAAAAGGGAACTTATAGAATTAAGGCTTACTCTTGAAAGAGAAAGAAGTTTAAGAGCAGTGCTTGAGGAGCAAATCAGAAATTTAGAATCTCAACTAAATGTTGCAGAACGTGTTCATGATACTGTTCATCAAAATCACGACCTACCCTATCACAGTTCATCAGAGGTAAATCTCAAATTTTGTAATCATAAAATAAATGGAATTTTTTCTGTTATTTAGAACTTTAAGACTGTTGAAACAAGTTGCTGAAGAGAAATCATGCTTTCATCTTCTATTTCTTTACCGGCAGTGAGAAATCAGTGTAATCAAACTTTTGAACAATAATACCTCTGCATAGAAAGCAGGTGTACAAACTGTTTTTAGTACACATTATTCAGAATTATGAGTAATACATATATATTTGAACTATGTCCAATTATCAAGTTCCTATCTGTCACAAATTAGGGTGTATTTAATAAATTGAAATTATTTAAGCAGAAATATTAAAAAAAATTGACTCAGGATCTCACTTTTTAAACTAAAACTTAATTTATTTTCTAATTTGACAATGCATGGTAGATGTAAATCTGATGGAGACTCAAAAAACCATTTTTTTTTCCCTTAAACTTATATGATGTGGTTATTAGAGCAAGCTCAAATCTCCAAAAAAATTAGCTTTTGATGGGAGCACAGGAGTTTTGCTAAAAGTCTGGGATATTTTCCAGTAGAGGAGAAGGTATATAAATCTGGGAGTTAATTTCACTTTATTGATTGCTCTTAAGGGTGTATTCGAAAATACGCTTTTCCACCTTCAACAGCTCGAAATTTTCCGATACAATTTCAGACACGTTTTTAAAAGTAGAAACATGAAACTTGCTGAGGGGATTCTTGAAGGGACGTATGAGGTGCCGTGTGATGTCTTTTTACGCTCGATTCAATAGAATTTGAGTTATAAACAATTACCTTATCAGTATGACCCTTTTTTTCGTTCCCAGAACTCCCGCTTGCGAAAAATCGGTTCGAAATGCCGTTTTTGATTGCTTTTTTTTAAGCTATTGCATAGCTTTTATCGCGGGCTTTGAGCGCGGCGACCGAATCCAAAAATTCCGTAACGAGAAAAATCCTAACACATCCGTAACGAAAAAACCTAACACTCGGTTACCGTCGTTTCACTTCGGCAGACTTCGGCATGGTATCCTTCGGTAGACATTGACGCGGTATTTTTCAGATATTTATAAGGGATATCAAGTCTCAAACTTATATATCTTATATCAGTTACTATAAATCTATAGTTTCAATAATAAAAATTCCTGATAGAATGTGTATAGAAAAGAATCGTCTTAAGATAAAACAAGGTAGGATAATGTAGCTTTTGGTGAGTGGAGACCCGACCAATGGTGAGGATCGAAAAATATAAATGCTTATAACTCGCAATCTAATTTTCGTAGCGCGGCCAAATTTTGTTTGGTAATTTATTATGAGACAGTGTTAATTTTTGATGAAAGGAGACCCCCACGGTGAGGGTAAAAAAATTTAAAATGCTTATAACTCGCGATCTAATTTTCGTAGCGTGGCCAAATTTTGTTTTTTAATTTATTATGAGACAGTGTTAATTTTTGGTGAAAGGAGACCCCCCACGGTGAGGGTCGAAAAATTTAAAATGCTTATAACTCGCGATCTAATTTTCGTATCGCGGCGAAATTTTGTTTGGTAATTTATTATGAGACAGTGTTACTTTTGGTGACAGAAGACCCCCACGGTGAGGGTCGAAAAAGTTAAAATTCTTATAACTCGCGGTCTAATTTTCGCATCACGGCCAAAATTTGTTTGGTAATTTATTATGAGATAGTGTTAATTTTTGGTGAAAGGAGACCCCCCCCCCATGCTGAGGGTCGAAAATTTTAAAATGCTTATAAATCGCGATCTAATTTTGGTAGCGCGGCCAAATTTTGTTTGGTAATTTACTATGAGACAGCGTTACTTTTGGTGACAGGAGACCCCCCACGGTGAGGGTAAAAAAATTTAAAATGCTTATAACTCGCGATCTAATTTTCGTAGCGTGGCCAAATTTTGTTTTTTAATTTATTATGAGACAGTGTTAATTTTTGGTGAAAGGAGACCCCCCACGGTGAGGGTCGAAAAATTTAAAATGCTTATAACTCGCGATCTAATTTTCGTATCGCGGCGAAATTTTGTTTGGTAATTTATTATGAGACAGTGTTACTTTTGGTGACAGAAGACCCCCACGGTGAGGGTCGAAAAAGTTAAAATTCTTATAACTCGCGGTCTAATTTTCGCATCACGGCCAAAATTTGTTTGGTAATTTATTATGAGATAGTGTTAATTTTTGGTGAAAGGAGACCCCCCCCCCCCATGCTGAGGGTCGAAAATTTTAAAATGCTTATAAATCGCGATCTAATTTTGGTAGCGCGGCCAAATTTTTTTTGGTAATTTACTATGAGACAGCGTTACTTTTGGTGACAGGAGACCCCCCACGGTGAGGGTCAAAAATTTAAAATGCTTCTAACTCCCGATCTAATTTTCGTAGCGCGGCCAAATTTTGTTTGGTAATTTATTATCAGACAGTGTTACTTTTGGTGACAGGAGATCCCTCATGGTTAGGGTCGAAAAATTTAAAGTGCTTATAACTCACGATCTAATTTTCGTAGCGCGGCCAAATTTTGTTTGGTAATTTATTATGAGACAGTGTTACTTTTGGTAACAGGAGATCCCCCATGGTGAGGGTAAAAAAAAAATTAAAATGCTTATAACTCGCGATCTAATTTTCGTAGTGCGGCCAAATTTTGTTTGGTAATTTATTATGAGACAGTGTTACTTTTGGTGACAGGAGACCCCCCCCCCCCCCCACGGTGAGGGTCGAAAAATTTAAAATGCTTAAAACTCGCGATCTAATTTTCGTAGCGCGGCCAAATTTTGTTTGGTAATTTATTATGAGAGACTGTTCATTTTTGGTGACAGAAGACCCCCCCACGGTGAGGGTCGAAAAATTTAAAATGTTTATAACTCGCAATCAATTTTCGTAGCGCGGCCGAATTTTGTTTGGTAATTTATTATGAGACAGTGTTAATTTTTGGTGCCAGGAGATCCCCCCATGGTGAGGGTCGAAAAATTTAAAATGCCTATAACTCGCGATCTAATTTTCGTAGTGCGGCCAAATTTTGTTTCGTAATTTATTATGAGACAGTGTTAATTTTTGGTGACAGGAGACCCCCACGGTGAGGTTCGGAAAATTTAAAATGCTTATAACTCGCGATCTAATTTTCGTAGCGCGGCCAAATTTTGTTTGTAATTTATTAAGGTATTGCATAGCTTTTATCGCGGGCTTTGAGCGCGGCGAAAGAATCAAGAAATTCTGTAACGAGAAAAATAAACCTAACACTCCGGTAACGTCGCTTCAGTTTGGCAGACTTCGGCACGGTATCCCTCCGTAGACTTCGGCAGACATTGACGCGGTATTTTTCAGATATTTTGAGAATATCAAGTCTTAAACTTATGTTTTTTTATTTCAGCTACCATAAACGTATAGTTTCAATGATAAAAATTCCTGATTAACCTACATGTATTGTAAGATAATAAAAATATTTTAAACGATATTAATTTCTCATTTGTTCAATACAAGAAAAAAAATTGTTATCGGTCATCTTGCTCAAAATGTTTAACTTGAATTAATATCAAAGACAAAAAAAACTGCATAAATAAAAAATAAATAAATAATTATAATTGCATAAGTTGATAAAAAATGCTATGCAATAGCTTTACCGCGGCAGTCCCCGAGTGCCACACGTATTTTTTTTTTTTTTTTTTTTTTTTCAATATTTTCTGCATTTATCAAAGAATCGACTATCACGGCACCTTGTGTACTTTTCAAATAAGAGATTTTGAATGTTTGGTGCATTTGAGAGCAAAAATGAATTAAAAAATAAATCGGAAAATAAGCAGTTTGAATCGAAATGCACCCTTAATAGATGTCTGGGGCTTTATGACGACAAGCTGGCTTGTTCAAAATCTAGGTGCAATTAATTGCAAACAGTTGTAAGATGGATAAATCCAGTACATTTTAAATTACAGTTAGTTCAAATTTGAGTTCTAAAAGTAATAAATGTTGGGTTGAGAAACATATTTATCAGGGGTAAATCGGATTTTGAGGATAAAATTAAAAGTTAGGCGAAAAAATTTTTGAGTTTTTAATTTAAATTTTGAATTTACAAAAATGTTGTAATCTCTTAACATTAAATAAATATCTATGAATATATACATATATATATATATATATATGTACAGGGTGAGTCATAATTACTAAAACAATAGGCTATTTCCTTAAATATTGTCCCGAGACCTATACTTCCAATCACAAAAATTCATAAAAAAAAGATGTAAAATATGATGGCATAAGTTGCATCTCCATGGAAGGGGTCTATTTGAAAAAATACGAAAATTAATTTTTTATACAACCCCCTTAGGGTAAAAATTCCAATTAGGAAAACTTTCCTCATCTATTCCTGAATTAACCCCCAGGGGGATACCTTCTTTAGGTATTCACGGGCTTCACAACCCCGGGGCACCTGAGTGATCTTTCTCCTTTCCTTTTCCTCTTACTCCTCTGGTCTTCCTTTCCTCTTTGTTTCACTCTCATTGTGGTTTCCTCTTCGGAGGTGAGGGCAATTCTGTATGAGCCGATGTCATCCTGCATATCGACTCATGGAGAATTGTAAACCACCCACGTGTTGGCCGTGCGTGGCGACCCGTGTCCCTGGAAAGGGGGATCCTGGTAGTTGAGGGAAACCAACACACTGCTTTGGCCTCTGCTTCAGGTAGACGGGAGGTGCATTTGGTCCCGTATGCATCAATCGGCTGGTCAGCTGGCTTTTGTCACTGGCTCTAGGGATCAAGTGATCGAGCAACTACTAGTCATCTCGTTAAGGGTGGAGACTGACATAGGGTTGTCTTGTGACCGTATGGGCCCTGGTTAGCACTGGTGCACGAATGTGCATCCCCTTGTAGGGCTCGGGAGAGGGTGGTGCGGCCGGGGTCTGAAGCTTTTTATTTCTAAATATGGATGGAATCACTTCTTTTCCTTCTACTTCTCTCCCTAGTGGAGAGCAACAAACTGCACAGACTCTATCATTCACTCGTTTCTTCATCATGAAACGTACTGATAGCGTATCTGATAATTCATTTAAAAAGACTTCACTATTTCTCATTGCAAAGACATTCCAGTCAGTGCTGGGGGATGGCCATTCTATCAAAAAACTGCAATCTGGGGATCTATTAGTTGAGGTTTCTACAGCTAAACAGTCACAAATTCTTTCTAATTGCTCTACAATAGGTACCTTTTCCGTTTCTGTACAAGTACATAAAACTCTAAATACAAGTCGTGGTGTTATATCTGAACCTGATCTGTTATACTCTACTAAAACTGAACTTCTAGAAAATTTAAAAGACCAAAATGTCGTAGATGTACGCCGTATCACTATCCGTCGCAATGAAGAAATACTACCTACTAAACATATTATTTTAACCTTCAATAGTCCCAATTTACCAGCTAGAATTAAAGCTGGCTATCTAAGCTGTCCAGTTCGACCATACATACCAAACCCTATCAGATGTTTCAAATGCCAGCGTTATGGCCATACTAATACTAATGGCCAATGTCGTGGATCTCTTACCTGCGCACGTTGCGCGGAAGTTGGTCACGACAATAAAACATGTGAAAATTCCGTACGCTGTGCAAACTGTAAAGGCGATCATACAGCATATTCCCGCAAGTGCCCTAACTGGAACCGTGAAAAGGAAATAATTACTATAAAAATTACTCAAAATTTGTCTTATCCTGATGCCCGTAAACTAGTTGAAAATAGAACCCCATCTGTCGGAATTACCTACTCTAGCTTACTCAAGAAGCAATCAACAGCCGTAAGACACATAAGTACACAAACTGATTCCCAATTTCCATCCAGTAAATCAACTGCAACACAATCAACCAGTACTCATGTTAAAGAATCGACCAACACCCCATCCTCTGAACCAGTAAAAATTGACATAGAGAAGAAACAACAGAAACCGACAGCTCTATCCAATAAGTCATCTCAACCCCAAACTAAGACTAAACCTGCCATGAATACCAATATTCCACAGAAACCTGATGCTCCCAGAAAACATAATTTAAAAAAACCGCCTATACAAACCTTTAAAAAGAAAACCTCAACTCCAGCCTCTCCACAATGGAAGACTGCTGGAAAGGGGAAGCGAATTTCTGGCATCAGCTCAATCATAAGAAACATTAAAGATCCAAAACAGCTCCAGCAGTACGCGGACGAGGCTATGGAATCCGAGCCCTATAGCAATGACTCGGATGTTGACGAAAATACTGTATTTGAAGAATTTGTACCTGATAACTTAGATACGCAACAATCCACTTCTGCCAATTCTTCACAAACTGCCTCTCCAAGATCATTACATTCTAATACTTCCAAAATACCATCTCATAACAGGAACGCCCAAATTACAACTAAAACTTCTTTAGAGCAAAATATTTCAAAAACTAAATCTACTATATCTGCAATACCCCCACCAAAAAAGAACAAAATCTCAAAAAATCAGACAAATTCACAGAAAAAAGACACAAAAAATCAAAGAATGGAGGATGACGATGCTATGGACCTTCATCCCGAACCGGATGAAATACTGGACGACGGAGACAGTAGCATGTCTACTGTTTCTGATCAAAATGACATTGATACTCATATTTAACACTCGTAATTATGAATAATATCATCTCATGGAACTGCCGTGGTTATCTTAATAAACATGATGAAATCCGGGACATTCTCTCTGACCATCAACCACTCTGCTTAGCTCTGCAGGAAACCCATTTAAAACCAAACAACAAAGCAAAATTACGTAATTATGCTGCTTACAGGAAAGACTTCACTGGTAGTGATAGGGCCACTGGAGGAGTGGCTCTCTTCATATCTCGCAAGTTACCTCATTCTTTTATCGGTTTAAATACTAATTTACAAGCTGTTGCTGTCCGAGTCCATATAAATAGACTTATAACAATATGCACAATTTACTTACCACCAAACCAGTCCATTCCATCAGCACATCTGGAAAATCTCATTCTCCAACTCCCCACTCCATTTATTATTGTTGGAGATTTTAATGCTCATAACCAACTCTGGGGCAGTTCTGATAACAATCAACGTGGAGAAATAATAGAGAAATTAATTTCTGACAATGGCCTGTGCCTTCTCAATAATGGTGATCATACCTACTTTCATGAACCGACACGCACTTTTCATGCAATTGATCTTACTATATGCTCCCCATCTATCTATCCATTTTGGAATTTTTGGATCTCAAATGACCTACACGGCAGTGATCATTTTCCAACTTTTATTTCATTGACTACTCCTAGTGTGGATTCCATTAATTGTACTAAAAGGTATGTGTATGACAGAGCCAATTGGCCAACTTTCACGGCACTTGCGAACATCACAAATAACATGATAGAGGGTGACATTGACAAAGCACTTGATAATATAACTCATTGTATTATCAATGCTGCTGATGCTAGCATCCCTAAAACTTCATCTGCTCATAAAAACAGAAAATCTTGGTGGAATATTGATTGCCAAATAGCAAAGAAAAAACAACAAAAAGCTTGGGGTATTTTTCGAAGGTACCCAAACAACACTTATTATATTGCTTTTAAGAAAGCAAAGGCAGAGGCTAGACGAATAAGACGCAAAAGCCAACGTGAATCCTGGATAAAGTATGTTTCAAGTATAAACTCTAACACATCCAGTAAAGAGCTTTGGAAAAAGGTGAAAAACTGCATGGGCCTGTACTCTGAATACCATATTTCAATTTTAAAACTGAACGGTCAAACTATCACTTCTACTAAAAACATAGCTGAGACAATAGGGAATACCCTTGCTTCTACTTCAAATTCAGACTCTTATCCAGAATCATTTTTATCTTATAAAAGAAAAACTGAGAGGACCAGTATTAATTTTAATAGTAATCATTCATTTTCCTACAACAAACCCTTTATTAAATCAGAGCTTTTAAAATGCTTACATGACAGTCGTTTATCTGCTCCTGGGCACGATGGCATCACTTATGTCATGCTCAAGCACCTCTCTCCACCTTCTCTTAACAATCTACTTTCTTTTTTTAACAGAATTTGGACAGAACACGTTTTTCCTAATGCTTGGTGCAGAGCAATCGTTATTCCTTTTCCTAAACCAGGAAAAGATGCTACTGATCCTAATAATTACAGGCCTATTGCCCTTTCAAGCTGCCTCTGCAAACTTCTCGAAAAGATGGTCAATTGCCGCCTCATACATGTTTTAGAAACGAACAACAGCCTTGCTGCTTTTCAGAGTGGTTTCCGACGTGGTAGATCTACTATCGATAATTTAATCCATCTTGAACATTACATAAGGACAGCATTTCTTAAATGCAGGCATCTGGTCTCAGTATTTTTTGACATGGCGAAGGCCTATGACAGAACATGGCGTTATGGAATACTCCGCGACCTTTTTAACTTGGACTTTCGTGGGAATCTTCCTATTTTTATCAAAAATTTCCTTGCAGTGCGAATTTTCCAAGTTCGTATCGCAGGAACTCTTTCTAATTTTTATGTACAAGAAGAGGGTGTGCCCCAGGGCAGTGTCCTGAGTGTCACCCTCTTTGCTATTAAAATAAATGATATTCTCAATCAGCTTCCTCCTTCAGTGAAAGGAGATTTATATGTTGACGACTTCCGGATTATGTGTATGGGAGAGGATATACGTTTTATTGAAAGACAATTGCAAATTGCTATTAGAAATATTCTTAATTGGACTAATAAAAATGGTTTTGTTATCTCTCATGACAAAACTTCTTGTGTGCATTTTTGTAGACGTAGAGATCTGCATCCAGACCCTGAAATTTTTATCGGATCAACTCAAATTCCTGTTGTAGACAATGTCCGCTATTTAGGCCTCTATTTTGACAATAAACTTACGTTCTTACCTCATGTTTTACAATTAAGGGCAAAATGTGAAAAATCACTAAACTTACTTAGGGTACTGTCTAATACTTCATGGGGAGCAGACCGTACTTCTCTTCTAAAGATTTATCGTGCTGCAATCCGTGCTAAAATTGACTATGCCTGCCAGGTCTACGGTTCTGCTTGTAAGTCTGTTCTTAAGAAACTTGACACAGTGCACCATAGCGCACTTCGTGTTTGCTCTGGTGCATTTCGTACATCACCTGTTTTAAGCTTATATGTTGACTCTAATGAACCTTCATTACATCATACTCGTGAAAAACTTTCTCTGCAGTTGTTTTACCGTATCCTTTCACATCCTAGTCATCCACTTCATACATATATTTTAAACTCTGACAATGATACTCTCTATCAGAATCGCCCATCTTGTGTGCCTTCTTTTGGTGTAAGAATGAGAAGCATAATCAGCAATGGCCCTCTGAATAATATTGAGGTGAGTACATGTCCATTGCATATCTATCCTCCTTGGAATCCACCTACCATCACAATCCTTCATCCTTTTAAAGGCTATGAAAAAAAGAATCTAACCCCTGTGATCTTTAAATGCCTATTTGCTGCACATCGAGATATTTATAGCAATCACTTAGACATTTATACAGATGGCTCAAAGAATGGAAATACTGTTGGCTGTGGTATATATTGTGATGGTATGACTCTCAGTTATCGACTTCATCCTTCTACATCTATATTTACTGCAGAATTAATTGCAATAGAAAGGGCCATGGTACACATATCTCATCATCATAAAACATCTTTCATCATCTACACTGACTCAAATAGTTCTATTGATGCAATTAAATCTTTTAAAAAGCACCCATATATCTCATCCATCTTAGACTTTTATAATAATTTGACAAGACGTGGTTATGATATATTATTTTGTTGGGTACCTGGACACATGGGTATACCTGGAAACGAGAAAGCAGATGAGGCTGCAAAACTGGCACTTAATCCATTAAATCATAAAATACCATTCTCAGACGTTAAACTAATTATTAATCGTTTTATTCAAAATAAATGGCAAGAGAGTTGGGATTTAGAATATAATAATAAATTGCACCATATCAAACCTACAATAATGATCTGGCCTCCAATCTACCCCAGGAAAACAGATGTTCTTCTGACTCGTCTGAGAATAGGTCACTCTAGAATCACTCACAAACATCTATTACTTAGAGAGGATGCACCCATGTGTCCTCATTGCCATTTTGATCATCTGACCATTCATCATCTTTTAACTGACTGTCCGGGACTCCGGCACTTGTACAGAATGTATTTTAACTCATCATCACCAATCTTGACAAACCTCATTGGGGAAACACCTCATGGGGCACTCTTTAACTTTTTAAAACATGCAGGTTTTTATTTTCATATATAATCTTTTCTCTGCCTTGGTTTGGATGCCCTTTAATGATATTCGGATTAGCTGCACTGTAATATTTTAAATATTTTATTTTTCTTAACCTATTTGCTTGACTATATCTGGATGGGAAACCCCATCCAGATATTTTGACATTTTCTCTTTTTCACATTTGTACTTTTAGTCTTTGTTTTGGCGCAGCATGTCCCTTAAGGGATTTTGCGCCATTAAACCCAACTCAACCAACCAACCAACTATTCCTGAATTAAATGCAAAAAATTGTATCTTCATATCTCACAGCCATAACTCACAGAGTTTTGGCCATTTATATAATTCACCAGATTTTAAGGGATTAGACAAATTAAAATGCATGTAATTCAAAAAAAAAAAAAAAAAAATGTTACTTTAACAGTTCCAGGAAGCATGCAAAAACTATATTTATTGATTTAGAATTTCAAGTTTTTTCTTTTTTGTGATGGTTTCCATATAATTTGCAAGCAAATTTCATCCTAAAATTTCTCATAAAGTAAAAAAAAAAAAAAAAAAAAAATTAACTCATTAATATACTTATAAGTGCAGTAATTTAAAATTGTTATAACTCAAAACATTATCCATTGGATTTCTTTTTGTTATTATTATTTTGTTAAAGAAGAAAACATAGTTTTAGCTTTGTTTCGGGATTTTTTTTTAAATTTTAATTAAAAAAATATTAACAATATTTAGTTTAAAATGATGTAACTTATTTTTTTCAAAAATAGTGTGTTCAAAAGTAAATATTTTTTTCAAATTTTTTAATGTAAATTTGTTTAAAAAAAAAAAAGTTCCAAGTTTTTACCTTATGTCTTTAACGATTCTTGAGTTAATAATTTAAAGATGAGAAATGGTGAAAAAAAAGTCTCATGTATGTAGAAAAACACATTAAGTTTTAAACAAAGATTGACTCCTGAAAACATGTTTAAGTGCTTCTTAAAAAATTGCTTGTGAAAGAATAACTTCTTTCTGTATTTCAATTTAACTTAATCTTCCGATTCAGTTTAAATTTTGCAGTTGCCATTTACTTTCTGTACTTTTTAATTGTCCATCAGTTATTTAAAATAAAACTTTTTCATGCTGTTTAGGAGTTTTTTCATACCTTTAGCCCTCAAAACTTCAGGCTTTTTATCATCCCAACGAGACCATTAAAAAAAGTCATATTCTAGGGCTGGCCGAACCAAGCTTGGGATCTACCTTTTTTATGAAGACTCGGCCAGGCCTAACATATTTTTTCATTCTGAACCGGGTCTGGCCTCCTTCTTTCTAGGTCTGGACGGAGCTAAATTTGCAATTCTGGTCTCAACACAACCTGTATTAAAATCATTGTATCTGACTGTCCTAATCCGTGCAAAAATAAGTAAAATTTGCTCAGCCTAATGACTTTTACAAAAAATGCATGTATTTTTAAATCAACAATATTTTACAATAAAATTTTTAAAATTCATTATTTTTAAAGGATAGTAGATTTAAAGGAAAAAAAATTAAAATACAGTTGAACCAGTGAAAACAAATCTGCCTAGTACACAATCCTGGCTTAAATGAAAAAGATCCATGCAAAGTGAATATTATAATAACTGAGACAGAAAAAAATATATATATATATTTATACTTCCTAAGAAAGGAACTTTTCTATAACACATTTTTTTTTCTTTCCCATGCAATTCTATCCTAAAAGAGTTGATTACATAACAAACGATATTAAAGAGAAAGTGAAACATTTACGTATAAATAAAGATTCATTAATAAAACAAGTATATCACAGCTTTTTTGCACTTCTTTAATAGTAAAAATTATAAACATGAAAAAAGAAAAGACTATAATAAGTATTTTTGGTCAGAACTCATTTATAAGAAACTATTTTTAACCATATCGATATTAAAAAAATTGTAGAAATTCAGTTAGGCTGGGCCAGGCTATGATTTAATTTTTTTTTGGGCTGGGCTGAACTTTTTTCTATGTGTCGGCATGGGACCAGACCTAGATATTTTGTCCCATGCAGACTACCAATATATTTTGAAAGCAGGTTTAGTGTAAAATTTGTATGCTGCTTTTTTCTGTCTAAATGAGAGGCACTGTCTTAAATTGACATTTAATAATGGACAATTTGTGAAGAATATGTTTGAAATTTTTATAATTATCATTCAACCTGTTAAATAATTTTCAAATTTCCATTAACAAGAAATAAAGTTGTAAATTATGTATTATTATTACCTTTGAAGTACATATATATATATATATGCCAAGAATTTCTTATATACAGAAAAATGCTCGATGACACATATTTTAAAAGCTAACCAGTATCCACAAAATGTTTTATTAATCCATTGAGTACCATAGATAAAATATCTCACTTTCTTTCAGCTGCCAAAAATTGCCAATTAATCACCTTCAATGTGAAATTGAGGTATCTTGTCTAAGACACTCAATGGGTTAAACTCATTATTGAATTGACTTAAATAAAAAATATTCTTTAAAAATCTTCTCACACAGTGTTAAACATAAATGGTTAATTTTGTTGTTTTTTATAGGATACGGGAAAAACGACAGTGATGAGTCTCATGCTCGATAGCGATCTTAGAAGTCCCGAATCACATGTTTCTAATCCAGAAGCAGATAGTTCACAGGAAATACCTCTGAGAGAATCAAGCCCAGAACTTTCAATAGCTGAAATTCCTGAAGACCTGTCAGGAAAAAACAATTCTGTGTTATTGCCTTGTGTAAGTGAACTATCCATATCAGATGTCAATACCATTCCAGGTCTTATTTTATCGCCAAGTCCACTAAATGATTCATCACCAGCCTTTTCAATAGAACTTGAAATGACTTCTCAACAACTTACATATAAACCCAGCACATCACGGCAGAACCTTGAAACAATTGTTGAAGCAATACGACATGTTGAAGGTGATCATATGTTTAGAGATGATCCAGCCCCAACAGAAATGTCCACTAATCAGTGGAGTGATCAAGAAAATACAGATACTTTTGACAAAGAACTAAGTGAAGAACAAACCTATCAGACATTACATTTGCTCACAAATCAAGACTTCTCATTCCAACACCAAATCATCAGAAATGCTCCAATCACTCAATCTCGACCTGGTGTCATAGTCTCTAATCATTCGTAATCATTGTGCACTTTTTGACAGGAAATTATCATTCCACCATATTCATTCATTTCATTAGCATTTTTCCTGCTATAAGTGTATAAAACCCATTATCCATCTTTCATTGAGGTAAATTCAGTTCCTGAGTGCCCATGCACTGTTTGTTGCCATTTGGTCACTCCTTTCAATATGATTAATTAAAAGGGAAATAATTTTATGAATATGATTTTGAAATGTAAATTATGCATTAATTTTTGTATTTCAGTGATTAATTTTATTTCTAAAATGAAATTTTCATTAAATTAAATGTGAAGCTTAATTCAGTTATGATACATTAAGTCAGTATTGCAGATTAATAACTTCCTGGTGAGTAAATAATGGTTTTCTTGTGACAATGCACATCTCCAGTTAATTGAAGGTTTTATCATACCATTCAGATATAGAAGAAGGGTGTAAACTGAAGATAAAATTCTTAATATTTTTTGTTAGCTAGAAATTGTTAAGAACATTTATATTGGAATCTGAAATGTATCAACAGTAACAAAATGTTTAAGACTTTTTTAATTTATCCCCAAAGTAACTTCTAATATTATTATTTTTTTAAAAATTGCAGTGACCCAATATGTTTGCAATACAAAAAAAAAAAAAAAAAAAAAAAAAAAAAAGGCTTCAAGTGACCTAGAAAAAGATTTGAAGTTTATTCTAGCATATCAATCCACAACAATATTTACTATATGAGTTACAATAAAGAATAGATATTTAATAAGTCAGACAATAGAAATAAAATTAAAAAACAGTTCATGGAGATATTTTTAGAATAAATTTTACAGATAGTAATTACAGCACAATTATATTGGAATCTGAAATGTATCAACAGTAACAAAATGTTTAAGACTTTTTGAATTTATCCTTAAAGTAACTTCTAACATTGTTATTATTTTTTTAAATTGCAGAGAATTTTGCACTTGTGAGAATTGCACAGAATAAATTTTTTGTACAGATTGTGCAAAAAAAAAAAGGACAGAAAGAACTTAATTTGTAGATAAAGCAACTTTTTCTTTGTTTATAAAAATACATTAAGTGTGTTTATTTTAGTAACTGATGAAGTATTTGAAGTTAAGTTTTAATAAACATGAAGAGTTTTAAATCAATTGACAATTCAAGTAACAGGCCTTTTTTTAATTAGTCTAATCATATCACACTGCTCTAATTAATATTTTTACTTTCTTATATCTTTACAAGAAGTTTCTGTTTATGATGGCCAATTATCTACACTCGGGATATAGGGCTTAAAGGGGGGGTGCCCTCTGTGAGGGTCTTTCTAAGGGAACCTAACCCGTATATATTCAAGGAAATCCAAGGTTTGAAGAAAAACAAAAAACTCTGTACAGTTAGGCTGACAGCCGAATTACGCTCGAACCCAGCACCTGCTGTCTATCAGTCTCAGAGGCAGAACCTCTTGGCCACTGGTGGGGCTTTACAAGAAGAAAGTATTGGATGTGAAATTTTTTTAATTCCTGTTTTCAATGTATTTACACTTTTAAGGTTCAGAGAATCCAAAAAACATGTTTTTACAAAATGTTTGTCTGTGACTCTGTCCGTCTGTATGTGACATAAATATTGCAGGTGCTCTAATTCAAGAACTAATGCAAGGAATTTAATAAAAAATTACATTCAGGTAATCTCTGATATAAAATAGTGCTGATTAGATTTTGGTGTAAATACCTTATCAGGTGGCGCTACTATGTTGCCTTTTGTTCGATTTCTGCAATAGCTCTATCTCCAGAATTAATGCATGGAATTTCATAAAACTTTGAATTCAATTAAAGCTTAACATGAATTGATATTTGCTTATGTTTTAGTGTAAATTGCTCAATAGGTTGTGCTGCTATGCAGCATTATTTAAGATGCCTGTAAACTCCAGATCTAATGCATGAATTTTCATGAAACTTCGGCTAGTCCTTGACATGAAATGACATATTTTTATATTTTGGTGTAAATTGGTCTGCAGGTGGTGCTGTTATGCTGCATTTTGTGTGATTTTCGTAATAGCTCTATCTTCAGAATTAAAGCATAGAATTTCCGCAAACTTCAGATTTAGATTAGTCCTTGACATAAATTGACTTTTTTTACATTTTGGTGTAAATCGCTCAATAAGTGGCGCTTTTATGTTGCATTTTTAGAGATTTCCACAACAACTCTACCTCAAGAACAAATGCACGGATTTCCATCAAATTTCTGATCTCTCTCTCTCTCTCATCTCATGTCTTCCATGAGATAGTATTGTGGTGTGTATGGCGCGTATCAAATTTCTGATTCGATTAGTTGGTTGGTTGGTTGGTTGGCAGGCGGCTTGAGACTTATGCTTCGCCATAGGCGGCTTTGCCTCGACTACTCGACAGGAAGAGAATCCGAAATCTCAAATGCAGTGTGTTATGAGAAGTCCGTGATTACCCACGAGCAACCACAAGAGAAAATTTGACGAGAGAAGAGAGACCGGAGCGAGACTTGAGAGCGACTGTAATAATCTCAGAATACGTAGATTGGGACTGTAAACCAAGCGTAGTATGGTGATCCTGTTCGTGCTATATTTTGCACACTGGAGAAGGACGTGATCAGAAGTCTCAGGGACACAGCATATAGAATACAGTGGGGAAGGCGCCAGATTCATACTGAAGAGCCGGGAGTTAGTCGGTCAGGTACGGGTACGCCACCGAGAAATCCAGATGTCCTCACGACGATGGCAGGTCCACTGTCGAAAGGCATCGTCCTCGCTAAGATGAGGGAAATCGGAGCAATAATCGCTGTTCAGCCAGGCATACGTCTTTTCAGTTATCCAGTTCCGACGGATTTGGGCCCCAAGGTCTTCAGGAGCGACCCAGTTCAGGGTGCGAGTAAGGTACGGGCCATTGCAAGCCAGGGAGTCAGCCACTTCGTTAGGGGGAATGCCCTTGTGGCCAGGACACCACACAAGAGAAAGAGACACGCTATGGAGAGAGAGAAGCTGAGAGATGGTGTTATGCAGGAGTATGATTACTCTAGGAGAGCGGAGAGAATAGTTTTCCAGAGCAGAGAGAACAGAGCGGCTGTCAGTGAGCAGGAAGTAGCGACCATTCTCTTTCACATAGGAGGTTAGAGCGATGAAAATGGCGAAGGCCTCGGCCGTGAAGATAGAGTTGAGATGATGTACAAGCATGGCGATACTGGATCCGGAGAAAGAATTGTGAACAGCAACGGCTGTTTTGGCGGAGCCCTTGGAGGCGTCAGAGGAGAGCAATACAGTGTTTGACATCGAGGCGCTCCACGACTTCCAAGCTTGGTAGATGGCCTCCGAAGGGAAGACCGTCCAAAAGGATATGGCATTCTGAGTGAAGAAGAGGATGGGATGGCCACGAGAACTTGAGTATATCATTAGGATCAAGGTTGTAAGTGCTTAAAAACTCAACAGCAGCAGCCGACAGATGTTCAGAAGCAATGGAAAGGTCAGACGAGAAAGGGGGGTGTGGGAGAGAAAGTTGGCGAGCTAGGAACCTATTGGCAATGCAGCGGATACGGCTGACCATACTGGAGGCATTCGCCTCGCGGCGAAGGAGAGGAAGTGCAGTATATCTCGGAAGGCCGGTGGCAACACGTAGAGCGGCGTTGTAGGTGACCTCAAGAGCGTTCAAAGTTGAGGGGCAGACTTTGAGAAAAAGGGGGCAGGCATATTCGAAAAGACTCCGGCCAAGAGAGTCAACGATACGCAACATATGTACCGTATGAATGCCGTGAGTGTGCGAGGCGACGGCTTTCAAGTAGTTGAGCCTCTTGAAGGCCTTGGCACGAAGGTAAGAGAAATGATATTTGAATAGGAGGGACCTGCCGAACCAGACCCCTAGGATTCTAACAACGGGACTCCACTCAAGTTCAAGGCCCCTGATATTAGCTTTTGATTCAAGAGGCCGACGGCGGGAGAAATCTATAGCGGTGCTCTTTTCAGGTGAGATGGAGAGGTGGACTAGCACTGGACTAGCCGATCAATGCAGTTCTGGAGTTTGGCCAAGGTGCGCAGAGGGTCTTCCCCCAAGGCATATAGGAAAATGTCGTCTGCATAGATCAGGAGATAGACTCCACACTCCAGGATCTCGAAGATGTCGAAAAGGAAAATCATAAAAAGAAACGGGGAGAGAACGCTACCCTGCGGTACGCCTCTCCTACATGGATCACGGTTGGAAAACTGAGACTTCCACCGCACGTGGATAGAGCGATCCGTCAGAAAATTTGCGATCCAGCGGCCAACTTTGCCCCGGATACCAAGATGGGCAAGCTTATAGATCAGGCCGTCGATCCAGACTGAATCGTAAGCTGAGCTGATGTCAAGACATACCGCAAGCGCAGTCAGAAGGGAGTTGCGAGCTCTTGATATATCATCAAAGAACTTACACAAAGTGGCCGTAGAGTCCTTGAAAGGCATAAATCCGTAGTGAGAAGCCTGAAAGATCTCGTTGTTCCCAGCCCAAAAGATAAGGCGGTGGAGAAGGAGACGTTCAAAGACCTTCGAGCACACGGCAGTCAGCGCAATGGGACGATAAGAAGAGACCAGGCGAGAAGGCTTGCCAGGCTTGCAGATTGGGACGATGGTGGCTTCCTTCTACTCAGATGGTACGGTACCCGAGTCCAAAAGCTCGTTATAAAGGGTGAGAAGTTTCTCTAGATTCGAGTCGGAGAGGCCTCGGAGTAATTTGACGGATATCCCATCACGCCCCGGAGTTGTAGGACGAGTCCTTTGGATGGCGAGACTGAGTTCATTGAGAGTAAAAGGAGCATCAAGGCAGGCGTCCCCATCGCTAAGATCATAAGGAATGGGAACCAAAGGATCATCTTGGCTGAAAGCCTCAAGGAAAAGGTCCGCTTGGGCGCGCCAGGAAGCGACAGGGCCCCCGTTCTACAAAATGTTGTCGCCAGGTGGAGTATCTTTACGAGCCAGATTTTTGAGCAGTTTGAAGATTTGGCCATTCGAACCCTGAGAGCGACAAGTCCTGTCCCAGTAGTCGCGGGAAACCTGTTTGATGTAGCGCCGGAGCTTGCTGGCCGTCTGTTTATAGAGCAACCACATCTCCTTGGAGCAGCAAGATCTTGCGAGGCGGAGGTAACGACGTTTGAGTCCAAGTAGTTTACGGCATGTGGAATCCCACCAAGGAGCATTGTGGCGAGGCACACGGCGAGGGAAAACGGAGCACCTGGAGAGAGCCGCTCTACAAGAGTCCGAAAAGGAGTCGTAGGTAGAATAGGAATTGAAGTTGTCCAGAGTCGAATTTAGATGACAGGTGGCCGAGGTCCAGTTGACAAAGTGGCGACGGGAGTCGGCCTGAGTATCGTACCCACCAATCTGAATAATAACGGGCTGGTGATCAGAGTCGAATGGATCCGGATGCACCGAACAGGAAAGCGAACCAAAATGGCCAGAAGAGGAGAGGGTGAGATCGAGAAGGGAAAAGGCAGAACCGGGCGCAATACGAGTCGCACTGGACGTATTGCAGACACAAACGGGATGACTGAGGATCCAGGAATGGAAACGTTGAAGAGGAAGAGGGTAAGGAGGCTGGCGACAGAGTAGGTTGATGTTAAAGTCACCCACCAGAAGGAATGGTGGCTCAATAGAATTGAGTAAACTATCGAACCACTAAACTGCAAAGGAACCCCTGGGAAGGTAGATAATGACAATGGTGAGCCAGATGCCATGAATGTTGATCTTAACGCCAAGAGCTTCCGTATTGCCGGAAGAGTCAATAAGAAGAGAAATGCGGTATGAAGGGTAAGAAGCGCGGACCGCCGTGAGGAGACCTCCACCACGGCCGCCATCTCTACCAGCCGAAAAGGTGTGCATACGGGGAATAGAGAAGGTTGAACCCGAAGCTAAAAAGGTCTCTTGTAAGCAGATGACCTGGCAGTCTCTAAATAAAGGGGCACGTAACCAATGTCCATTAGCTCTAACACTCCTACAGTTCCAATGAATAACCTGGAAACCCATGAAAAACAAAAAGGAAAAACACCAGCAATCGAGAAGAGAGAGGAGCCCCAAAAGACAACCACGTAAAAGAATAGAACATAACTTCCTCCCCCTTCCCTAAAAAAAAAGGGGGGAGGGGGAATGGGAGAGGGGAGAAGAGAGGTCCCAACTCACGTGAGTCCAGCGGCCTGAGAAGAATGTCCGAGCTCATGTTTGGAGATAACATCTGAAGCCCCAGAATCCGTGGAAGAAAATTCCATGAGGAGGTCTGACAAAGACCCCTTTTCCGAAAAGGCCTTTCGCAACTTTTTTATTTTTTCCGATTTATGTTGTGTTCTAGGTGAATGTAAAAGTTCGCTTTTTTCGCAGTGTGTGGAGGCAGTGAGGGGGAATCATCAGTTGTTAAAACCTCTTTTATTGCACCGATGACCACTGAGGTAAACATAGTAAGCATATTTTGGCAGTTGGCAGCTTGAGCGGTTAGCACTTGGTGCAACATGTTGACAATGTTTCCACTAAACCCTTGAAGGGTCGCCTGGAGTTCCGTTTTAGTGATGTAGTTCGTAGGAGGAGGGGGACTGGCGGATGATGAGGCCGCAGCCGCATATGATTCAGCCTTGTGAGTGGTGCTGGCGCGGAACTGTCGCCGGGCCTCACTAAAACCTAAGTGGTGTTCGGCTTTGTATTTGAGGAGTTTGGCTTCACGTATATAGTAGGAACAAGATTTGTCAGAGGCGGCGTGGGGGCCTTTGCAATTAGTGCAAAGGGGGGAGGGTAGCGGAGCAGGTGCCCTGATGGGACTCTGCACACTGGCTGCAAATAGGATCGATCTTACAGTTACGTGTACTGTGTGTAAATTTTTTGCATTTATTGCATTGCCGTGGTTTATCAACGAATAGAGAGATGGTATTGATACCATAGTTTAACTTCAGCCGGGAGGGAGTGGCCAAGCTTGGTGACCAGGACCGACGTAGTTGGCGTCGAGCCCTGTCGAAGAAAACGTCTAACTTCTAGTGTCTTTATTCCAATGAAATCCAATTATTTCGCTATTTTGGTGCAATCAACAAGCGGGTCGATGTTGTGAAGAAGGAACCGAGTCGATATTTCTTCAGGAAGGTAGGACGCAGTAACAGTAATATTTAATAACGTTTTGATTTTTAAAATTTCAATGGCAGTATCTGCCGATTGTGTGTGTATGAGTAATTTGCCCTATTGTAATTTTCATAAAATCAATGCTTTTATGGGAAGGAACTTGCAAGGCAATGGCATTCCTTAGCGTCTTGGGATGGGTCATAGGTATGGATCCATTTACAGCAGTTAGAGTAACCGAGATGGCGCCGATGCCAATTTTACTAGCTTCTAATAAGATATTTTCAGGGGAACTGTTTAAGCGGTATAGGAAAGGATTATGAGTAGCGCTATTAGTTATCTCCATGTTTGAAGCAGAATCCTGGACTTTAAATTCGGAGTTAATTTTGCTATCCGTGACCGTCACTGGTTGACAGTCAGACACAAATAAAACAAACAAAATTCGAAACAAACTCAAAGAAGAAACAGTTCAACACTTACCAGTGCTGGTGAAAACGAACGTAATAAAACACTTACTGTACGAAATACAAGAAGTAATTAGCGAAACTATACGAAATTATAAAGTGGATACAAAAGAAACGGTTTCAAGCTGTAACAGTTACGCGTCACAAATCTGAAATTTGCAACGGGCATGAAAACGGCGATACAAAAGTAACACTTGTGACCGTAACAAATGAAGATAGCAGCGTAACAAAGTTGTTACCGTGTATCGATTATTTTCAACGATAGGCTCTTTTGATTGGCTAGTAGCCTTTGGATTGTTTATAAATAAATCACGTTGCGAAGATAATTTTGTTGTATAAAATGATTTAAATTTTACAATCTAAATGAAGTTATTGTGAAAAGATTCTTCCAGAGTGTCTGCATACTGATTATTGAAGTGTATTGTTTTGAGTATTTTCTTGCTAAACAAACTTTTGCCTGAATAAATATTGCCTCATGTATGTGTTGATTAAACATGTCACATACTTTGGCAATAAAAATTCAGTTTTTTCTATTTTTGATCGAAGATGAAAGAAATGAACCTCCAACACCAGAAGCAAGTTATATTCCATTATTGTTATATTCCATTATGGAATATGTTATATGCCATGTAAGCACTTGTTAAATAGGTAGGAAGTAAGGTATATGAATTTTTATTATTTCACAGCTGATAAATCTTGCTGTTGCAGGAGAAATTTTTTACTTTAGCGTTGTTTAATAACAGTATATTTTGCAATTTAGAAGAATTAAATAAAATAAAATACAATGTGGGAATTTTAAACATTCAAATGATCATTGTTAGTAGATTAAGTTATCAGTTTTTAGCTCACAGGCTATCATAGCCTGAGAGCTTATGTGCCCGTCCGTTCTGTATGTATGTGCGTAACGCGATAACTCATGATAAAAATATCCGATCCTCTTAAAATTTTGTATGTAGGTATATCCTGACAAGGCGCTTCCCTGATTAGTTTTTGAAGTTCATTCGATGTGTATAAGAGGGGGAACGGGGGCTCATGCCCCCCTTTAATGGATGTAAATGGGTTTTTCATGCAGAATTAACAGTTTTTGTCCAAAATTTAGATATAGGATCATTCTGATGAGGCGATTCCGTGACTGTTATTATGTGTTCATTGAATAAGTATAAACAGGGGGAACGGGGGGCTCATGCCCCCCCCCCTTAATTGATATAAACGGGATTTTCATGCAGAATTAACAGTTTTCGTTCAAAATTTAGATATAGGATCATTCGGATGAGGCGATACTGTGGCTGTTATTAGGAGTTCATTGAATAAGTATAAACAGGGGGAACGGGGGGCTCATGCCCCTCCCCTTAATTGATATAAACGGGTTTTTCATGCAGAATTAACAGTTTTTGTCCAAAATTTAGATATAGGATCATTCTGATGAGGCGATTCCGTGACTGTTATTATGTGTTCATTGAATAAGTATAAACAGGGGGAACGGGGGGCTCATGCCCCCCCCTTAATTGATATAAACGGGATTTTCAGTCAGAATTAACAGTTTTCGTTCAAAATTTACATATAGGATCATTCTGATGAGGCGATACCGTGGCTGTTATTAAGTGTTCATAGAATAAGTATAAACAGGGGGAACGGGGGGCTCATGCCCCTCCTCTTAATTGATATAAACGGGATTTTCATGCAGAATTAACAGTTTTCGTTCAAAATTTAGATATAGGATCATTCTGATGAGGCGAGTCCGTGGCTGTTATTAGGTGTTCATTGAATAAGTATAAACAGGAAGAACGGGGGTTCTAATGCCCCTCCCCTTAACTTGTATAAATGGATTTTTCAATCAGAATTGTCAGATTTCGTTCAAATCTCTGAATAGTTTTGGAAGTTTAATGGTTAAGCATAAAAGAGGAGAATAACGCCTCTTAAATTATATAAATGCTAAATGGGTTTTTATTAAGAATTATCCGATTTGCTCTGAATTTTGGATATAGATTTATTAATATGATAAAGCATGCACTTGATAGTTTAGGAGGTTCAATGATTAAGTATAAATAAGGAGAAAGGGGAGAGCTGTCACCCCTTTTTAATTTTTTTTTTCGAACGGAATTAACGAAAATACAAGGCTGTAATGTACAATTAGTATGTGTAGCCTGTGAGCTCAATGCCATCAGTTTAACTGGGCAATATTCTTTTTTATTAATTTGTAGATTACTTTAAAATTATTATTTATTTAATGCTTATAATAATTTAATATAATGCAGATTGTTATCTGAAAACAATATGCATTGAGCTTTCATAAATCGTAACATATTATTTTCTCTTTTGAAAGTATAATCATGGGAAAAAAATGAAAGCATCAACTATTTTTAAATCTCTTCTTTGAATAACTGAGGAGCATTGAGTTTCCGTGACTTGTGCATTTTATAAGAATAAATTATGCAACTTTTATTTATGCAATAGTATACAGAAAAATGCAGTTTTTATTGAGAGAAAGCCAGAAAGTAATTTATTGTTTATTAAGTATTGTGCAATGTAATAAAAATTGCTTACAAAAAAAAAATTG
Source organism: Maratus speculifer (assembly GCA_964019185.1). Classification (NCBI taxonomy): domain Eukaryota; kingdom Metazoa; phylum Arthropoda; class Arachnida; order Araneae; family Salticidae; genus Maratus; species Maratus speculifer. Next base: position 62,815,514 of record OZ025293.1, read on the forward strand.
AAGGTTTTCTTGTCTTGATGCTGAAGTTTGTAGGCTTCTGAAAGTGAAACTAAATAACCAAAATGTGTTCGCTTGGGGGTGAGAAATTCAATCAATTTACTCAGCAATGATGAAGTGATTTTTTGATGGAGTAAGGATAAAAGTTTATATTTTTTATTAATTCATTATAATAAGTGGCAGGATTAGCTTATTTTCATCATAATTTAAATCAACTAATTAAAAAAATATATTTAAATTGATTTTGCAATAAATTTTTATTTTAAATCAATGTAAGATATTTTGTAAAAGATATTATGTTTGTCCAAAAATACATTTTAAGCTTTAAAAGTGGGAGAGGTATTATTATGATTTCTGTGAAAAGTTAAGAAATAAAGTACGGAATACATTTGCAAGAAATAAAATGCTTGCAAGTTAGATTTCTAGAAAGCTTTCAGGCCCTAATTTAATATTCCACTACATCAATACTCATCCCTTCCTACCAACCTAACATTATATATGTAAACAAATGCTTTTTTGTTCCATTTAACTCCTTCGGGATGAGCTTCTTTTACAGAATTTTTAATATTTTATCATTTGTTTTTTAAAACAGGAATTTTTGCATAATTGAATCGAGGAAATGCTCCGATTAAGTTGGTGATTTTTTTGACAGGGTAAAGAAAAAAGTTTATATTTATTCATTCATTATATTTAGTGTTATAATAAATATTTTACTTGGGGGACAGGATTTGTTGATTTTAATCATAATTCAAATGTTCCTATTAATAAATGATTTAAGTTAACTTAAAAAAAAAAAACCTATTTTAAATCTTTATCAAGATATCTTGTAATATGGTTGTTCAAAATACATTGTAACTGTTAAAAGTGGGAAATGCTTTTTTAAGTTATTAAATCAAGCATAACCATAAGTGGAGAATTTTCAGAAAATCTTACCACCCAGCAAAATGCAACATATAGTTGAAAAAAGTTATGTCACTGTAAAAATAGCAAATTTCTATTACTACAATGCATTTTCGTTTTTTTTATGCATAAAATTAAGAAATATATATAAGAAAGAAAAGTTTAATATAGAATAAAACTTTGTATCATGTAATTTAGAAAGTTGAGAAAGATAAGCTTACTAGAAGAGAAAAAAAAAACTTTTTGGCATATCTCTGTAGTTTGGAATTTTCGAAGATTACCTAAAAATGTACTTGATCTATCAGAGAATTCACTCGCCAGTGGCGAATAAAATTATGTATTTCCCTACTCCTGAACATAACATTTTAAAATGAAATCATAAGCAGAGAATGTGTAAGTTAAGGTAATAAATAGATAGGATACTTGTAAAATTGTAGCTATTATTAGTAAAGAGAATGCTCATACAATACTAGACATTTATTTATTTAATATTTTCAAAAGTAAAAGCAAATTCATATTTTTAAATTAGATATCTGTTTATATTGTTTATTTTGTTTTACTATATAACAATATTTTTATATGCTTAAAACAGTTCAGATTAACCAAGTGATTTTTTTTTTTTCAGATAAATTTAAATAAGTCTTTCTAATTATTAACTTTAATGATTTAATGAAGGATATTTTGATTTAAAATTGTACTTTTAAACTTAAATTTTGAATTTTAAAAAATCACAAAAATCTTGCTTAAAGAGTAGAAAGAAATATTATTATTTAATTATGAATTTATCAAGATGAGTAATATATTTAAAGAATCAAAATATTTACATGGTGAGTAGAATGTGTTACATTCTGAGTAGTAAATATTTCATTAAGAGAAACTAAAAATGAACTTTTTATAGTTTAGGCCTCCCCCCCCCCTAACTTCTTGTATAAAAAAAAATGCTGCTTCTAGGCATAGTTTACATCTCTATATAATAAAGCACAGTATACCCGCATAGCATGCCTAACTGTTTTTTCCTTCTCCCCCCCCCCCTCCCTATTTTTTTTTGCATAAGTAGTGGGTTCAGTTATGCAGTGGAAGATTTAAGTTAAATCGTTAAATGTAAAAGGTGCTTCAATAGCACCAATTTTTTCAATATCTTCTTATTCGACTTCAATATCATAAGTTTTTTTTTTTTTTTTTTTTTTTTTTAACTATTTTTACATTTAACCAATTTATACTCCAATCAAGAAAATTTTCTTTCAAAGCTTGACTGAAATATTAAATGTAACTTTATGTTATTAACTGTAAATCTGTATTTTTCAAAGGAAAACAGTTTTTTTTTTTTTTTTTTTTTTTTTTTTTTTGTAAACATTGCATATTTTTAATCTTTGCTAAATTTACATAATTAATGTGTTTTATTTAGAACTTCAGCTATGTTCATCATCGCATGAAATTTGCATTCTACATGCATACTAATAGAACCCAGACTAGACTCACTATGTCTTATGATGATTGGTGAGATAAGTCTGCTAAAAATTAATTATTCTGCCCTGTAGATTTATAGCTTGTACAAAAAGTTAGATTGATTAAAAATGTTTGTCATTTTAGAAATTTATTAATTTATCATTTTTCTAAAACTTTGCTTGTAGCTTCTGTGTAACTTGGATTTTGCATTTATCAGCAATGTGTAAAATAAATCAAAACATTATGGAATAATTAAAAAAAATTGTTTAAACCAAACAACCCTGGTTTGCAATGAGTTTAAATAAATGGAGGGTGCGTTCTAGTGAATTCTACAAGGTACAAAATAAATTCGTTACAGTTACTTGAGAAAACACAATTTTTTTTTTGCTATTTTGTTAATAAATATCAAAGCTAAAATAATAAAATCTGACTATGATTGTGAATTTTTATTTTAAAAAATCAATATAATTATTAGTAAAATAAAATTGGGTAAAGGTGGAAGGGTTTGTGCATACAAAAAGAATACTTTTCTAGCTATTTTTATTGATTTAGTTTATGTGTGTATAGAGGGGTGGGGGGTGGGGTTGTAATTTTCACATCTTGGATCCACCTTTGAGTATAATGGTAGTATTTCATGCAGGATAATTTATTATCACAGTTTTTTACTTTTGCCTTTTATGAAATTTTCTTAAGTGGAAAAAAAAAAAAAAAAAAAGACATTTTAAAGATAGGACATTTTAAAGATTTTAATAATTGAAAGAAATGTTTTTTATAAATATAAAAGCAAACAAATCTTAAATTTCATAAAATTAAAAAAATGGAAGAAATTTTAGATAAAAACTTAATTTGAAGCATACTTTTCCATTCTAGATTTGTAATTAAAAAAAAAAAATCATAGGCTATATTATTATTCTAGTGCAATGGAACACCCTTTATTAGGTGCGTTCGTAATTATGTAAATACGTAGCACCTATTGTTGTCGCTCAGTCCGTCCGTCTGTCTGTCTGTCCGTCTGTCTGTCTGTCTGTCCGTCCGCATATAACAGCGCAAAAACTACCCAACCGAATCGTTTGAAATTTAAAATACATAATTATTACATAATTTTGTCGAGTCATTTCAAATTTTATGAAAATCGGATGCATAGATCAATTACAGGGGCAATCAAAAGTATTCCGTTACATTACGGTCAATGGGGAAAAAAGTTTCAAATGCATTTTAATCGTTTGAAATTTAAAATACATAGTTATTACATAATTTTGTCGAGTTATTTCAAATTTTTTGATAATCGGGTGCATAGATCAATTACAGGGGCAATCAAAAGTATTCAATTACATTATAGTCAATGGGGAAAAAGTTTCAAATGTATTTTATACGTTTGAAATTTAAAATACATAGTTATTACATAATTTTGTCGAGTTACTTCAAATTTTATGAAAATCGGATGCATAGATCAATTACAGGGACAATCAAAAGTATTCCGTTACATTACGGTCAATGGGGGAAAATGTTTCAAATGCATTTTAATCGTTTGAAATTTAAAATACATAGTTATTACATAATTTTGTCGAGTTATTTCAAATTTTTTGATAATCGGGTGCATAGATCAGTTACAGGGGCAATCAAAAGTATTCAATTACATTATAGTCAATGGGGAAAAAGTTTCAAATGTATTTTATACGTTTGAAATTTAAAATACATAGTTATTAAATAATTTTGTCGAGTTATTTCAAATTTTATGAAAATCGGATGCATAGATCAATTACAGGGACAATCAAAAGTATTCCGTTACATTACGGTCAATGGGGGAAAATGTTTCAAATGCATTTTAATGGTGTTGCACTCATTCGAACTTAATAAAATTTATATGCAACTATAAAGTACATATTATAATATACATTTTACATAATCTGTGATGCAAAGAACATTTGTTATTGATTTACAAGGCCACACAAAAGTATTCCATTACATAATGGTATAGAGAGAACATTGCTTGATGAGCGTTTTAATTGTAATTCAGTATTTACAATTTTATGAGATTGAGATATAAGAGTAATATTTTTAAAACTTCGTTATCGTACGAACGCACCTCGTTTGCTACGCTTCACGTGCAATTTCCAACTTGTTCATTTCTAATTTACTTCTAATCATTTCATTTTGATTTCCCACAAGAGAGAAAGTCTATTGTTGTTGAGAGATTTTAAAATTCAATTAATTGTTCTTGAATAAGTTTGGAAAAAAAAAAAAAAAAAAAAAAAAAAAAAAAAAAAAAACTTAAAATTAATTTTTTACAATTTGTTTAAATTAAACATAACAAAAAATAGAATTGAAGCACTCGTTGAAGATAATTTTTAGTTATATTTTGTTTTTTATATTCATGTGTTAAAAATTATCTTAAACAGAAGGAAAAAGAAACCCGAAGAAAAGAACAATAAACTGTTTCAATTTTTCAGTAAACATATATGATAGAAGCTCATTTTTGGATCTTAATATGATATTTTTGATAAATTTTGAAGAATTTTATTTTATTTATTTATTTTTATTGATATATTTAAAAATTGTCTTGTACATGAAATTGTGATTAAAAGAAAAAAATATCCTAGATTAGGCTATTTATATTTGAACCCCCATCCCCCCCAAAATAATAATAATAATAATAACAATAATATGCACTGGATGCATTGAATGGTATTTTTTGGACATTTTGATAGCAGACAGTACATCTGTTCCAAAACCTTGTCAATTGCTTGATTTTTTTTTTTTTTTTTTTTTTTTAAGACATGATCTATTATTTCAATACATTGTGAATGATTTGAATGTGAAAATATTTCATTTATCCACCATATAATTTTATTTATATATTTTTCTTCAGGCTATAAATAAAAACTAGATAGTTTTTTTCTCTTATTGTGAGTATCATTAAGTAAGAATTTAATGATAACATTTTAATTATTATTTTGATAAATTAAATCTTTAAAGTATATTTTTTATCATTCAAAACAATTTAAAGTTTGATTAAATATATCCCTGAAATAATTTATACATAAAAAACAATTTAATTAGAAATTCATTACTTTTTCAGATTAATAAAATCATATGCTAAACTATTGAAAAAAATACTATATTATAGTACAGTGAAAAACCATAATCACCTCTTGATGACAAAAATAATAAACTATTCCAAATTGTTTTGAGAGCTTTAATATGTTTTATTTTGTTACATTTTGGTATTATTTTATGTTAATATGTTTAAAAATAATCTTACATGTAAGGTTCTGATTAAAGTAAAACAAAATCTAAGTTAATATCCTATTTATATTCTTCAAGGGAAAAAAAAAAAAAATGCAGACTATATTGGATATGTTGTATTGTATGGTTATATGTTAGGCAAGGGCGGCGCCAGAGGGGGGGCCGTGGGGGCATATGCCCCCCCGTCGGGCATACCTGGCCCCCCCATCGGGGTCAAAATTCGATGTCGTCGGGGAAAATATTTTGACTTTTGAAATTCGTTCCCGTCAAATTGGGTCAACATATGGAGTTTTTATTATTATTATTATTAAACTCTGGTTGACTAAACGAATTCTTTTGGGTACGAGTCGGTTTCTGACTGAATTTTCATTCTTGCAGATTGAGTTTCAGATAAACCCGAAAAAAAAAAAAAAAATCAAATTTCTTAAAATACAAATCTATACAGTTGACTACACATCATGATACATGAATGACTCTGGACATGTATATTTTTTAACAAAAAAGATAAAATTTATATTAAAGTTTTGTCGGGGTTGTCTTGGATGACAAGTAGAATGCTGCATCGGGTCGGGCAAACTGAACCTGACACGACTCTCAATCTGGATCGGATCGGGTTGAGCGTAATCTTTTGTCGTTGTGGGCTGGATTCCAGTTGGGTTAACTTTGTTTCAGGTTCGGGTTGGATGTTGACATTTATTGTTCTTGATTCAAGATCGATCTCTCAAAAGAATTTACAAAATTTATTTTAAGTAGAAAAATTATATATTGAATGTTAATGAGTTTATATATACTGATTTTTTACTTAAGAGTGTATTCGAAAAAAGTTTTTTCACCTTCAACAGCTCGAAATTTTCCGATACAATTTCAGGCACATTTTTAAAAGTAGAAACATGAAACTTGCTGAGGTGATTTTTGAAGAGACGTATAAGATGCCGTGTGATGTCATTTTGCGCTCAATCATTAGAATTTGATTTATGAACAATTATCTTCTTAGTACCACCTTTTTTTCGTTACCAGATCTCCCGCTTCGAAAAAATCGGTTCAAAATGCCGTTTTTGATTGCTCTTTTTTGCAGTATTTTCTGCATTTATCAAAGAATCGACAATCACTGCACCTTGTGTACTTTCTGAATAAGATAATTTGCCAGTTTGATGAATTTGATAGCAAAAATGAATTTAAAAATAAATCGGAAAATAAGCAGTTTGAATCGAAAAACACCCTACTGGAGATATATGTTGTAGATATATTTTTACATAATTGCATTACAATGGATATATTTTTCATCAGTTACGTTTGGGGTCTAGTTGAGGTTGAAATATTTCGGGTTCAGATCGAAATGTGGAGATGTCAGGCTGAGATTGCGTTTCGGATAGAGTTCTGCATCACCTTAGGAAATTAAACCCAACTCGATTGGCGATTTGAGTTGGATCTGGCTAAAGTTAATATTTTTCGGAGAGGCTCGGATTGACTTCTATTTTTCGAGTCGGGTTAGTTTTAACTGTTTCAGCTTATGGATTCGACTCTACCTCATTTCCCAAAAGTATCTTCGAAATATAATTTAAAATGTAAAATTATATTATTTGAATGTCAATGAGTGCATATATAGGTACATTAATTTTTTCTATATAAAATATATAATTGATATTGGAAGTATTATTTTAGACTATTTTTCCATTATTGCTTTACAAGATGGAATTTTCTTTTGCATTTCGAGTTGGGATTAGGTTCGAATTGAATACTTTTAGGTCGAAGTTTGTCGAGTTCGAGCCATCTACTTTTTAAAAACTGGTTCAGGTTGAATGGATGTAGAATTCACTAGTTCAGGTCGGGTATAACCCAATCCGCGGAGGACTCCATGATCGCAAAATAATCCGTGAACTGAACAATTTTTTTTCCTTGCTTATATTCCGTTAAAAGAGAAAAAATTGCTTTAAATTTTGCTTTCATGCGCTTTAATTTTGCTTTTTTCACGCCTCCCCCTCCTCCCCAACCACACAAAATACAGAAAAAACACCAATTACCTGAAATACTCACACCTAAAGCAGCATATTCGTCAATTTGCATGGGAGTTCTGGCAGCTATGCTGCTTAGTATCTTTTCATATTAGAAACGGAATTTATAAATCCGTTTTATCTAAATATACGTAAAAAACAGAAATCTAAGATCAAAATTTTCGAAAAATGTCCAATCAGAAGGCATAAATTGCTTTAAATAATAGAAAATTAATTTCAATTTTAAATATATTCAATTCAAATAAAGAAAACTAATATTAAACATAGAAACGTGTTCAGTTGGAACGAAAAAGGATATCAAGAAATTTCAATTTTATACAAGTTTTGTTCTTAGTAAGTATGCTGTTTCTTTATACTAGTATTCTTACTTAGATTTCAATGTAGGATGTTTAAACCGCAGATAACAGCCGCGATTCCCTAACAGGAAATATATATATCTTCTCTTTTGACTAGTTTTCAAATTCTGATGTGCAAGTTAATATAAAACAAACTTTTCGACAATTGGAATAAAGAGGTTGATGAATAATGTTGTTTAGATTTAGCAGACGTATTCTTGCTGATTAGTTGTAAAAATAACATTTATATGTCTCATTGTTGCTATGAGAATTACCCCCCCCCCCCCAAAAAAAAAAAAAAAAAAAAACCTGTATTGTGATAGACCGGAAGAATATTTCAGAGTTAGATGTAGTACTATATTTTCGTCACTTGTCCATTGACCTAGAGGTCTGCACGGGCCCGTACCCGGCCCGGCCCGCGGGCCGAGCCGGGCCGGCGGAATCGTTTCGAATTTTCTAACGGGCCGGCAGATTTAGAAGTTTTTTCAACGGGCCGGGCCGGGCCGACAAACAACATAAACGGGCCGGGCCGATAAAAAAAATTTTCGGGCCAGCCGGCCCGTTCTGAAGATTTAAGCAAAAGCGATAAAATATGAACTATTTTCAACGAAAATGGTTTTAACGAGAATAAGTATAAATGTGGCCATACTAGTTTGACAGCATCAATATAAAAATGCACAGTGTATCGGCATCGGAGAATGACATTATGTGTAACCCGTTTTAATATTTTTTTAGCTGACTCATGCCGGTCCGAGATCACGCTTGCATTATTTTTCTACATATAGACTGGGCGGACCGGTACTAGACTTAATTATTGGCAGAAAACATGATTTGTAAAATTATTAACAGCGATAAAGCACTTATGTTAGCTTAGTCTTCGGATATATACTTCTTGATGATTTTTAAATTAATTTCTCAATAATGCGAAAGTTTGACACATTTTCTGATTAATTTTAAATTGTAAAAGTATAAAAGTGATAAGCCTAATTATTGAAGGGATTTGGAATCGAATAGCGTTTTTCATTTTTGGTAAATAAAATACTTGCATAACCTTGTTGAGATATAATAGTTTCCCAAATGATTGCAGGTTTTCCTCCCTTCCCTTGCTATTGCTTCCGGAAATTCTATTCAAAACGCTAATTATGACAGTATTTTATTTGTTTGCAGTATTCTTAAATTGCTTGTATCAAAAAATGGATAACGCCATTCGATTATATAGTTTCTGAATAAAGATATCTGCTAATCTTATGCGTTTCTGAGAAAAAAAAATGAATTTAGAAATGTATCAAAAAAGGAGCTTCTTTGAATTTAAGAATGAATTTGGATTTGAAATCTATAATAAAATGATATAGAAATATATTTATAAATCTTCTTTTATTAAACAGCTTCAAAATTAACGATGTTTTTAGCTTTCTTTCTTTTTTCTTTTATTCTAAGCCATATTAATTTTTTAATGAATCTTTATTCGAATGTTGAAAGCCTAAGAATCTAAGTAATCATTAATGTTGTTAATGTGTATTTGCTGTAAAATATACTGTAAAATCATTCCATAAATATGTTTGCAGTATTCTTTAAAGAAATCTTAGTTATATGATAAAAATCTGAATTTTTTAGAAATCGTAGAAATTGTAATGGGCCAAAACGGGCCGGGCCTGTTTTCGCTGATTTTTGTACGGGCCGGGCCGGGCCTAAAATACAAAAATTTAAACGGGCCCGATCCGAACTTTTGAGTTTTACAACGGGCCGGGCCGGGCCGGGCCGGGCCGAAAAAACTTTCCTACGAGCCGGGCCTGGAAATTCCGGCCCGTGCAGACCTCTACATTGACCACAGATATAAGGAGTTTTTTTTTTCTGATCTAGTATTTTTATTTTAATATATAGAAAAAAGATTTTTTAAATTATTATTCACCTGTTTAATGCATTTTTTTTAATCAGACAGTATAATTAATAAGACAGTAACCGTGAAAACAATGCTACAAGGAAATTTTAAAGAAAAAATTTGACTATGAAAAAATGGAATTTGTGACTTTGCAAATTTTGCATTATAATGATCATTTCTACTATAATAGTTTAAAAAATTTTTATCAGTTCCTTCTTTTTACGAAGATATCAACTTTAATTTGTCTCTGCTGTGTATAAAAAGTTTCAAGACTTTTATAAGAGTAAGTCTAAATGATTTCTTATTTGCGTTTGTATGTGATTTGATATTTTTACCCGGGTGTTTGAATTTTAAAACTGCTTTATACGCAGAATTCGTACTTTTGTTGATAACAATAATTTAACTAATGTTTATGGAAGTTTTTCACTTCTATTTTTGCATTCAGCAGTAAATACAGTAGAGCTTCGATTATCCGGACTGGTCGAGATCTAGGCCGATCCGATTAAGGAAAAATACGGAAATAAGGACAACTTTAAAAAACGCATATAGCAATGTTTTTAGGTAACTTCCCCTCATTTTTTTCGAGGTTTAAGACTGGTAATTTTGGTAATGCATATTTTAGCACGTTGCAAATGGCGTATTTAGAAAGGTTTTTTTATTATTTTTTTAATAAAATTTAAAATTTTATTTTTTGCGGAATTGATACAAAGTTATGCATAGAAGTACACATGGAAACTTCATGATTTCCGATATAACTATGTCTAAAAAATTAACGCACAAAATTTAATCCAATTTCATACTTTCTTTAGACTTTCAAATAAATTAATGCTGATAAAATTTGTCATGCATCATTCAATAGTGGTTTTGTTATGCTTTGTTTTTAATAATTACCGTGACAGGCACGCATCACTTTTTTTTCTCCAAAGATCAAAATGATCATATTTACAAATGAAATTGAAATGAAATAAGTACCACTAAAAGGTTATCTTTCTAAATAATATTCTGTTTTATAGTACATTTATTTGATTGTTAAAAATCTAAAGTTGGCAAGTGTGCTGTGAGACCGTGAGAGCTATTTCTCAAAAAGTGAAACACAAAATTTTATTAAACTTCATCATATTCAATTAGTATGGATGACATTTTGGTGTATATCGCCCTACAGATGTGTTTTTTATGCTGTGTTTTTTTCCCCAATTTTTTTTATGTCTGCACGTATTGAATATAGAATTGCACAAAACATTTTATGCTAAAAAAAGAGAAAAAAAAACAGCAATACTGTTTCTATTTTGGCTTCGAACACTCAATAGTCAATAGGCTGCTGTTATCTTATGTCACCTAAAAGAGATTCCTTATCATATCCATAATGAAATTGACCTGGATTAGCGAGCGTGGTTTCCATATTGTTTATTCCTAGTGAATAACCCAAGTTTAAGGAAAGAAATTTTCACCGAGCTCCAACTCCTGGATAAACCTCGATAGAGGTCTGCATTGGCCGGGTCCGGGCCTATTTTCTTTTACGACACTGGGGATGGTCCATGCCTGGTTTCCATGGGACCATGCTTCCTAGGACAGCACGGGTCGAAATTTTCAATCCCGGTTTATATCCAGCCCGTTGAAAATCTCCCTCACGGAATGACTTGGGCCGTGCAAAAATCAGTAAAATTTGGCCCGTTCCAAACATTTTTACAAAAAAATGTATGCATTTTTATAAGTTTAACACGCTGTTATTCTATAATTAAACTTTAGAATTTATTATTTTTAAAGAGTAGTAGATTTTTAGGCAATAAAATTTAAATACAGTAAAACCTGTGAAATAAATCCTGCCTATTACACAAAAAAGTACTTTCAGTTTCAAAACCGTTTATGAAAGTGAAAGTATCTTTAAAAAAAAAAAAATCTGTAACCGAAATCGAAAAAGTGAAAAATAGTCATATTAAAGAGCAAACTCAGCTGTGCTATCCAAGAAAAAAAATTGTTTAAAAATATTCTAATCAAAACGAGAAATTCGAAAATAATCTGTGTTTAACATGACGGAGCGGGTGTTTTCAAGTGAGTGAAGAGTTCCCTTTCAAAATGAATATAATAATACATGTGAAAAGAATATAATATATTACACCTTTTACGATGGCAACTTGACCATAACTCTCTCTCTCTCTCTTTTTTTTTTTTTTTTTTTTTTCTATGCGATTTTGTTTTGGAAGATTTTACTATGTGGCATTTTTCTGATTTTTAAGTCTCCGATATAAGGATTAACGATAACTGAATGATAATTGAAACATTTACATGCAAATAGATATTCATTCGAAATAAATAAATATTGCCGCCTAGAACAAGTCTTAATAAGACTATTTTTTATCAGAATTCCTCGTCCAAAACACTTTATAACTATATCGAAGTAAAAATTCACGTTTTGTAGAAATAGAGTCGGACAGGCCAAGATTTTAACTTTTTTTTTGAAGGGGGGGGGGCTATAATATGTATGTATGTATTTGTATTTCCCAGCATAATCAGGCCGACTTTTTTTAATTTTATGTCGACCGGATCATTAATCTATTTAGTACAAACCAGATCGGGCCTGGGCTTAAAATTTTTGCTCACGCAGATTTTTAGGCCCCGGACCAATACGCGGCTACCTCTAATATACATTATGAATTTGGCCCCCCTCTCGGGGATACAGTGCCCCCCCCCCCCCCCCCCCGTCGGGCAAACTCTAGCGCCGCCCTTGATGTTAGGTACTTCAAAATATATTTTATGGCTTCTCAATTACATCTGTCCTCCCCACTTTACCCTTTGTTGTCATAAAAAAGTAGAATTACAATTTATACAATTATAAATAAATATGAGATTTATACTTTTTAAATATCAAGGTTATATGTGCGATTATGATTTGTTCTAATTATTACAAAACAGAAGTAATTTTATTTAAAAAAATATTTTCCTTTTTACACTATTTATTATTATTAATCATCATTTAAAAATTATAAATATTTGTATTCAATTCTATCTTTTTTTTAACATAACAAATTATTAAACTAATCTCGTATCTTACCTTCGGTTTAAAATTCAAGCCATTATTTATAGCTATCAAGATTTCAAATCAATAATAATTATCATTCAGTTATAAGCAATACAAATATATACAGTCGAGTCTCTATATAACGAAATCCACCGTTCCACTAAAAAATTCGTTATATAGAAAAATTCGATGTATAGAGAATGATGTTAAAAATCGTATTTAATGTGTGAAATTTGAACAAATATTATTTTTAATCTTTTGAATTATGAATTTGAAATGTTTAAAAGTATATATTAATCTAACATTTTATTTCTTAATTATTTAAGCTGTTTCAAAAAAGAGAACATACATTTATTTGAAAGCTTAATGAAAATAAAATAAGAAAGACTTGCATTAATTTCAGACGAAGAAATTTGTAATTTTTTCATGTTTTGATTTTAAAATTGTTACGCTCTCAAAAAAAAAAAAAAAAAAAAAAAAAAAAAAATGCTCAAATTTTAGCAAGGAATGAAAAATTGTAGTTAACATTTTCTTTCATTTGAAGGCCTCTCTTATGTGTCTCTCATTGATTCTTCTCTTACATGTGTATCAATCTAATTGACTCTGTTTTGAGAAGGATGTGGAAAGATGTGTGGGAGGTGGGATGAATTCGTTGGATTAAAGAACAAGAAGAGAAGTAATATTTGACGATAAATCAAAAACAAGTGATGGAAAATTGATTCCATATGATTTCGAAGTTCTTTAAAACTGAATAAATTAAGACCAATTTATGAAAAAAATCGCTATATGGAGATAGATAATTCGCTATGTAGAGACTGTTTTTGATGTAATAATGCAAAAAGGGAACCGTTCCTACTAAAAATTCGTTATATAGAAAAATTCGATGTATGGAGTTTCGTTATAGAGAGACTCGACTGTATATATATTTTCCCTGTCTGTCTGTTTTTAGTTTAGCAAACAAACTTTCATTAGTAAATAAATTATAATAAAAAAAGAACACAAGTTGTTAAATGTTATTTAAATTTACATATAAAAAAATTAAAAATGTATGGCGAAATTTGCTTTCAAAATAAAAAAAAACTACGTGTTTGGATTAAATTTTTAAGAAATAAAATCGATCAAATTTTAACCCTCAAAAAAAAAAAAAAAAAAAAAACTTAATATTTACAACATTTATAATTTTCGCTATTTAAATAAGATTATTTTTCCAATATTTGCTGATATTTGATCAAAAATCGCCACATTACGTGATATGCCGACATATTTTGTTTACGTTTTCCGGAGTTGTTACCGGCTTGAGACAGCTTGCTACGCGTCTCACGCTGTAACAAATTTTTATGACAACAATCACAACTTTGTGACGGCAGAAGCCGGTTGGCGTTTCATTTGTATCCCGCTTTGTAGGATTTGTGACTGTGTTGCAAGTTGTTACGGGAAACGTTTCATTTGTATCCACTCCAAAATCCCACCCAAAATTGCGGAAAAAGGAGTACACACGGCACGTTGACAACAACGCCAACAGAAATCAAAACCCAAGCTCAAGCCGTTGCCAGATCTGTGCTATTTTTCGATTCGATTAGTCTTTGACATGAATTGATGCTGTTTATATTTTGTTGTAAATAGCTCCACAAATGGTATTGCTATACTGCATTTGTTACAATTTCTGTAACAGCTCTATCTCAAGAACTAATGCACAGATTTGCATCAAACTTCAGACTCACAAGGAAGGTCTCCATTGGGGGCATACTCAGAATTTTTTGAAAAAAATACGAATTAAACTACTCATGTAGGTAATAAAGGATCAGTGAAAATTAGCGGCGGAATTACATTATTAGATATGTAAAAAAATAAAATAGTTTGGAATAATTGGCGTGAAAAACTGAAAGCGACGTGGGATTTGGCGAGCAGTGCGTTTCCTCGCCAAAGCAGACGATTTTAACGAATCTGAAAATTGATTTTAATTGACTTCACTGTGAAAAATCTGCAGCATTTACTGCAATGTCACTCCACTACTTTTATAGAATATCTCTCTTCTGACCAATGAGAATGCTCCATAGCATGGTGAATTGATCGTGCCATACACTGTTAAAAATCTGCTGCATTTTGTTGCAACGCACTCCACCGCTTGTATATAATATCTCTCAAGGGCGGATCTGGAGAGTCCTCAAGGGGGGGGGGGGGCCTCGGGAGACTCGAATCTCATGCGCAGGTCGGGGCTAATATTTTCACTGCGGGTCGGGTTTGGGTCCGGTTATATTCTATATTTTCTGCGGGTCGGGTTTGGGTCCGGTCGACTTCTATTTTTCAAGCGGGTCGGGTTTGGGTCCAGTTGATTTCTATTTTTTGCTGCTCGTCGTGTAAACTAATCAGGGGCGTGAGAAGAGAGAACTGCGTCTGGCCAAATTTTCATCAGTCCCCCCCCCCCCCAAATCTACCCCAAACGACTTTTCTTGTGACAGGCCAAAAACGTTGGTAGTATAAATTTGACGTCTTTTAAATTTCTGGACCTGAGGGGACCGTCCCTTTCACCCTCCACCCTTTCACATACGTGATGTAACTAATACTTTTTCTGAAGTTCGCATTTGGGTCCGTTTGACTTCTACTTTTTGCAGCGGGTAAGGTTATCTTCTACTTTTGTGCTACTTGTTGGGTTGGGTTTGAGACCGGTTGACTACTATATTTTGCTGCTGGTCGTGTTGACTGCGGGTCGGGTTAACTTCTACTTATAATATAAATCATAATAGTAAAACTCTACAATAAGAACAAAAATAAATATTTAAAAATGTATTTCTTAAGATTTCGCTAAACAAATGTAGAACATAAATATATTTTTTACGAATAACAAATAAGTAAGATGCCAGTCTAAATTGGGCTCGGAGTGAAGAATTACACGAATCGTGGTCGGGCCAATAATGCTTATCATACAGGCTGGGTCGGACACGGAACAAATGTTTAGCTTTTACTCAGGGCCGAGCCTCGACCTGGAAATTTTGATCAGTACAGACAAGACATGAGTTCGGGCTCTCTTATCAGAATTAGGTCCCAATCGAGCTCGACGATTTTAAATCCGAGCCCGAACCCGATAACGAAAACATACAGTAGAAGAAAAAAATGCATAATAATTTTTTTTTTAAATGTTCCAAAAAAAATTTTTTTTTAATTTTTAAACTACATTTTACATAGAAATGTTACTTTTAAACGAAAATTAAAATTTAATATTATCAAACGAAAAGTTTGGTATAAAATAAAAATGTACTTTATGCATAAAAAAAATTCTCATATTTTGTCTCCTTTAATAAGAAAATATTATGGACATGTTAATGAAGTGTGTTCATGAATAAATGCATAAAACTTGTAGAAATTATTGTCGATTATTTGTCGAATTGAACAACATTTATCAATTTTCTATAAAAAAGTGCACATTTTTAACTATAACCATATCATTCCTCTTAACAATTTTTGGAATAGGCGTGACCCAGAAAATAACATTAAATTAAATGTTTTAAATTCCGATGCTTTTATAGAAATAAAGGAAACACTGTCAATTACTTTCTATCTGAATAATATGGAAATTAAATTTACTTACGACCGAAAGAGACTTCGTAAATTGCAGAGTAACAACTTCAGCATCGTCCAAATTCACAAAAAAGCAACAATCACTAAAACTATTTCTATATGAAAAGCGATTACAACCTGTGTACGCTGTGTACTATAGTAATCTAAATTATGCGCCAAAAGCAAACTAGAATTGGATAAAAATATCCTCTTCGCATTAAATGTCTAAATAATAATGATAATAAACAAACCAAACTAGTATTGCAAAATAACCTCTGCTACAGACAAAAACCAAACTACAGACTAATTCATTATTCCCGCTTTTTTGTTGGCGCCAGAACATCGTCGGAAATGGCTGAAATAGGTTTGTAGAAGTGACTAATAATTTACTTTTAAAATAGCATTCTAATGCTAAAACAGAAAAAAAACACAATTTCTGCTTCCCCTTCATTCTAATCAAAATGTCAATATAGTGATTTGAAAAGTAATAAATAATGTTTAAGGGGGGGGGGGGAAAGTTCTTTTAATATTTTTATTCATTGATAAATAAAATTTATAGGTTTCAGAAAAAATGAGTCCGGGTCCGAGCACTGTCTCATCTCTAATGCAGACATTTAGGAAGACTGACTCCAGGCAGGACTCGACATGGAAGAAAAACAAGTCTGGCCCGACCCAAATCGTCAGAAAAATAAGGACCAGGACACGGCCGGCTCTAAAAGTCAGAAGACCTGACCCAACCTGACCCTAGGGTGTGCGATCACCCCTTCGCCATCTCTCCCCCCACCTTAGATCCGTCATTGCCTGATTCATAAATAGGCGCGGCTCGACCCGGGCCGCGCCGCGCCGAACTTGAGCTTCAACCCAAGTCCTATTCCATGAAGATCTCTCATGTTGGTTTGAAAATCTTTATGGGCCCAAGGGGAAGCGACCCCTCCCCATCGCCCTTCCCTTTAGATCCGCTATTGTCTGGTTCATGAATTGGCGCGGCCCGACCCGGGCCGCGCCGACCTTGAGCTTCAGCCCAAGTCCTATTACATGAAGATCTCTCATGTTGATTTGAAAACCTCTATGGGCCCAAGGGGGGGGGGGGCGATCGCCCCATCGCCCCCCCCCCTTAGATCCGCCATTGATATCTCTATTCCAACCAATGAGAAAGCTCTATTTCACGGCCAAGTAACCGTTTTCTTTACAAGCAAGGGAGTGCGTTGCAACAAAATGCAGCAGATTTTTAACAGTGTATTTGTCAATTTGGAACAATTTTAATCAATTTAAATTGGGTTTTAAATGACGAAATATATTAATTTCATTTTGTTATAAGTACATATAAACGTATATGATAAAATTACGCTTAAAGTAAATTAAAAATGCAAAACTAAAATTACTTAAACTAAACTTATTTAAATAAATTGAACATAGAAAGTTTTTTCTTTAAAAAGTATTCGAAGTGTAAAAGCGTATTTTTCAAAATTTCGTTTTTTCGCCAACCGGAGGTAAATCGCCAAATAAGCGAAATTTTTATTATTTTTTTACGAACGATATAAAGAGGTTCCGCCGAAATTTTTTTATAAACATATATAACTATATGAGAAGAACATTCTGTAATTTTTTTCAGATTTTTCGGAGTATGCCCGTATGGAGACCTTCCTTGTCAGTAAATCCTTGACATGAATTGGTTTTGTTTACATTTTTCTGTTAGTCGTCCTACAGGTCCAGCTGCTATGCTGAATTATGTAGGATTTACATGATTTTAGGATAGTCATACCTCAAAAATTAATGCACAGAATTTCATATCTTTGACATCCTCATCTGCAATAGCAATTTTTGAAATGTTAATATGTATAAGATAGAAAGTTTTGGGATTGCTACATCCAACTAGTTTTATCTGCAATAGGTACAGTTTCTTTCTAAAATATATGTTTTAATTTTTGAATGCTGTAATATTTAACTGGATATTTGCAAATAAAGACTAACTGTTTTTTAAAACTGTCAAAAGTTGAAAAGGATGAATACACTATATCATTATTAAAATATGCTAAGTAAAAACTGATAGGCTTCTGATTTTCACCTTTTAATGCATTTTAAAAGTCATACTTCTAATAAGTGAGAGTTGAATAAATTATCATTGATAAAACTTTCTTATAAATGTGATAACTTCTAAATGTCTTAAACAATTTAAGGGCAATTCATTTTTTAAATGGTACAAGTCCAAGAAAACCATTTTATTTCCATTGTCTTGTGGCACAAAATCAAAATATGTAAATGTTACAGTTTTCCTATAACGGTTTTCTGTATTTTATATACAATTTTCAATTAAACTTTACTGTTTCAAATCCAAATAAGGATAACAATATTTAAAAACCAAGATGTGGTTTACTATCCTTCTATTTTTATTCCAGTTCATGTCAGTGTTAAAAACAGCCTAACTATGCAATAAAATAATAGTTGATAAATTAAGTCAAACATTGAATAAACCCCTTTTTATAATCTATATGAATTCCTTTTCTTAGAGATTCTCTTTGTTGATTAATGTTTTAATCACTTAAAATATTTCATAATTGCACCCTTTTTAAATCTTCATTCTTTCAGTGGCAAAATGTTTCATTTACATGTGGTATATACTTTTTCATAATTTTTAAACTTTTATGAATGGTGCTAAAAGCTTTGTTGAATTTCATTTAAAGATGAGCGAATTTTAAGTCATTTATTACATTGTTTATGATATACTCAGGTTTTATGTATTGTATATATTTTTTAGGCATTGTGTGGCTTTGTGTCAGAATTAATTTCTTAAAATGGGGATAATGTGCTCTTTCATATTTGTAAAAACAAGATCTAATCATTCGCACATCTGTTTATATCTTTGAATATTTTTTGTTATTAATGTGATATTATCAATTTCAAAAATTTAAATACATGCAAATGTCATAATATCTTGAAATTCAGCATTTTTAGAGCAGAATTAGATTTTAGTAATGAAAATATTTAGGATTTGATAGTAAATAAAAATATTCATAATGACCATAATAATGATAAAGATATATATACATTACGTTGCTTATTTATAAGTTCATTTTAAATTCCTTTACTTTAAAAAGTTTCATAATCTAAAACCATTTTTCCTATTTTAAATCATTAACTCAAAACTACTAAACACAATAAATGAGCAAATTTCATTATTTCAAAGTTCATTATATCATTAAATAAAATGTATTCCATACATATTTTTTTCTGACTAAGAAAAGATATTTTATAATTTAAAAACTTCATAATTTTATTAATGTCAAATGATATGTTAGCAAAATTACATGTAATAATGAAAGAAATATCATTTACAATAGAAAGCAAAATTATTTGAAAACCAAATATGACAAATTTATGTCTAAGCTAATTGCATAATAAATAAAATAAAACCAATTTGGAAGAAATCAAAATTTAAGAACTGCTTCTTTTTATAGTGCTGAATATTCTAGCTTTTATATCATAGCATTTACAATATTTAAAGAGAATGAACAGATCTTGTTAAACTACCTTTATCCGAAAAGCTACCCTGTCAGTAATATTTTATATTAATGTATATATAAATAATTCCTGTGATTTTTAAGCTCAATTATGTCTCTGTATGTACACATATCCAAGTTCAAACTTTTCGGGCCGAAACAGCTTTATAATATAAAATAAATTAAATTATGCTATGCAAAATGACCATGCAAAGTTAAAAATAGTATTGATATTTACAATTAAAAAGATTGCATTGCATTACTTTCAATGTGTTGATATTAAAGACATTGGTTTTAGATGCATTTTTTAACACAATCATATATTTTCTTTATTTTATTTCATAAATGGAAAATTTTTATTTATTTATTTATTTGTCTGTTTGTTTATTTATTTATTTATTTATTTATTTATTTTTTTGAATGAATGAATGAGGAATTATACAGCATTTTTCTGGATTTAATTTATGTAAAATTTGTATGACATTGACCAAACTTAAATTTACAAAAGTTTTGACTATTATATTAAACTTAAATTTGATCAATGTATGTGTTTCATAAAATGAAAGTGGTAAAAGCCAGAAAATTGGATGAAATAAGGAAAAAAGGCAGAGGTATTTCTTTATTTCTAAATGAAATTCATAGATCTGAATGCAGCTAATGATAGTAGTTATACATTTTATTCACACACAGCATTTAATTTCACATTCCAAAAATAAAATTAATGTAATTTAAAAGAATTGAAAGAAATATTAAGATATATAAATGGTTTGAATATTATTAAACTTGTTTTGGTATCATTATTATGATTATAATTTTGGTCATGAGAGCTTAACAGACCAAATACCATAACTTAAAATATTTTAAACTATTACTGAAAACACTCAAACAAGAAATGGAATCAAACTTAGTGTTTCTGACTAAAAGCAATCAACAAATCTTAATAACAAGATAAGCATATTTGTATTAATTTATCAATTGTTCTTACATGTTCTTTTGTTAAAATTAGTGGTTTTTGTGTAACTTATGCAAGTCACATTTATGCTTTGGATAGAGCATATAGAAAGACAAGTTTTTATAGGTAAATTAGATTCATATTATTGAAAACATCTTATACATTACTTATGATGAAATATCCCATGGTGGCTCCAAAACAAGTATTAAGCTTTATTTGTAAAAATTCATTCCAACAGTGCACTAGAGCTTCTTCATGAGCTTGATATACATGGAAAAATTTAAGGAAAAATATTGATTACTACTCTATTATAGCAAACTTATTTTATTGGATTTTTATGTAGCACTTTACTATTATCAAAATCTGGCTTATACTATTAACATTTTATAAAAATATATATAAAGGTTTACAATAAAATTCTTAAAAAAAAAAAAAAAAAAAAAAAAAAAAAAACTGTTTTTCTTACTAGTATAACTAATATTTAAAATCAATTATGATTAACTTAATATCTAGTATAGGATTGTTCATTTTTTAATGAATTTATAATAATGCAATCTAAATTTTAAAGATGGTTGTCAGTGTGTAGCTATAACAATTTCTCAGAAAACTAATTTATTTATTCATCATAAGCAGTGTTCTCGCTGGCATTTGACCAACGTTAGTAATTTGGCTAATTAAAAATAAAAAACATTCACCAAATGAAAAAAGTATTAGCAAAATAGATTCATAGTTAAAAAAAAAAAAAATCTTTAATGTACTCCCTTTTTTTTTTTCAATATGTTTTAAAATAACCAAAGTTTTTATAACTGTGACAATGATTGTTATTAATCTAATTTCAACTATCCCCTAGATATACATTAAAAATATGTACATATGCATATGTATGAAAAACGATAAAGAAAAAAAGAAAAAGCAAAAATTGAACACTAGCAACTTGGCGAATGTAATCGCTTGTTTACTCGCCAAATGAAGAATTTAGTCGCAATTTGGCGCAAAGGCGAGCGACAGCGAGAACTCTGATCATAAGTATCA
Source organism: Maratus speculifer (assembly GCA_964019185.1). Taxonomy (NCBI): domain Eukaryota; kingdom Metazoa; phylum Arthropoda; class Arachnida; order Araneae; family Salticidae; genus Maratus; species Maratus speculifer. The sequence goes on from OZ025293.1 coordinate 62,837,381, forward strand.
ACTTATTAACCTAATTTTTAATGAAAACCTGTTTTTTGTTCAGAAATGTACTTTTTTCTTAAAATATTAGTTTTATTGGTAGTTTACCATACATACAACTAAATTTTCTGAAGAAAATATTATGTTCAAAGAAAACTAAATGTTAGTATTTGTAATTTTTAAAGTGGCTTATAATAACTACAAACATAGTGAACAATTTTTAAGGTTCCTGTCCTTGCTAGGCAAAGTACTCACGAGCTAATATTAATCCTATGGGGAGGCTATTTTCTAATATCTTGTTTGCACTTCAACTTTTTTGCATTAGGAAACTGAGGTGCATCTCTACATTGCCCCTTTTTTACTTTTTGCACTTTGGTTGCAGATATTTTTTTATAATGACACTTTCATTTCCAGAACTGGTTTCAAAAGTGAAAAGAACTTTATAAAAAAATATATATCTGCAGCCAAATTCAAAAAAGTAAAAAAGGAGCAATGTAGAGATGCATCTTAGCTTATAAAAAATTTATTTTAAAATGTCAAAATGCAAACAAGATAATAGCAAAAATCTTCCCTATAGGTTTAGCATTAACTCACGAGTGCCTCGCCTGACGGAGACTGGAGCCTTAGCATCATTTTAAAATCTGTATATTCCATGGGATTGTATTTTAGTTTCTAAGTGTCCCTTCATATCACTGATCAGCAACAAACTCCTAAACTGTTGACTTTAGAAGTATAGTTTCAATTTCAATTCCAAAAATGCTCTAAATGTTGTTCTTCATGATATACATAAGTTCATTTACATAAAGAATCAATATATTTTTTAACGTTACAAACTTAAAATTTTTATAGTTCCTGGATACTATCAGTTATGTAACTTTCTTTGTGCTCTGACAAGTAAGACAGTAAAAAATATATTCTCATATGACCTTTCTCTTTTTAATGAAAATCCATAAAATCTGAAATGTCATAACTGAATTTTGGTTGTACAAAAATGGATTTTTTGCTGTTTTACTTATTAAGCCAGAAGAAAAGGCCTAATAAATAAGCCCCCCTTTTTCCTTTTAATTATATAAATTACAGAACCCAAGTACCATACATAAATTTAAATTTCATAATATTTTAAAAATAATAACTATCTTGTTATAAATGGATTTTCTTATAATGAAGAATAAGATCTGATATATTTTTGCAATTGAAGCTATTTCTCAAAAAATAATAGTTTAGGAATTATGTACTGGCCAATGATAAGAAGGGACATCCCTATATCTAAGATATGCATTAAAAATTTACTTTTGTCATATAATTTATAAATATACTAGCACTTCTGAAACATGTCACTGTTATGTATAACAACTTTAAAATTTTTGTTTATATGATTTCATGATTTTTTGTTAGATATTTAAGTTGTTATGTTTAGTTAAAAATTTATTATTTTTAATTAATTTATTTTTTAAAAACCGGTGGATTATTGTAGATCTATGTTTTATTGTACTAATACACAAGACACAGCGATATAATTTATAATAAAAGAGAAAATTAATATTTGACTAAATTATAAACAAATTTTTATTACCAATTTTAAACACTGTTGATTTTACTGTGAACACTGACTTTTGAACGAATACATTTTCTATTATTGCTTTTCAAAATTGAGTGTTCACTGTTGGCACTGGACATCATTTGTACAGAAAATTGACCATTCAGATGTAAATACAACTTAATGTTATGTATACATTTAGTTTGGCTTGTGTTTTTGTTTGTTTGTTTGTTATTTACAATAAATGTAAAAATTACCTTGACAAATTTAGTTGTTTTTTGTATTTTACTGAACAGTGTTTTTCATTTCATATATACCACAAAACTGAAATAAACATTCAGTAATCATGACAAAATCCTAATAAATATCAGAATTAATTGTTGAAGCACCATAATCATTCATAAAATGGGGTTCTGATAATTATTATGTATTGCACCAAGACAGAAATAACTCATTCATAACAAAATTCTACTTAAAACATGAAAAAATACAATAGATTCCCTCAAATCAACACAGTTTGGGACCAGAGGTTATGCGGATTTTAGAATTTTGCAGATTTCTGATTAATGCTTTGTTTACATTTTTAAAATAGTAATTTAAATTTAATAATGCAATCGAAATTATAATGAATGCTTGCAATATAGTAAAATAATTAAGTAAAGCAGTAAACTAAAATAAAAATTATGATAATTTTTTAAATGATTAAATTATTAAAAGTAAAGGTTAAGTAAATAATTAATAATGTATAATGAAATATGCATAATGAAAATGAGACATATTTTTCTTCAATTATTCAATGAAACTTCCTTCTTAAAATTACTTTATCAATTCACATCATAATCATAAAGTAAGGAAGTTTTATTTCGGTTTTAGCCAGTCTTAACAAAAAAATCTTGATTAATACATTAATATATTTGGTAAAAAGATTGTGATTACCAATGACAGCAGCAATATCTTGATTATTATTATTATTATATTTTTTCAGAAATAAATTTATACTTTCTTCATGAAAAACCATGAGTTCAGTCACAGTATCATGTATTGCATAGTAAAATACATACAGAATGATATAAAACTGAAAATTTCTGTCCTTACATCTGAACTGAAATTTTTATTGCTTACATCTGAGATGAAGTGCAGATCTTAGGCCTTTGTAAGATTAGAAATGCAGATTTGAGGGAGTCTAAAGTACTATATTCATTATAAAATTGATATCATTAAGAAAGATGAAATAGACTTGATATCCTGAAGATTATGCAACAAAAAATTATAGTATTTTCAAATGTTTTACAATAATATTAGAAAAGATTGTTATGAATAGGTTTGCTCATTTTACTAAACTCACACAAATAATATTTGATTGGATTTTTAATAAAGATGATGAGAATTTGGCATAGAAAAATTTATAAAATAAAGAAATGAGGCATAAATAATTAATGAGATAATATGCAAGATGAAATTCAAGTACAAAATTTTAAGATCCTGCCCAAGAGAATTTCATTAGGAGAGGGGAGGAGACATCTTGCCAATGAAATTCCTCGAATTTTTTTAAGATATGGATTCAGAAAACAGTGATCAACTGGGAAAAACAGAGTAATGTTAAGTAAGAATTCCGACTACAAAACTGAATGAAACCCAGTTATTAAGGACATGTAGCATTTTTTTTCTTAACTCAAACATCATGTTAAAATAAATACAAAATTAAAAAAATAGTTTTCTTTCCCTCCTACCATTTGCAAATGTTGGTATTCTGACTCCCCTCCTAGAGAAATAAAAATTAATTTCAAGTCCTGATAAGTAAATATATGTCTATTGTAAAAAATATTAATTACTTCATTAAAATAGAATGCTAATAGGCTTTAAGCTCCACCAAAAGTAATTAATCTTCTGTGTTTTGAAAACATAGTGCTAGATAAATAAAAAAAAAAAAAAAAAAAAAAAACGTATTTTTATAACAGTACCTGTGTTACATGCATGCAAAGTTATGATGATTTACAAATTGACAGATTACTTCTTAAGGGGCTACTTCAGTCACCTGGAAAGACTCTCTGTCTAATCCTATGGAAGACATTTTTTAAGATATCTCATTTGGATTTTAATATTTTTATATCATTCGTTTTGCATTGGATAACTGAGATTGATCTCTACAGCTGCTCTTTCTTAATTTTTCAATTTTGTTTGCAGATTTTTTTCCAAGAGGATGGTTTCCCTTTTGAAACCAGTTCAGAAAATGAAAGTGTCCTCATTGTGTTATTTCTGTAAAAAGACATTAAAAAAGTGAAAAATGACTTTTGTAGAGATTAATTTCAGCTGTCCAATGCAAAATACGGTCAAGTGCAACTATTACTCATGCTCAGAGGGTTCCATACAATTAGTAGAATAATTATTATTTATATTATTAAAAAGAAATTGTTGCTAAAAGGATAATAAGAGTTTGTAAAAAAAACTATACAACTTAGGGTTGGGTATATTTGTATATACTACAAAAGTATAAATGAGAATACCATAAAACTTCAAGGAGATATGAAGCATAAATTACATTAAATATTGCTATTTTGTATAACTCTGTTCTTTAATCTTATCCTAAAATGTTTATAATGAACTAAATTCGGTACTAACAATAAAAGTAGAGCATATTTAAACTTCATTTGGCATTTTAGAAAACTAAATTCAATGTGGTAATAATCTTTTCTTTTTACAGTGTAGCTAAAACAAAACCCTTCTTTTAAGTTTAAACTTGGCATTGTGATCAGGAAGCTTCGAAAGGAGGTTGCAAATTATCATAGGAGATGCAAAGGGAGTCCCATAGTATTTATTTTATTAATTCTGATCAAATTAGTCAGTTTTTAACAATTTGATGTTTATCACTTTTATACTGCTACTTGGCATTGCATTAGACAAATATATCATTAAAAGTGGTTATAAGGCTGTGTATGTATAACATTATTATTTTGGAGGGAATGGGTGTCTGGCACATGATATTCATATATATCTCTAAAGGGAGGGGGGTACTCTTTTGATATCATTATTATTTTTGATTCAACCAAAATGTTCTTTTTTTATTTGTAACTTGTCCAAAATTACCAAACGTAACATATGTGTGTTACGTTTGTTATCATATGCATTATGATAACATAAATGCAGACTGCATAGCCCCTAATCTAGACTTCAAAAGCCGATAATACATATAGTACGTTGCCCCTAACATTATGTATTTCCAAAACATCAGCCCCCCCAGGGGGATACCTTCTTTAGGTATTCACGGGCTTCACAACCCCGGGGCACCCGAGTGATCTTTCTCTTTTCTATTTCCTCTTACTCCTCTTGTCTTCCTTTCATCTTTGTTTCACTCTCATTGTGGTTTCCTTTTCGGAGGTGAGAGCGATTCTGTATGAGCCGATATCATCCTGTATATTGACTCATGGAGAATTGTAAACCACCCACGTGTTGGCCGTGCGTGGCGACCCGTGTCCCTGGAAAGGGGGATCCTGGTAGTTGAGGGAAACCAACACACTGCTTTGGCCTCTGCTTCAGGTAGACGGGAGGTGCATATTGGTCCCGTATGCATCAATCGGCTGGTCAGCTGACTTTGGTCACTGGCTTTAGGGATCAAGCGAGCGAGCAATTACTAGTCATCTCGTTAAGGGTGGAGACTGACATAGGATTGTCTTGTGACCGTATAGACCCTGGTTAGCACTGGTGCACGAATGCGCATCCCCTTGTTGGGCTCGGTAGTGGGTGGTGAGGCCGGGGTCCGAATTATTTTTTCTCCTACTATGGATGGAAAAATCTCTAATTCAAATAATTCTCTCCCATGTGGAGAGCAACAAATTATGCAGAATTTATCGTTTACACGTTTCTTTGTAATTAAACGCACCGATAGCCTCTCAGATAGTTCTTTCAAGAGAACCTCACCTTTTCTTATCGCAAAAACATTCCAGTCTGTTTTAGGCGACGGTCACACTCTTAAAAAATTGCACTCTGGGGATTTATTGGTTGAGGTTTCTTCAGCCAGTCAATCACAGCTTCTGGTCAATTGCACTACAATAGGCTCTTTTGCTGTTTCTGTTAAAGCTCATCAAACTCTAAATACTTGTCGCGGTGTAATTTCTGAACCAGATCTTTTATACTCCTCAAAAGAAGAGTTTCTCTCAAATTTAAAAGAACAAAATATAATAGATGCACGCCGCATTACTATCCGAAAGAATGGACAAGTTATTCGGACAAAGCACATAATGCTAACTTTCAATAGCCATAATTTACCATCTAGAATTAAAGCTGGATACCTAAGCTGTCCAGTCCGGCCTTATATCCCTAACCCTTTACGATGTTTCAAATGCCAGCGTTTTGGTCATACTAACATTAACTGTCGTGGCAATGTTACCTGTCCTCGCTGTGCAGAAGTCGGCCATGATGGTAAATCGTGTGAAAAACCAGAACGCTGTGCGAACTGCAAAGGTAATCATACGTCATACTCTCGCTCCTGTCCAATTTGGAACCGTGAAAAAGAAATTCTTGCAGTAAAAACCAGTCAAAATCTTTCATATCCAGAAGCTCGAAAACTTGTTGAAACCAGAACTCCATCTATAGGTCTTTCTTATTCTAGTTTACTCAAGCAGCAATCAAAATCAGTAAGACATATAAGCACGCAGACAGAATCACCTAATCCACCTAGTACCCCAAAGAAAGAAACACGAGATGTCTGTTGCCCTACTAAATGTTCTGTTAGCCCTAAATTAGAGCGTTGGTTCCCGTCTTCAGAGCCTGTTACAATAGTCTATCAACCTATTCAGCCACAAAAACCGAAAAAATCTACTGAACCCCAGACAAGAACTAATGCATCTACATCTAAAATAAATCCTAATCTCTCTGCATCAGATTGCCAAAAACCTAATACTAGTCAAAAGCCTAAAGCAGTTACACCCAATAAAAAAACAATTAATCTTTCTGCTTCTAACCACCAAAAGACCAATTCCGCTCAAGCCGTGAAACAAAATCAAAAGACATCTGAAAATAAGACTATTCGAGGATCTCACCAATGGCAAACAGTCACAAAAAAACAACGGAAATCAAATCATGACGTATCTCTTTCTTACTTGAAAGATCCCAAAAGGCTAAAAAATTATGTGGAAGAGGCTATGGAAGAGTCATATGACTCAAGTGAAGACGAAAGAAACACTGTTCTTGAGGAATATATACCTAATTGATCTTACCACTTACCATTTTAATTTGAGTTTTTAAATATTGTCAAAAGTATCATTGTTTTTACAATTTTACTAATTCTTGTTATGTATCACTACTTTACTGTTTGTATGATTTTACTATTTTTTTAAGCTTTTTATTTTATCTTAGTGACTAGTTATTGTACTACAATTTTATATATCATCATTTCGTTTTTACCTTTTTAATATGCCCATGTTAGTTTTTTAAATTGACTTTTACATTTTACATCCTTTAAAGTTTACATTTATTTTTTTTCTCTTTACCTTGTTCTTGGCGCAGCATGTCCCTAAAGGGACCTTGTGCCAATAAAATCTATACAACCAACCAACCAACCAAAACATCAGCATCTGTCAGGATCTGATACCACCTCTGCTAAAGAATGGAATTTCCACTATTTCTCTATTTCAATATTTCAATATTTCGTATTGTATGGCTGTGTACTAGAATTTCCAAGGTGACATTCCTTCTTTGTGGAAAGGGGAATTGACAGATAATCCTATGCAGGTGGTGAATACGAGAAAGAGAAGATTGCTGGGAGGCATGTCCATCTGTCAATGAGGTATGCGGATGATCAGCGGACAAGGAACATGTCACTAAGCAAGAAAGGAATGGAGGATGTGTCCAATGAATGAGCTCCAAAGGGGGTTGACATTGGTGTGACCCAGTGATTTGAGAAGAGCAAGGCTTGTTTCAGTTAGTTCAGTCCGTACCTGGGTTTCGTACCTAGAGGGTGCTCTGTGTGGTAGAGCGTAAGAGTGCGTTTCTGGAGAGCAAAGGACACAAACGTCCTGGTGTTTAGTGCTCTGGGCCGAGAAGTGCAGGCCGAGTATACCTGTGTTGAGAGATTCGAGATTGATCTCCGATAAAGTGAATCTAACGTACATTGAGTGTGAGCTGGAAAGTGTAATTGGAATAGTACACAGCCAACCTTTACTGTATTTAATTTAATGCTGAACCGGATCACCTATATCCGAGTTGTAATTGTATATAATTGTAAATAGCGTATTTAGTGTGTACATATATTCTAAATAAACTGGTAATTCAGTTAATTGACAGCGTCAGTGTTCATTTACACAATCCTCACAGTGGGTGACCGATATCACCTAGTAATATCGGTGGTGGCAGCTATAACTACCACGGACTTTCTTCAAAGTTGTGTGGACTGAGAGGAACGTCCGACAAATTGGTGGCAGCGGTGGGATAAAATCGCCTGAAACCAGTGACCAGCGAGCCGTGTTGCAGTGTGTTAGTGTCGAAGTACCCAGTGGAATTCTTTCGTGGTAATGCCGGATCGTCGAATGTGTGCTAAAGTGTCGTGCCGTATCGTCGAATGTGTGCTAAAGTGTCGTGCCGCATCGTGAAGTGTGTGCTAGAGTATTGTGCCGGATCGTCGAGTGTGGGCTAAAGTGTTGTGCCTGAGCCGTATCAGTATTAGAAAGAACTGAACTATTGTGCCATATTACCGCTACATCGTGGAACTACCTGTGATTAGAAAAGTACCCCAGCAAATAAAGTATAAGGTAAGGTGTTTTGATCACATCCTTCTGCTGACATCTCGAACCAAAATTTGTTGTTGTATAATTAATAGTAATTTAAGTAAATTGTCTAGATTATTTATGTGTTTTATCAATACTTCCTACCTATAAAGTATTAATGACCATATTTGCTATTGTTTTAATGAAAGGTCATAATAACTTGGGCTAGTATTGGCTTTCTCTCTATATATTTTTTTCTAATTGTGTTAATAGTAGTTGGAATGGAAGGAATAATTAAATTTATTTAAATTTAAATTATTAGCAAAGTAATATTTAAATGAAGCAATATTGTTAACTTTGAAGAGTGTATAATTACATTTGCTTAGAATTTTAATTGGCCAATAGTAGAAAAAAAGGCTCAGAAGAGGGCCATAGTGGAAAAAAAGGCTCAAAAGAGAGCCATAGTGAGGAAAAATAAAAGTAAAGATCTTGTGATCAAAATATTATATTTGTTTTAAGGGTGAGAACCAGTATTGAATTTGGAAATATTTTAGTGAGGATAATTGTAGAAATTTATATATACATGTTATGCGGTTTTTCTTTATGTGGATTTTTTGATTGACAGCAATACTTCTATTCAATTTCAACGTATCAGTATTAGTATGTAAATTGTATGTTGCTATCTAAGTGTATAAATGGAAATCTGTATTGCATAGTAATCAAATCGAATTGTTGTTTTACCTTTTGTTTTATTGGAAGTATATTGGGTGATATCAATGGTTGAGGAAAATTAGATAATTCAGTAGGTTATTCAGAAATGAAAAACATTGATTATCTGAAGGATATTAATTAGTATAATATGTGGGGTATATCTGTACTAAGTTAGAAATTTAGGAAATATTAATTTGGTAGGTTTAACTGGTGGTAATAACAATCGGTGAAGGCATGGCTTTCTTATTGAAACTAAAAAAGGTGAATCTTCAGGGGATAGCCGAAGAATTGGGTGTTGAATTCGCGGAAGATGATATCAGAATTCAGCTTAAGAAAAAGATAATGGACAGTGATGAGTATGACGAGGGGGTTATTAAGGAATCATCTGACGCTATTGTTGCAGAACGATTAGAGCGCGAAGAAAAGCAGGCAAAATTAGAGCGCGAAGACAAACAGGAAAAATTAGAACGCGAAAAATTAGAAAAACAGGAAAAATTAGAACGCGAAAAGTTAGAAAAACAGGAAAGGTTAGAGCGTGAAGAAAAACAGGAAATGTTAGAACGCGAAAAATTAGAAAGAGAAGAAAGGGTTGAAAAATTAAGGATGATATATGAATTAGAAATGGAGAGACTAAGGGTTCAAGGATCGGCAAGTAATTCTAATGTCTCTAGGGAATCTAATAATGAAAGTAATATAGAAAAATTGATCAAAAGTGTGAAAACTCTATCTATCAAAGTTCCGGAAGGGACTGAGGGATGGAATTTATTTTTCAACAGTCTAGAAAGGGCATTCAAAACTAAAAATGTACCGGAAAACCAGCAGGCCGAAATTCTACTAAATATGTTAGGAGATAAGGCGGATAATTTGTTAATTTATACCACTACGGAACAAATGGAGAATTATGAGGACTTAAAGGACAGGGTCGTACTGGCATAACAGAGAGGGCGGTGGCAAAATGGGTAACAAGGGCGCCGATTGCCTTACAAAAGGGCGTAAATCCTTATATATATATATATATATATATAAATATACAGTCGAGTCTCTATGTAACGAAATCCATCGTTCCAATAAAAAATTCGTTATATAGAGAAATTCGATGTATAGAGAATGATGTTAAAAATCGTATTTAATGTGTAAATTTTGAACAAATACTATTTTTGATCTTTTTAATTAAGAATTTGGAATGTTTAAAAGTATATATTAACCTAACATTTTATTTCTTAATTATTTAAGCAGTTTCAAAAAAGAGAACAGACATTTATTTGAAAGCTTAATGAAAATCAAATAAGGAAGACTTGCATTAATTTCAGAGGAAGAAATATGTAATCTTTTGTTGTTTTGATTTTAAAATTGTTACGCTCTTAAAAAATTCTCAAATTTTAGCAAGGAATGAAAAATTATAGTTAACATTTTCCTCCATTTGAAGGCCTCTCTTATGTGCCTCTCACTGATTCCTCTCTTATATGTGTAACAATCCTATTGACTCTGTTTCGAGAAGGATGTTGAAAGGTGTGTGGGAGGTGGGATGAACTCGTTGGATTTAAAGAACAAGGAGAGAAGTAATATTTATATTAAAAAAAAAACTCAGCATTGAACGATAAATCAAAAATAAGTGATGGAAAATTGATTCTATATGATTTCGAAGTTTTTTTAAAACTGAATAAATTAAGACCAATTTATGAAAAAAATTCGTTATATGGAGATAGATATTTCGTTATATAGAGACTGTTTTTAATGTAATATTGCGAAAAGGGGACCGTTCCTACTAAAAATTCGTTATATAGAGCAATTCGATGTATGGAGAGACTCGACTGTATATATATGCACACTCACACATGCTACATTACATAATATACGAGTACATTGTTGTAAAAACTTTATACCTTAAGTATATATGTCAGCCAAAAGAATATTATATAATTATAGAAATGTAATATACACGAAAATAGTTCTCCGCAAAACATTGCACTTTTAAAAAAAAACTTGATATAAGACAAGCAAATTTAGAGGGTTTGTTTCCACCGCAATTTTTAAAAAATATATGCCTCTATTTTCGACAGGGATGCCGCGGACGCGCTATAGCGCATAAAATACGCAAAAAATCGGCGACGGGACGCAGAAAAATAACTCTTACACGTCCTAATTTTGTCAAAAGGTCGCAAAAAAGGCGACTTTCGTTAAAAAAATCGCGAAATAACGATTATTTTCTGGCAAATTTCGTCAAAAGATTCGCGAAAAAATCTCTAATTTCGTCACAAAATCTCGAAAAAACGGCAGATTTCCTCAAAAGATCGTGAAAAAAACGACAAATTTTATCTAAAATCGCGAAAAAAGGCAAGTTTTGTCAAAGACTTCACGTAAAGCGCCAATTTTTGGCAAAAAATCATGATTAAACGTCAAATTTCATAAAAAAAAATCGCGAAAAACGTCAAATTTTGTCAAAAATACGCGAAAAAACGGCAAATTGTCAAATAATTAGCGAAAAGACCGCAGATTTTGTCAAAAAATTAGAGAAAGACGAAAATTTCGTCACAAAATCTCGAAAAACTGGCAGATTTCCTCTAAAGAATCCGAAGAAATGACAAATTTCGTCTAAAAATCGCGATAAAACGGAAATTTTGTCAAAAAATTCACGAAAAAATGCAAATTTCGTCAAAAAATCTCGAAAAAACAGTAACTTTCGTCAAAAGATCGTGAAAAAACACAAATTTCGTCATAAGAGCATGGAAAAAAAGGAAGTTAATGCCGGAAGTGAATTTTCCTGTTCCAAAAACTAATTTTCTTGCTTCAAAATTGTTTTTTTTTTTTGCTGCTTCAAAAACGGATTTTCCTGGTTCATAATCCGTTTTTCACTGCTCCAAGTGTTTCTGAGCAAATTTAACTCCTGAAAGCACCCATTCATTAAATGAAAAATACCCCTTCTTTACTCAAGTTTTTCTTTTTTTTTTTTTTTTTTCTCACTAGAAAAAATGTTTTCTTCAATAAATTTGTCTTGCCCCTTTTCAAAAGAAATGCTAACAATAGTGACTCTTGTTATCGTCTACACACAAATAAGCATTATTTTATAATTAAATATACATTTTGCACATTTATTTTTTAAAAAATAAAGAAAATTTCTCTTAATAATTTTAAAAACTTAATATTGGTTTTAATTAATTATTTATTATTATTAAAATAATTATTACATTTCATTTTTCTTTTGCAAGTGAACAAGTTTTGCATCGAAAAACATGACTTATTGGTAGTGGGGACCCGCTTTTGTAAAAAAGGGAAAAAAAAGGAATCCAAAATTTTAGAAGTTCTGAGTCCCAGGGACCCAGGATTTTTCAAGTCAAGCGGCATCACTGTAAAAACATTTGCGAAATTTAAGCACCGTGTTAATTCCCTTCAACCGTATTACATCAGTTAGTATATGTGAAGAAGAATTTCATATTAAATAAATGTATCTGTGATGCCCTAAAAAGTACAGTACAAATCTCAAGAAATATGAAATACTATTAATATGGAATGGATTAATATTTATTGAACATTATTTAACTAATAAGAAGTAAAATTTGCTTTTAACTATATTATATTTACTTATATAATTCAAACTTTATCTCGAATATCTGAATAAAAGCATCCATAAAATTATTTCGAAATAAAAAATAAAAATAAAACGAATTAAAACAATTTCATTGGCTCAAAACACAAAAGTCAAAATTTTTTATACAATTCAATAATATTTTATATAATACAATCTCTAGTATACAAGTACTAATTATGATGTAAAAATTTTGCAAACTGTAATAGGAATTAAGTTTTTTTACGTGACTTATTTATTTTTTTAAGAGGGGTCTTTGTTTTTTCTTCTTTTCTTCAATAATACGTAAATTAGTTTCAAATTAAATTTAGACTATATATATACATATAAAAACATTTTTCCCTATTATGAAATCGATTAATAAAATAACAATTTTTTTTCTTTTTTTGTAAAAAATTAAAATTTAAAAAAAGGAAATATTGTGTATTAAAAGCGTCTTATAGAAATTTTTTCACAGTGAAAATCACAAGAAATATGGAATAATATGAATATGAAATGGATTAATATTTACTGAAATTTTTTTAATTCATAAGAATTAAAATTTGATTATATATGACTATATATGTTACATTTACTTATTTAATTCAACCTTAATCCCGAATATCTGAATTTCAGTCTCTACACAAATATTTCCAAGTAAAAAAAAAATAAAATAAAATAAAATAAAATAAAACGAATTAAAATAATTTCATTGACTGAAAACTCAAAGTTCAAAACATTATTTTTTACAATTCAATAATATTTTATATAATACAATCTCTAGGATACAAATACTAATTTTGGTATAAAAATATTCCAAATCATGGCAAGAATGGCATCTATTTTACAAGAATTATTTTAAAAAAGGTTTTTTTTAACATATAACATATAAATTAATTTCAAATTAGAAAAAAAAATTTCTTTATCTTACAAAAAATTGACAAAATAATAATGTGACTTAAAAAGTTTTTTTTTTTTTTTTTTTTTTTTTTTTTTTTTTTTGTTAAACAATTAAATTTTTTAAAAGGAAAATTACTTTGTTTTAGAAGTGCTCTGAATAGATTTTTTTTTTTCGCAGTACAAATCTCAAGAAATAAAATCTTTCGTTGAAAATTTTCTGGTCAATAATATCCTCTTGCACTCATCTCCTACAGCTGACTTTAAAATATTATGAATATTAATGGATTAATATTTATTAAAAATTATTTAACTAATAAGAAGTAAAATTTGATTTTAATTGTGTGTTACTTAGGAAATTCAAATAATATCCCGAATATCCGAATAACAATCACCATACAATTGTTTCCAAATAAATATTAAAATAAGATTAAAATAAATATTAAAATAAAACAATAAAAAAATTATTTGTATCAAACTCAAAAGTGCAAAATATCATTTAATTCAACTCAATAATATTTCATATAATACATTCTCAAAAATACAAATACTAAGTATGGTGTAAAAATTTGAGAAAAGTTATTTTTGTTCGGGGCAAGAATAATGTCGATTTATCTAAATTATTAAAAAGAAAAAAGTTTTTTTTTTAACAATAAAATGATATCATATAGAAGTCTTGATTTAAATCCTGCTTTTTAAATAGTTTAAATATACATATATATATATATTAATACTCTTGTGAAAGTGGTACAATTATTAATAATAAAAAAGTAATAATAAGTAATCTTACGTATATTTTTTTCCATGGGCAAATCATAGCTCTTGCTATTCAAAGTGCATGCAACATCATTGGTGATGAAATTTTTAGAGTACTGTACACTATTTCAAAAAAGTACGAAGCACGAGCTTATTAAAAGAAAAATATTTAAGATTACAACTAAATATCTAAATAACTCAGGACACAGGCAAATAATGTAAAGGCGGAATTGTTCTTTGTAACTGGATCGGTTGAAAATTAGAAACACATATATTTCTAGTTTCTGTGGAGTGGATAATAGATGACTGATTTCGCTACTTTTTTCCCTCGGACATAATGTGTTTTGGTAGTATTTGAAATGAGCAAAATTATATTTACAAAGGCTGTGCCAAGCAATAGATTTGCTTCTATTTTCTCCAGAAAGATATAGAGATCCAGAAATCTCAGAATACGGTATAATCAATAAAAAAATATCACACCCGGTATTAATTATTACAGTCACACTGGGTACCTGCAAAGCTCGTATCTAGTTAACTTGAAACTCCCCTGAAATGACAATTTGTCTTCTTGGGAACTCCCACGTTATTGACTAACAGCTTTGAAAACTGAATACAAACACTTCTGCGCTTTTCTTAACGACGTTGATTTTCAGGGGTTTATATATTTATATTAATTACATGTGTATTTTTCATTTTGTAACTTGCGGTGGTGTTTGAAGTTTAAAGAGGTTAAGCAGATCAGGTCCAATATAAAAAAACTTATTAGATATTGGCATTTTTTATGCTAAAAATTATTGAATTACACGGAAAAAAAATCCGACCAAGGGCGTTGTGATTATAAAAACATGATATTTGTTTCTTGAAAGTTATTTTTAAAGAAACACTGAAAAAAAATCTGACCATGGGCGCCATGATAACAAACACACGGTATTAATATTTTGAAAGTTATTTTTACAAGAGGTGCTGAAAAAAGCTGATGAAGGGCGCCATAATTACAAAAATTGATATTAGTTATTTTTGTACAGGCGCCGAAAATATCTGTCCTGGGGCGCCACGATTCCAAAAACACGGTATTAGTTTTTTTAAAGTTATAATTAAAGAGGCGCCAAAAAGATCTAAACAAGGGCGCCCTGATTACATTAAAATGATATTAGTTTTTTTTTAGGTTTTCTTTACAGAGGTGTAAACAGGTTTTTTTACAGAGAAAAAAATCTGACTAAGGGCGCCATGTTTCCCAAAATACGATATTAGTTTTTAAAAGTTATTTTTACAACTGGTGCTGAAAAAAGTTGACCAACGGCCGAGATAATTATAAAAACCGATATTAGTTTTTTAAAAGTAGCGCCGAAAAAAATCTGTCCAAGGGCGCCACGATACCAAAAACACGATATTAGTTTTTTGAAAGTTATATTTAAAGAGGCGCCGAAAAAGATCTAAACAAGGGCGCCATGATTACAAAAACATAATATAAGTTATTATTATTATTATTATTATTTTACAGCGGTGTTGATAAAATCAAACCAAGGGCACCATGTTTCAAAAAACACGATATTAATTTTTTGAAAGTTATTTTTACAAGAGGCGCTGAAAAAAATCTAACAAGGGCGCAGTAATTACAAAAACCGAAATTAGTTTTTTAAAAGTTATTTTTGTAGAGGCGCCGAAAAAAATCTGTCCAAGTGCGCCACGA
This sequence comes from Maratus speculifer, assembly GCA_964019185.1. Lineage (NCBI taxonomy): Eukaryota > Metazoa > Arthropoda > Arachnida > Araneae > Salticidae > Maratus > Maratus speculifer. Next base: position 62,853,211 of record OZ025293.1, read on the forward strand.
TTCCAAAAAACGTATTATTATTATTATTATTGAAAGTTATATTTTAAAAGGCCCGAAAAAGATCTAACCAAGGGCGCCAAGATTACAAAAACATATCTTTTTTTTTTTTTTTACAGAGGTGTTGATAAAGTCAGACCAAGGGCGCCGTGTTTCCCAAAACACGATATTAGTTTTTTGAAAGATGTTGTTACAAGAGGCGCTGAAAAAAGCTGACCAAGGGCCCATAATTACAAAATCTGATATTAGTTTTTTAAAACTTATTTTTGTGTATTTTGTAAAACTTATTTGGCGCCACGATTCCAAAAACACGGTATTAGTTTTTTGAAAGTTATATTTAAAGAGGCGCCGAAAAAGATCTAAACAAGGCGCCATGACTACATTAAAATGATATTAGTTATTTTCAGGGTTTTTTACAGAGGTGTTGAAAAAAAATCTGACTAAGGGCGCCATATTTCCCAAAATACGATATTAGTTTTTAAAAGTTATTTCTACAAGAGGCGCTGAAGAAAGCTGACCAAGGGCGCCATAATTATAAAAACCGATATTAGTTTTTTAAAAGTTATTTTTGTAGAAGCGCCGAAAAAAGTCTGACCTGGGGCGTAACGATTCCAAGAACATGATATTAGTTTTTTGAAAGTTAGTTTTAAAGAGCGCTGGAAAAGATCTAAACAAGGGCGCCATGATTACAAAACATGATATTAGTTTTATTTAGAATTTTTTATACAGGTGTTGAAAAAAAAATCTGACTAAGGGTGCCATGTTTCCCAAAACACGATATTAGTTTTTTAAAAATTATTCTTACAAGAAGTGCTGAAAAAAAACTGAAGAAAGGCACCATGATTACAAAAACACAATATTGTTTTTAAATTTATTCTTACAAAGGCGCTGAAAAAAAAATCTGATAAGGAGCTCATGATTGCAAAAAGACGATATTAGTTTTTTTAAAGTTGTTTCTTTTGACGCTAAACATAAGTCTTACGTCGTTACGTATAAAAGTTTTAAAGGTAAAGATAGACACGTAAACGATGAAAAAAT